>OY856186.1:459222015-459614790 GCA_963693315.1 Diogma glabrata | reverse complement strand
AACGGGAGTTCACAAGACATTGACTATACTGTCCTGCTTGCATATCCGTTCCGAATATATACAAGTATTCTATTGACAATTATTTATTACGGGTTAAATTTTTGAAATCGCACGACATTATTTAAAACTTAGGTTGCAATCTTTTTCAAAGCAATACTTTTGAATTAGTGTTTGTGCATCATTACTGGCAATTGTAATTTCCAATTATCTAATTTAAAAGGCAATAGCATAGTTGATTGATGTGAACTATTTAGATAGTAAATTTATAAATGTTAAACGATTACTTTCGAAACTTTAGATTAGTCTCCGGTTATATCGATGTTATACATACAAAAGCGACGGGTTTCTTAAACTAAATCTGTATATCATTATTGTTTCATTCCCTAAGTAGGCATTTAACTAGTGACTCCAATGTAGTCATTATTTAATTATTTAATGTGCATATGCGATATTAAATAAAGTATAGCTTTCAAAATGTCCTACTCTTACAGTTTAGAGGTTCTGCAAATCATCAGAAATTGGATTCGAAATAACAAAGAGACTATCGACTATCGTGTATTAATTTCAAATATCGAATACGTTAAGTTGCATAACTTTCAGTTGCTTTGTGTTAAACTCGCACTTAATCGTAACATTTAAATTTTACTTGCTCTAATTACGATCATATCCACTTATAGAATATAAAATTAAACACAATTTGTTGTAAAATCTAGTTTTCTTACTTGTAAAATGAATATAATTGTTTCAACTGATGCGATGTTAATTCTGAATAGTATTTCATGATCAACTCTTTAGTGCTCTTTCCTTTGCCAGAGTTTTTCCACTGTGGTGAAATTAAATGTTGCAATCCAGCCTTTTCAATTAAATAGTTTTGATCGGTCTAATTGTTATGAAAAAGAATCAAACACGAATTTTAATTCAAAACACATCTTAATTCAAAACACATCGTAAAATAAAATAATTCGAAATATGATCAAAACGTAAACAAAAAATGTTTTATATAGTTCTGATTTCATTTGAATCAAGGAAAAATTTTTATATGTAAACAAAATAAACATACCTCTAATGTTTCAAATTTTGCTATTACATCAAATTTAACTTGACATGGTGTGCAAAAATTTGTTATTGGAATCCAGTGCATATCCAATGTATGTCCAGATCTAAACTGGTCTATTAGATAACTTATGAATTCTGGAAATGATGGCATCTTGTTGCAACTCCTGCTGGTTTCTGTATGTATACAAATAATATTTTATTTTGAAAATCATTATTTACAGTAAAAATAATAGAAACCGGTAGCTTTTAGAATCACATCGCCATGCAATTTATAACCTTTTACTTATATTAATTTAGATAAAATTACAAGAAATATAATTAAACAAAGACTGCATTTAAGTTTTATAGTTTTTTAATCCCGTTGTTAGTCAGTTAATTACAAAAAAAATTATAAAATAACCTTTCTGAATATTCGAATATGTATAACATTCTAACTGAGGGTTTAGGATTGAAATATTTCCGTAAAATTTAAAAAAAATATCGATGGTTAGACTATATTGAAAAATAAGCACAATAGACCTTCAGGTCGCAGTGCTACTTGAACTGTAAGTCTCAAGGCCCTCCAATAAAAAAAAATATTGAAAAAATCACGCTGAATGGTTGCTGCAGTTGTATACAGTGTTATGTAAACTGTAAATGGATTACCGCAACTGGTGCTCTTGTGTGACAAGTTCAATGGTGTGACACGCTCCTTGGAGCTAATACACTGGAGCTAATTATAAGTAATAGTTAAATTGTAATAAATAAATTATGACAGTAAAAAAAATAAAGTTAACCACAGCTTAAGATATGCCATGTCTGGAACAAATCGTTTGACAACCATGGTGAAACATTCAGTATTTCACTTGAAATTTCTAAAGTATTTGATAAAGTGTGGCATAAAAATCTCATAGCTAAATTAAAATCTTATGGCATAGACCATCTTACTGTCTCATGGATTCATAGTTTTCTTACAGGTCGCCAATTTCATGTTAATTTAGATGGTATCACATCCAATATTTTCACAACCAATTCTGGGGTTCCCCAAGGCTCTGCATTCTCACCAACCTTGTTTCTTCTATACATTAATGACTTACTTATTTCCACAGTGCACCCAATCCATAGTTTTGCTGATGACAGCACATTGGATGCATCTCCTAAATTTCGATCTCATACTTCTGCCACTGATAGAGCTAATTGATTCTATCAACAAAGATCTGGAGCGTATAATGGAATGGGGTGATCGTTATCTTGTTTCAATTAATCCAACCAAAACCAAACTATGCCGTCATTTACGAATAGAGCGACATAAAAATTTCCCTATTAAAATAAACCACGAGGAATTGCGTGAGGTTGAATCAGTTAGACTTCTTTGAGTGGATATTCAAAATAACCTGAAATGGAATAAACATGTGTTCAACCTCGCTAAATCTGCAATGCAAAAATTAGGATTCTTGAGTCGATGTAAAAAGTATTTCAATCCCGAGCAAATTTTGCTAATCTTCAAGTCCTTTATTCGTCCATGTATGGAGTACTGCTGTCATGTTTTGGGAGGTACTTGTCAGTCAACAATAAAATGTCTAGACTCTGTACAGAGAAAAGCAATACGGTTGATTGGTAATACCAAACTAACGGACCAGCTTGATTCACTCCAGCACAGAAAAAATGTGGCTGAATTGTCAATCTACTATAAATATAACTTTAGCGAATTCTCCTCTAAGGAAATTCAAAATATCCTTCCATCGTGTGCGCAGTATAATCGACAAACAAGAACTGCCTGCCGAGTTATCCCATCCATTTGTTGTACAAATACCTCGTTGTAGAACTGTGTCCTTCCAGAACGACTATTTTAATAGAGTGGCCAGATTGTGGAACTCAATGCCTTCCTCTGTATTTCCCAATGAATTTTCCCCTCAGGCATTTAAAGAAAATGTCGATCATCATTTAAAACAATTAGTATAGTTATCCCTATATCCCCATTCCTTCCATTTTCCTCATCTCCCTCCTTTATAGTTGACATGGTATCTTCGGATATTCAAAGAGTCTAAATAATGAATATTTCATATTTAGTGTGCTAAACATGTCTAACTAATTAATAAAAAAAAATATAGAGCAAGTTTTTCCAAAAGAACTTTAAGCTGGTTGCTTATGAAGCTATACAAGATAACCTAATTTCTGAACAGCATTCGCCTCATTATTTTCACCCCTTGTTTTCAGAAGCCTGGTAGTTTCTCCCTTTAAATCGTTAGTATCAAACGAACTTTATTAAAATTTTAAATATTATTATAAATAAAACAAATAAAGGTTATTGGTTGCGTTTTTTCATCGTTCTCAGACAGAGCAAAACAAATATGAGCTCTGTCTCGCATAAATTGATCAACTGATTCCACCAACACCAATAAATTGAAAATTGAATGGTCCTGGTAATGTTATTACATACAATGGTTTTTAAGAGAATAAGTTTCAAATCTCAGAAAGAAAGAAAATTTACTTATTAAAGAAACAAAAAACACTTGAAGGTGTAAGTACAGTAAAAGCCCGCATGTTTCATAAAAATGAATGCAAATTATTGAATTCCAATAAATCTTGTTTAAATTTTTAAAAAGGGTATTAAAAAAACACAGGTGTTTAATAAAAGCTCTGGTATTATATAATCGCTAAATATATACAATAAGCTTCCAAACCTTTTTTCTATATCTGTTAACAATTTGAAAGCCTAGTCTCTGATGGAATGTATGCGGTAATGCAAACTCTATTTTATCACGATACCCACTTAAAAGCCTTTCAAAAGGATGACGAACAATCAAAAACGATGTTGAAGTATTTATTGCTGTTTCTAACTGAAATATGTAAAACTTTTATTTAATCGTTGAAATTCTTCATTTTTTTAAGGGTTAACCTCTTCAACAGTTGGTCTGGGGTATTTTCTCCTAGCTAATTGCAATGGCACAATGTTTGTCTTCTTTAAGAATTCTGGTGTATATCCCGCTAACAAATTAAAATTATACATCCATGATGTTGATGCTGCTTTAAAAACGTTACACCTAATTTAAACATTTATCATTAATATATTTTCTAAACTAGCGTACCAAACCGACTAAACCTACATTCATATATCAGCTATAGTTTTAAATTTTAGTTCTGAATTTTAATGTAAGTACAAATTCGTTACAATTTTTCAAATTTGATTTAAAAATGTTTTTTGAACAAAAAAACCATACATAAAGCTTCAGATAAAAAATCATGCACTTCTTTAGTCATAACAATTTACAATTCTGTCCGTTTTCGAACTAATAACAGCTACATTGAAAATCATTTAAACCGCAATTAAACTATATTTATATAGTTTCAATTTATTTATGATAAAGCTAAAAGTTATTTAAAAGAGATCGATAAAATTAAATAGAATTTGATTAGTGTTATACGTTTAATTTGGCTACACCAAAAATAATTTCCGTAATGTGTTTTTCGTGTTCAAAGTTTTTGAACTTGCTGGAATTTAGGCATAAAACTTAACCAATTAGATTTTTGTTTGAAACTTTTGAAACCGAACACGAACCAAAAGAGGTTTGATCTTTTGTGGTATTCAAACCGGACAGTTTTGTTTAAACTGGGTCAGTTTGGTATCCTTTTAAAATTCGTATATATACATAAAATATTCTTTGTCATACTAAAGTTTAATTCTTACCAAACTAATTTATGTTGTTTGTTAATTAAAAATTCCCATGGATTTGGTTTGTGTAAAGCATCTCTGGCTTGATTTAGTATGAAATAATAATTAAAAATTTATTATTATAAAACTTAGTAAAAAATTTGAATAATTTATTTACCTCTTACATCCAAACGATTTTGATGACATTTCTCTAATAAATTTTCTGTTCTTTTTTGCATAAGAACTTCAGCCTTTTCCATCTCACTCTGTGTATAATGTTCCATTTGAAGTGCTTGAATTTGTGTATCATTGTCGTACTAGGAAAATAAAAATGAAAAATTTCAATTAATATTTTTATATTTTGCAGGCTTATTCTGAACACTTCGGATATATTTTGGTATTCTGAGACGTTAGAGGTTTCATGTTCTCAGTTTATATTGTAATCCAAGCACAGCTACTGATGTTGTTTGAAAATAAAAAAAAATGGTATACCGTTGTACAAAACCTATAAACAATTTTAGTTTGCGAACTAGCGATTTAGTGCCTCGTTCAACCCTTTTAAATGAGTTTCATTTTGATGAGGAAGTCTCTTTTAATGAGGCTGTCAACCCAATATTTTTATACATTTATATAGCGATAAGCTTGGTACTGCTGTTAGGAGAAACAGCCGTTCTAAACGAACCCTAAATAACTAATTCACACTTGAGTTGAGTTCCCTGTCCCTCTCCTACATCCCCTAACTCTTTAGTTTTTTTCCAGACATCACTGTTAAGAAGTTCTTCAGTTTTAACATGCAATAGCACTTTATGTAAATAAATCAACAAGGTATTTTTAATATATACATCTAAACATTAAAATATTGTTATGCAATAATCAGAACGATTAGCATTTATCAATAAATCGTGATATAATTATTAATTAGTTGAAAAAGAAAATCTCAAATTTTTTGTAGAGTTACATCAACTTTAAAACTTTCATAAAAAGTTAATTAACAAGAATGTGTTACAATATAGTATATAATAAAAAAATAATCGAATTTTTTGATAACACAAAAATGAAATTGTCATCAAATCTCTATGCAATCTGCATCTCATTAGTTTGGATATAATTTTTGTAAGTAAATATATGTTTATGTTGTGATATATTTTTAAATTATCGTTTTTGGCGCATTGAGGTAGTATCGATTTTTGTGTTATAACAGGGTGGTGTTCAACTATTTTAATATACAAATTACGTTTGACTTAAGCAATAAATAGAATGGATCTCCTACATTACATAATATAACAGAAAAGCTTAATTTTTACACATTCGTGCTATAAAATGAGTTGTAAAACCATTGTTAATAAACTCATAGACTGCGAAACTAGATGGGATATTTTAATAAAATAAACCTAAGATAAATGATAAAATATTTTAATATGATAAATAAATTTAATAAAATAATTTCTGTTAGGCAAAAATAATTAAAGATGTTTTGTTTTTTTCGTTAAATAGTGAGTAAAAGTAATAGGTGGTTCATTATGAAAAAAAATTTGCGAAAGAGCAGCGGAGGATAAGTCAAAGTCAATACGACCCTTTTCCATCATATGCGATGAATCACTATTTCGGATATGTTTCTGAGTGCTATCAAGCTTTTGCATTTTGTTTTTTGTTCCATATTTTTTTCTGTTACACTATCTTTGTTTCACGGTTTGTCACCTAAAAACAAAGCACAAAGATAGGAAAACTATGCCAATAAAACCTCGCTTCCACATATTCACGAATAGTTTCGCATACAATGAACTCTGTAACTTTCAAGAGATTTTGCCGTCTCGTTTGGATAAATTTTAATTATTTCTTTTGACAATTTTCTTTTAATTAATAAAAAGTTGTTTGAAAAATATTATTTTTGTTAAATTATTAAATTTAATAATTTACCTTTTAATTTAATTTTATCTTCAAAAAACAACGATAAATTATTGTCTTTTAATAATAAAAGTGAATGAAAACATCGTTAATATCACCCATTCTCAACGAAAGCACAGTCATATTAAAAATCTTATAATAACCTAAAATGTATGATTCTAATAATATTTAAAACCAAACCAAATTTTTTTATTACGAAATACAAATAAATCTTTCTAAACCATTCAAAAACTCACAAATATCAACCACCTACCTTAATCTAATCTAAAGATTTTATGGTAAAATACAAAATGCAAATGCAATGCAATATATTTTGTTCCTTAGTTTTGATCGTTAAAATTCCGAAAAATATATTAAACAAATCTAAACTTGTCTATCCTGTATAGAGTAAAAACAAAATTTTGTTGTTGAAATTGCTTTTAACTTCTACTTATACTAGACATAATCTAAAACGTAAGTGATATCTCGCTGCTATTGTCAGTGGTATGTGGTATCTCACGTTAACTCATATGTCAATAGCAGGGACTGGAGTACGTAGGCTTGTCACAGTTTTAGATCAAAAATAAAAAAACAATTTACAAGTCAACAAAAATTGATCCCTTTATGCGACATTACATTTAACAAATTCAACATAAAATTTAAACGTAGAATTTTCCCTAAAATGTCAGAAACGTAAATAAAATGATAAAAAATAGTACAAATAAAAAAATCTAAGATACTTCACATTTTTGTCATTCTGTTTAAAATTTGATTCGGGTAGCAAAAAGGAACCTAAAAGGAACACGGGTATTATGTTTGACTAGATATTGTCTAGTGTGTCTATACCGATGCTTTGCTGCTGCTGTTTATGGGTTTCTGAATAATGCTACAACTAAATTTATATATTCTCTAAATGATTTAGTTACTAAACTGTTTTGTTAACTATTTACACTACGATTTCATAAATTATCAAAAGTAGCATGCAAAGATTAAGATCTAGTAAGTAGTTTGCAAAACGTATGATATAAAATTAAAAGCCAAACTTTTATAAAAAACATAACGCATTATCTAAAAAACGTAAAATTTTTAAATCAATGTTTTTGAGTCCAATCTAAACAAACTAATTAGCTAATATACCTTATTTTTTCTGTAAAAGTTCAAAGTTTTCACACGTTTTCGAATTTTCGTCCTATTAAAATTACTATAAAAAATTTATTTCACTATATCATGCTATTTTTATGAGAATGTTTTGTAGGTAGTTATTATAATTTACCTGCCGTGCGCAACTAAAGGGAAAACAGGATAGTATTTTCTACAACATTCAAATATTTAGCCTTATCAGTGTTAATTACTTATATCAAAATCTCATAACTATATAGCGGATTGTATTTTAAAGAAAGTGAAGTTTTTCGCAAATAATAATAAAATAATTTAGTAAAGTAATTAATAAAACCAGGACTATTTCTAATTTTTTTTCCGAATGATTAGTCTCGACTCTCGAGTGCCTTCAATCCACAAAGCTTTAAAAAAATGTCCATCAACAATTCAGTACACATATGGGACCTGTGAGACCTAGGTCTTAACAGGTATCTATGTGTTGTTGTGACACATTGTAATTCCTATTAAATTAAATTTATTAACAAAAACGGGATGTTAATTGTTTATAATGAAATAGACTTACAATTGTAGAATAGTAGATTCTTGTATGAGCTTAGAATGAAGGCAATTCTTCACGAGGATGAAGTTTCATCCGAGGATGAAGTCATCCGAATGAAGAATTGCCATCATCCTATGCGAATACAAGATGCTATTTTATCCACGACTGCAAAATATGTCAATTTTGATAATACTATACCAACAAATGAAGTTTTTAATTTGTTAGGGGAATATTTAATAATCTATACTCTATAGAACTGTTGAAGAATTTAATTATAATCACTAGTTGTGGAATGAATACAATTACAATCAAAGACATATGCAAAGAAACCATATATTCTTTAGTAGTCGTGAATAAAACTTTGTTCTATGGATAAGTGGTAAAACAATCTTTTAAAGCTGGTGAATTTGTACATGTTCACATCATGCAAATGAGTATTCTTACTCAACCTTTTAAGTTAATTATATTTTATTCTATATGTTTTATTTAAGTTTTATTATTCCCAATAGTTTTTGATAAAAACTAATTAGTAATTTAGTTCCCTTAACAATAAATGGAAAGATACCATTATTTATTATTTTTAATCTAATTAATTACTTTATGAAATGTTAAAATTTTAGTTTTTTAACAAAAATAAATTAAAAAATAACGTAATTGGTTTTTAAAAATATATATATAATATATAGTTTAGACAGTTATAAATGCAATTGGTTTTCTTTGTAAAACGTATAAGTGTTTAATTTTGTTTCAATAAAATTAGACTTTATTAGTTAATTTTCTTTAATTATTTTCAAGACAATTAAATTGATTCGTGGGTATTTCTTTTACAGCAAAACCGTTATATTATTAAAAATATGTCAAAATATGTTTAACCTTTATAATAAATTCTTTAGGTTTTTAACGTTTTAACGTTTTTAACATGAGCGAATCTGATATTCCAATACTGTCCAAATCTTAACATAAGCACTCAATGCAATTACTTCTATTTGTTTTCACGAGCCAAACGAGCATGGATTTTTTTTGTTTTAAACACTGGAAAAAATTAAAGTATTGTCAACCACATACCGAAGTAAGACATTCATTATTCAAACAAAGAAAAAAATCTTTCAAACAATTTCACGGTGATTGGAACAACTATACAGCTAAAAATTTATCCTGAACATAGAATGAGATTGATTTAAATCATATTTCGGAGTTCAATCAATCAAGTTGAATCAATTTCGGGGTTCGATTCACCATATTCGCTCTCGCGACGAGGTTGATATTATATAACCTCATATCGATTGGAAATAGATCATTTTTTTTCAGTGTAGACAACTTGCCAACATTTACACTAATATGCTATAAATATTTCAATAACAAATGACAGATACTTTTACGTTATATTGACTTTATAATTATTACTGATGGATTCATATTTTGTGTTTGTATAATCAATATTGTTTATTGTTAAAGAAAGAAGTGAAGAAACTGACTGGGAATATGTCTATAAAAGACGAAAACTGCATTTTATTTATAGTCCCTGGGCCTTCACCTACATAATTTTGTGATTACCACATATTTTATACTTCGTGATGCGCCTGTCCTTGACGAGCCTGAAAACATTTGTTCTATGATTTTTCTCAAATCGGCCGCTTTTGCGTTCGGCAAGCTCCGAAAAATGCCGATTGCCCGCGATCTAGTAAATTTGCTACCACATTTATTTTTTTTGACTGTGGAGGTTGGAAATTTGTTTTAGAATACGAGGGTAAGCTTGTCCGACCAAAATGTGTTTGCTATTGTCGAGTCCGACAACTGACATTTTGGATGTTTGGATTGTCGGAGTAGACAATAGCAGAAATTTTTGTCGGACAAGGTTACCCTTGTGTTCTAAATCAAATTTCCAACCCCCATAGTTAAAATAAAAATTTACAAGATCCCGGGCAATCGGCATTTTTCAGAGCTTGCCGAAAGCAAAAGCGGCCGATTTGAAAAAAATCGCAGAACAAATGTTTTCGGGCTCGTCAAGGACAGGCACATCACGAAGTATAAAATATGTGGCAATCACAAAATTATGTAGGTGAAGGCCCAGGGACTGTTAGCATATTGCAGTGAATTTGCCATAAATTTAATTCGAAAATTCTTTGTTATTAAAGAAAATATAAATTTAATTCGATGTTTTTGTTTGGTTCGTGGTATTTGTTATTTTTCACTTGTCAGCAGTTTTTTAATGATAACATTTTGTTAAGCGTTATCTTATGGAAGTTGTTACATTTGATCATATTTCTAAAAAGCCGTAGATAACAAATGTCATAAATGGTGAACTCAGTGGGACATTACGGCAATATGAGTGTTTATTTTAGTTTCAAATCTGGCTATTTAAAACAACAAAGGCAAATATTTGTAAACATTTAAATTTATATTAATAACCTATCACTGAATAAATGGCGCTCTATACCGTCTGATTTCGACTGTATGAGTTGGATGTTTTGACAATTTTTTGAGAGAATTTGGCACATTAGATCGAGCAAATTTAGCACATCGTGAAAATATGCCAGTGTTACCGCCAGGAGTACATACTGTCTTTGTAAAATATTGTAAAATCTACTACAAACCGTCTTTTCTGTATGGAACTATAATTATTTAGACATGTTATTTGTTGGCACACCAAAAATACAATATTCATTATTTAGCCTCTTTTGATTATATTTGAATATTACATGTCAACCATGAATAGAGAATAGACGATATTCAGACTAAGTGATGCACTTTGTTAACGAAATCTCACAGTCTAAATTCACAATACTCAATGAATGGAAGGAATTGCTTTTTCTGCACACATTAGACACTCAAATTTTGTTAGATATTTCTCGGGTCCATCATCTTCTTCTTCTTCATCTGTATACATATAAAATTGAAAGTATGTATGTTTGTCGTTTATGCATTAATACACCTCCGATCATCATGAAACTTTGGGAAGTTGTTGTGTGCACTTGCGCATAGGTAACTGGCAATTTTTTAAACGGAACCCCAGGGCCCTTATAATTATCTAAAGGTTTGGGCCTAAATGTTGATAATTATTTTAATTGAGTTTTTATTTAAATATCGTTTTATACCTTTAGGTTGCTTTGATCAATGTTTTTTACATTGAACATACTTTCATGAAATTGAAAAACGAAAGTATAATCTGACAAACAATTACATTTATATATCAAAAATCAACATTAAATTCCAATATTTAACACATCATGACCTTAAAATTTTTTTTATCTACACCAAATATGTTGTTGGCTTGGAATTGTATGTAATACATGTTTCTAAAACTAAGTGAAGATAGTTGATGATATCGATTATATCGATTTAAATCTCAAAGTTACGAAATGGAATTCGCACAAATACTATACAAAGAAGCATAGCTATGATTTGCAAACGGTAACAATGCATTAATACCAATGAATTTAATATATGTTCGGGAACATATGTAAAATTTAAAATTTTAGATCTATGGGTGTGACAACCTCGCGTACTTTAGTACCTGCTATTGGTAAATCAGTTAACGTGAGATATCGTATACCACTGGCAATGGCAGTAAGATGTCACTGATATAAGGGGATAAGTGATATTTCAGGGGTGCTGGCGAATTTCAATCCACGATAGCACCCTTAGTCTTAGTTATGGAATATTCTTTGACATGCTTCTAAGAAGGTGTTGATGGATGCAATTTTTTTATTTTTCATATTTTTTTTAAAGAATGAACTTTTGTGCTTACTCGAAGAAATGAGCTTCCATATAACTATTATATTTGCTGAATTGAGGAAAACAATGCGTTACATGATCTTGGTATATGTTTCTAGTACTAGAATAATTAGTAACCCAATTTTAGCTTTGTTCCTGCAAATTTAAAAAAAATGTATTTTATTTTTGTTTCCTCCATTCTATCATGAAATATTGCCCTATGTCGTACATTATTATGGGATTTATTATGAAAGGATTTATTATTTAGTTTTCCATTCTTTAAGAAGAATATAAAAAACCAAAAAAAAAAAGAAATTTGCGTCGATCAACGTCTTAAAAGCAGATGTTGTGGAACCTAGGTCCGAAAAGATTTTTATGTGTTGTTGTGACACATATTGTAATTCCAAATATGTCAAATATTTTGAAATTGCACAAATTTTTTTGAAATTTTCGGTGAAAAATATGATGAACAATGCCATTGAAGCTACGGTTTTAAATGGAAAATTCGAAGGGGAAGATGTAGTGTTGCCATGTATTCCAATGATCCCAACAGATATGGCATTTGAATTCAAACGTTTAGTTTCCAGTGCAACTCGCTTTTGCAATATCGATCAACAAAGCACAAAGACAATTACTGCAAGTATGTGGACTAGATTTGGAGAAACCGTGCTTCTCATATGAAGTGTTAGGAAAACCTTCTGATTTATTCGTATACGCACTAGACGGAAAAACAAGAAATATAGTTTACTCGAGATTACTTAACGAGATTACTTAACGAGATTACTTAACGAGATTTTGATATTTTTTCCATATTAAAATAAATATAAGTTGCAATAAAAATGAGACAATGTAAATTCAATATTTTCATAACGAGTTTTCCTGAATTCCCTTTCTTATGAGATAGCGGCAATATACGACGGGCATAATGTTAAATAAACAAAATTTTACACTATTTGGCGTAAAAAATAAAATTTTGAGAGATTTTTTGAGTGATTAAGATCAAAGTAATTATTGTAAATCACTTGAATTTTGCAATTTGAAAGCATTTTTCATTTTCTCTCAGAAAAAACTTCTTTAGACTGAAAAAAAAGTTCAAGTAATGACAACCTCACCTAAAAGTTGGCAGTTTATTATTCAAACAAAAAAAAATACTTGCAAACAATTTCAATGTGATTGGGACAACTATACATATAAATACTTTCCTGACACCAAAGTGAGATTTAGTCGAAGTATAATGTGTTACATCTAATATGACAGTAGTTTTTTTTTTTTTTTTTTTTTTTTTTTATTCAACATCAATAAATTTTGTTACATTACACTGTAGAGTAGTATAATTTATATTATTTTAATTATTTTGGTTTTTTACATTGCTCGAACCAAAGGTTATATCGCAACGTACAGGTTTAAGATTGAATCTTAAAAATGTTTTCAATTTTTAACTTTCAATCTTAAAAATTGATAAATTAAAAATAAAATAGAAAAATAGAAAATATCTACATAATTAAAAAAACTAAAATTACTGTTCAACAAACATTTACAATATTATTCAACTTCTATTGTGTGCTAAGTTATTTTCATGTGTGCCGTTATGTTATGTTTGAATTTTGCTAGATTTATCGAATATTTTATTTCTGTAGGAAGACTGTTAAACTTAGGAATTGCCCGGTATATAACATTTGTTGTACTAAATGTGGTTGCAAAGTATTCGGTAGCAAAGTGAGATTTTCTCCTTGTATTATAATTATGTTTCTGACCCTGTTTTTCTATAATAAAGTTATGTAATATAAGATTATTTAATATTTTATATGCTAACACATAAAGCTCTCTTTCACACAAAGAGCTAAATGAAATAAAATTTGAATATAGTTCCTCTGTTGGAAATCGAATGGGTACATTTAAAATATATTTTAAAGTACGTTTATGGAGAATATTTAGTTCGTTGAGCATATATTGAGCACATCCACTCCATACCGGATTTAGATACATTAAACGAGAATGAATGTATGCGTTATACAATAATAAAAGTGAATTCTTTGGAAGTAGCCGCTTTGTTCTGCCAATAGCAAAAATATATGGAATAATGGATTTTTTCAACGAGTCAATATGATCAACCCATTTAAGTCTGCTGTCGATAGTGAGACCTAGATATTTAAATTTATGTACTCTTTCAATTGCAGAAGAGGCATATGTAACTTGAAGCGCGTTAGGATTCACTAGATCAAAGCACCTACTCTCAAAAATCATATACTTCGTCTTCTCGTTATTTAGGACCATATGGTTTATACTGCACCATGATTCAAGCAACACCATGTCATTATTCATTTGGGAATGAAGAGTTTCTACTGAATCTGCTTCATACATTAAAACACCATCATCCGCAAAAAGCTGCAATTTTCCATCGAAATTCATAAATTGTAAGTCATTTATCTGTATTAGAAAAAGACACGGACCCAGAATTGATCCTTGAGGGACACCAGTTTTAATTATGTTTTCTTTGCTTGTTTTATTATCTAAGCACACCACTTGTTTTCTGTCACATAAGTAGTTTTCGAATAACTTTAGTTGCTCATTTGTAAAATGTAATTTTTTTAGTTTGTACATCTCAATTTTGTGATCTACTGTGTCAAATGCTCTTCTAAAGTCTAAAAAAATACATCCACATGTCTTTTTTTGATCTAGATTTTTGCTTAGATAGTGAGTAAGCGATAAACAAGCAGCAGTTGTGTTTGATCCTTTACGAAAACCAAATTGAAGATTGTATATAATGTTATTTTCAACTAAGAAGTTTTCCAGCCGGTTCAATAATATGGTTTCAAAAACTTTAGAACAACTAGTTAAGATTGAAATAGGCCGATAGTTTGAGACATCACTTTCAATTCCGTTTTTGTAAAGAGGTTTTACCCTTGCAGTTTTCAAACATTTTGGAAAGGTACTGTTATCTATGCTATTATTTATATGTGCGGCAATTACAGAGGCTACTCTATGTGCACAATGTTTTAGAGCTTTCGTAGAGATTTTATCAATCCCTGCTGCAGCTGAAGTGTTTAAACCATTTATTATCTGAAAAACCTCATTTTTGTTAGTGTGTTGAATATTTAGTGGGGATACAATTTGATATTGAAAATAATTAAAATGGTCAAAGTCAGGTGCAGGTAAATGGATGGTTATATCATTGGCGATATTTACAAAAAAATTATTAAAAATGTTAGCTACTGTTGCACTATCTTTTACAAACGTTGAGTCCAAAGGGTCCGATAAGTAGATGGGAATGGGTGTATTAACTGATTTATTAAAGATAATTTTGTTTAAGTGTTTCCAAAGTAGTTTTGAATTATTAATATTTTTTTGGATTAATTCCGCATTATACAATTTTTTAGCAGTTTTTACTCCAGAAGCTACAAGGGAACTTAAGAATTTATGCTGATGCTTGAAATATTCTAAGTTGGGGTATTTATTTTTTAATTTCATAAAACGGTCTCTTTCTTTCATTTGATTCACCAACTCATCGGTCATCCATTCATTCCATTGTTTTTTGGAATTTTTATTTTGAGTCACTGACCTGGTAGATTTGACTACTACGTTGGAGAATTCCTTAACAAAATCATCAAAGGTTACCGCATTGAGTATTTTAGGCCAATTAGTATCCAATAAGAGCTGTTTATAGTTAAGTTTTAAGTAACTTTCTTCTTGCTTAATTTTTGGTATTTCCAAATCAATAATACGTAAAAGTACAATTTTATGATCAGATAAATGCGTATCTGATATTGACAGGTCGTATTTAAAGCTAAAAATATTTGAAATAACATGATCTATTATGGTTCCGATTGCATTTTTTTTCCTTGTAGCAAAATCTGGTGTAATTTTATTGAGAATAAGGTATCCCGAAGATTTAATCAGATTTATATATTTTGAGACTAGGGATGAATTCAAGTCTAATAAGTTTATATTTATATCACCAACTATAATATTTTTACTGTTGCTATCCAAAATCGATTCTAAGTGATTCAAAAACATATTTGTTTCATTTTTTTGTGACCTATAAACAGATATTATATTCATGTTTTTTTCTATCAGTTTTATACCAATACACTGACAGTAATCTTTGTTTATATTAAGAATTTCACAGGAAGCAATATTGGACTTTACGAAAATTGCAACCCCACCGTAGCCATCACTTCTATTGCAAATATAAGATTTGAACCCAGTTAAATTGTAGAATTTATTTTCTTCTGCCTTTAACCAAACCTCTGTAAGAATTAAAAGATCAATATTACATTGTAAATTATATACTAAAAACTCAATGTCATGAAGTTTGTTTTTTATACTTTGGCAATTAAGATAGAGAAAATTGCAATCACCATTTCCCAGCGATGGTTTATCATTTAAAAATAAATTGTGTTTGATATTGTCAAAATCCAACAAATCATCTTTATCATTGTGCATAGTTAATGTTATTGAAATAGTTTTTTGTATGTATTGTTTTTTTACTTTTAGACACAAGATTAAAATTCAAGTTACAAATAAAATGTTTTGTATGAAATGAAAATGTAAAAAAAAATGAAATGAATATGAAAATGTTTGTGAACATACTTACAACTATAAAATAATTAACCAAACTAACAGGCAGATTAAATAACTGAAAAAACTTATTACTATCTTTATTTTTATTACTTTTATTCCTTATTAAAGTGCTATTGCAGAATAAAGCTTGCGAGAGTTTAAGATGATGAAAACATTTGTAATAGTTTTTCCATATCGTTTCTAGATTTAATGAGATATACTTTAGAATTTGGCTCTTTCCGAAAATGTATTGTTGTGTTTTTAATCCATAGAAATTGAAAATTTAATTTTGTTTTAACTTCCCTCATATTAAAGTATAATGTTCGTTTATATGGAGTCAAGTGATCCCGGATAAATATTTGCTGATCTCTTTGTAAGTGGAAACCTATTTGATTAGCATATATGACTTGTTTTTCTTGTTTTTTTTTCATAAAAATTGTCTTCGCTGCTATTGATTTAAAACGTATAAGAATTTGATGATCACGATGACTGGATTCAATTTTATTTCTTAAATACACACTAGTGGCAATATTTTCAATGAAAGTTGTTTCTAGTTCGAGTGTTTTGATTATGTTTTGTAAAATAGTTATTTCAGGCGTTTTATTTTCGGGTATACCTGCAACTATAATATTATTCACTAAATCTTGTTGCTTTGCTTCATCAACATCTGCCTCCAAACGGTTGATAGTAGTTTCAAGAAATTTTTGATTTTTAAATGTTGTTTCAATGTCTTGTTGAGTTTTGTCATTCTCTTTTTGGAGATTATCAAGTTTGCCAGAGAATTCATCAAGTTTGTTCGCAAGAAATTGTTGCGAAGATATTATTTCATTTATCATTGTTTTGAATTCACAAAAATTTTTGGTCAAACCATCAATTTTTTGGTTTAAGACACTTGTTATTTCGGTAATTTTGCATTCAGTAGAACAATACCAGGTTGATTCAGCTGCTAATCTCTGAATGTTACTGCCAACGATTTTTTTACATGATAGATGAAACATTTTTTTGCAACCTGTACACTGAAAGACTGACTGCTTTTCTGTGACAGTTTTATTACAGGTTGGGCATTGTACCATAGAGCTATAATTTGTACTGGATTCAGCTGTTTCAAAGTAATGCATTTTAAATACAATTTAAGTACAATTGTTTCAACAATAAATAAAAAATAACAGATGTTAATAAATGTAATTTATTATTTGTCGATTTTTTATATCAATTACGGATATTACCAGTTTATTGTCTATTAATTGCAGTAAACACAAAATATTTTAACACAGTTATCGTAAAAATCAACTATTATCACTTCAATTTATTTAGAAATTACAATAAACTCATCAAACTATTACTTTTATTTATTTTAAGATAGTTAATAAAAACAAAAATCGAAATAAACAAATTTCTTTTAAATATAGTTATATATAAATATAGTTAAATAAAGTTAATAACTATTTCCATGAAAAACAATTTCTTTGGTCTTATATCATGAATTTTTCATTTTAAAATTGAAGTATTGGAAATTAATTGAACTACATATATTTTATTTTCATATAAATATTTCGTGTGTTTGTCTCAACTACATCGTTCTATAATTGTACAGTGGTTGAAACAATTTCGTAGTTCTATTCGTCATATCTGCCCGCACGATGAGGTTGAGACAACTGCATTTCGATTGGAAATAGAACATGTTTTTTCAGTGTAGAACAGTTTTTGTGTGTTTCGTGTCGGGAACAAATACAATGCATGAGAACTGTGAACATTTGTGAATTTTTGTTCTGTCCCGGGTAGGAACTGCCAATGTTAAACAATGGGCCAACCTCGGGCCAATATTGGCGAGCCAAGCCTTGGCTAGTTAACTCCGGTTGTAGTCTGGGCCAGTTGTAAATGCCTAGATTGAACCAAGATTCAGTTTATTATATTACACGTTATTCACCAACTGGTTATGCATTGCTATAGTGGTTGTAAGTTTCATGAAATTTATATTTTTGAAATATTTCACGAAATATTTAATTAATGTAATATTTAATATTTATTATTTAATATGTTATATTTAAGGTAATATTTAATTTGCCAAGCTTGGGCCGTTTAAAAATGTTAAGTCTGGCCCAAACCCCAAAAGCTGTGGCGCTGACTTGGCCCAGGCTAATAGCTAATTCTTACCTGGGGTATAATGTTTTATATTGAGATGACGCACCTCTACTAATTCAAGTCATTTGAATTTTTTTATTGCTTACTTGAAAACTTATTTGATCGCTAATTTTTCACATATCCGAACTGATCAGCTAGAGTGCTGATTATTTTTCATTCATATTTTTAAAAAGAAAAATTAAAAATTATATGCTAGCATTTCCCATTACCACTTTTTGAAATCATTGCTCCTACGTCAACAAAATGTCTGCGCTAAAACTTTATTTATAAGCGTAGCAAAGCACGCCGGGTCCTGCTAGCTGCAAGGTAGTAGTCATATAAATGATAAAGGTAAGCAAAACTGCCTAGAATAGATCCAGAGATTTAAATTTGTGCGCAACATTTTTAACAAACTGAAGCCCAGTGGTTAATATTTGAGCTGGCTTTCTAGTGGAATTCAATTGTGTTTTTAATCAGTATCATATTTAACTTGGTCAAACCTGAGTGTATAATAAGTATAAAATGTAATAACAAGGTCAACATAAATTTAATTGAATATATTTTTACGTTACGATTTATATTAGAGTTTGCTTAAAAACGTCATGATTAGAAAGCCACAATAAACCATTATGGTGTTTAAATAGAAATCAAAACAACCAAAACATTGATGAAAATGCCATTCAAAATAGCAAGTTTGTATGGTGAAAACAATAACGCAATATGATATTTACATTTATTTAAATTAGTTTAAAGATAAAACATATGCAAATAGAGGTAACTTTATACGTAACCATATCCTAGTAAAGAAATAAAATAAAAAAGGTTATTTTGTAATAACATTCTTTTCTGTTATTAAAAAAGATATTCTGTTTGTTCCTAATTCAATTGTGGTGCAAAGAATTAAACCACTTTATGTGGTCTATCCTTTATCAGGTCTATTTTTACAGTCTATTTCGAGCGCGTGACGGCAAAAAATTTTATAAATTTTTGTCGTCCGCGCTTTAAAAATTAACTTATTTGTAGCAGTAAAACATAATTTCTCCATTAATTAAATATACGTTTCTTATTGAAAATTGAACGTATTTTTGTTAGATAATGACTAAAAATTGATTTTAATATTTTATTGGTTTATAACAATAGGAATTTGTTAATAATTTTTATAAATAACAGTTTTTTTTTAAATTCCATCTTTATTCTTTGAAGTAAAACCGACAAAAATTGTCTATCTCTACCAGAACCGAAGTTATGAATCTTTGAAAATAAGTCTTCAAGCCAAAAATCACAAAATTCTCAAAATTTAAATCCGCTCTATTTCCCCTAAAAAAAAAAGAGAAAATCCTCGAACAAGTATATATTTTTGTTTATATAGTGCCCAAAATACATTTGCAAAAAGTCTGCACGCAGTGCTGCATGCATATCTGCATCTAATAGATGTGCAGAATTTTTATATATTTGACGTGCAGAATTTTCGTAACAATGACAGTTCGTGTTCTTACGTATTATGAAATAGTTATAAGTGAAAGTTGTCGCAATTTAAAGAAAACTGTCTTTTCATCTAAAAGATAGAAGAAAATAATTGAATCGTTGCCTGTAAAAACGTTTATGTCTAAATTAAAATTTAAGTTCAAATTACATATACCACTGTTTCCGATAATCCTTTCCCAAAAATTTATTTATTAACAATATTAGTTTTAATTATTTTATAATTTGGATTATTTAGAATATTTGAATATCTTTATAAACAAATAATCATTACGTAAATAATTTCATTTTCAAAAAAATATCATTCATTTTTATTTGAGTTATAAAAAAATAATTCATTTTCAAACATCACCCATTTCAAATCATCCATTTTTATCTGAGTTTTCAAGTGGTTTTTGTGTTTTTTATTGTGGTAGCACTGCTTCTGTGCAGCGAAATTAGAATTAGAGATATCTGGCAGAATTTTTCTGCATGCAGAATTTACATGTAATTGCTCTCATATAACAACATATGTTCTAATTTCGCTGCATGCAGAATTCTACACATGTATTTGGACCATAAAACCCGAAAAAAATTTTCAGCTGAATCAAAAATGCCTTAGTCACATTTAGTCCTAATCTGTTCGGTATGTAAAAGAATTACCCATATGTGGAATTTTTTGTCGTCTCGCGCTTGATAAGTTAATTTATTTCTAACAGTAAAAATCATTTCTCCATTAATTAAAAATACGTTATTCATAGGAAATGAAACGTAGAATACGATGGTCATACTAAAAACTCATTTCGTAGGTAGGACAATGACTACAGATCGATTTGAAGATTTTATTTGTTTATAACAATAGCAAATTGTTGATAACTTTTCTTAATTTTAATTTTTTTTTGCAAACTAGCATCTTTCAACTTTAAAATAAAACAAACTAGAGGTTTCTATCATTAATAGAACCGAAGTTATGAATATTTGAAAATAACTCGTCAAGCCGAAAATCACGAAATTTAGAACCGCTATATATTAACAAAAAAAAATTCTCGAACACGTATATCTTTTTTACTTCACCACAATTTTAAATTGTGTGAAGCAATGCAATCTATCATGAAAAAAAAATCTTACATACCCCAAATTTTATTTTTTCTTTTGTTTTGGGCCATCCTCTATCTAAATAGCCAAAAAAAAATTTGGTGTACGTGTGTGGGTGGGTGGGTGAGTGGGTGGGTGAGTTTTCTGCATAGGATCTTGATGAAACTTTGGCAAATGATACAAGTTCACTTGAAAATGGAAGATCTGGATTCATTTCAAATTTGGACATAATGGCGGGGGGTCTCCCGAACACCTCTAAGTTTAAATCTTGAATAACTTAAATAATAAATGATCTTATTGAAACTTAGTATATAAGGTTTTAGTACTGTTTCCAATATTTCTGCATACCAACTTCCGGTTTGTCACTTCCGGTTAAAAAGTTTTTTTTTCAGGTGTTTATCCGTACTGTAGCCTACAATTACCGATCGATTTTCATGAAACGTTGCGAAAAGCTTTTAAATAACATGAGAAAGATTTTATTAGCTTTTGGAGCACATTGGATAAAAGGTTGGGGGGTCAACCATACAACAGGTGGTTTTTTCAACAAAGTTTTTACGTTTGTTGGGAGCATAAAACATTCATTCGTGAATGAATTTTGATGACACTTTGGAAAAAGACGCAAACATGTATGACAAAGAACTGATTAGTTTTTGAGCGATAGTGAACAAAGTGGTGGGGGGTCTCCGGAGCACCTGTTTTTTTGAAAGCTCAATAACTTCTGTACCTGATAAGCGAATTGGATGAAACTTGGTATATAAGTATGTAGTACGGTTTACAATAGTTCTGCATCCCAATTTCCGGTTTTTCACTTCCGGTAAAAAAAATTTTTGTACTTTTTTGAAGTTTTTTCAGTGATAAAGACACTACGCACAGTACGGCCTACAATAATGAAGTGATTATGATGAAACTTATGGAATAGGGTTCCAATTAGTGTGAAAAGATAATTATCATGTTTTGGGACAAATTGATCAAAGTGGTGGGGGGTCTACCATACAAATGCTGACTTTTCACACTTTGTTTTTTTAAGTTTGTTGGGAGCATACAGACTTCATTCATTAATCAATGACACTTTGGAAAAAGATGGAAACTTAAATGACAAGGAACTGATTAGTTTTTGGACAATATTGGGATAAGTGGTAGGGGTCCTCCCGAACACCTGTTTACTGTGTCATTATTTTTTCAATGTTTGTTGGGAGCACACAGCATTCGTTCGTGAACCAATTTTGATGACACTTTGGAAAAAAATGCAAACATGTATGGCAAAGAACTGATTAGTTTTTGAGCGATAGTGAACAAAGTGGTGGGGGGTGTCCCACACACCTGTTTTTTTTTTAAGCTCAATAACATCTGTACCTGATAATCGAATTGGATGAAACTTTGTACATAAGCATTTAGTATGATTTACAAAAATTGTGCATCCCAACTTCCGGTTTTTTACTTCCGGTAAAAAAATTTTTTTTTAATTGTTGGCAGTTTTTTCAGTGTCTTTATGCACACTACAGCCTACTATAATTAAGTGATTATGATAAAACTTATGGAAAGGTTTCAATTAGTGTAAGAAGATAATTATCATCTTTTGGGACACATTGATCAAAGTGGCAGGGGATCTACCATACAACTGCTGACTTTTCACACTTGGTTTTTAAAGTTTGTTGGGAGCATACAGATTTCATTCATTAATCAATTTTAATGGCACTTTGAAAAAAGATAAAGACTTTATTGACAAAGAATTGACTAGTTTTTGGACAATATTGGGATAAGTGGTGGGGTCCGCCCGAACACCTGTTTATTGTTTCAATGTTTGTTGGAAGCATACAACATTCGTTCGTTAAGTAATTTTGATTACACTTTGCAAAAAGATGCAAATATGTATGGCAAGGAACTGATTAGTTTTTTTAGCGATAGTGAACAAAGTGGTAGGGGGTCCTCCAAGCACCTGTTATTATGGAAGCTCAATAACTTCTGTACCTGATAATCGAGTTGGATGAAATTTGGTATATACACATTTAGTACGGTTTGCAAAGTTCTGCATCCCAACTTCCGCTTTGTCACTTCCGATAAATTTTTTTTACTTTTTCTAGTACAACAGAATTTATGTTTGTTGGGATACTACTGCCTGCTTTAATATTTTTATTATTAGAACTACGAAGTCCATAATATTGGTTAGCTTTTAATTAAAGTATTTTATGGATATTAGCTCATTATATATCCTGAACACTATGTTTCCAGAGCTGTGGTGAAGTCATCCATTTTTTCCATATAAAACCCATAAAAAAATTTCAGCCCAAACTAGGATTAGGCCTAATACTAGTACTAGTACTTCTGTAAGAACAGCAAATAGTGCCAACTGAAACTACATCAATCCTAATAACGGCTATAACTTCTTTAATCTTTTTTCAAAAGCTTTATGGATAGTTGTTTAGATAAGATTCGGTAAAGCTTCTAATATTAAATAAGGAAGTCTTTTGAAAGCTTTCACGTGAGTGGTGGGGAGAGCTGCTTAATTTTCACTCAGTTTAATTGACATATACGTTTAACTATTAACGTTGTTTAATGGTTAAAATTGGACTAAAAACTAATAGTGTGTTAAAATCGATGGTCTTTACTCTTTAGCATCTATTTCAGTGATTTTTTAAAGTAATCACTAGCAATAAAATGAAATCTGCTAAAACCAGCTAAATGCAAATTAATACAACTAGAATTAACAAATTTGTTAATAAAAATAAACATAAATTATACAATATATATTATATAATCGGGATTGTTTCACTCTTTAAACTCCTGTGAGGGCTTTTTTTGTACTCACATTCTATAAATTAAAAAACACGGAGTTGAATGTCTTAAGAAACTGTGATTTTTTGAGGTAGACTATAGGGGGCGAACTTTGAAAAAATATTGTTTAAAGTTTAAAAACTTTTTTTTAAGGCTTTGGGGGAGGGGGTAAACATTTTATTAGTCCATTTTTGAATTCTTCGTTTAACTTTCAATAGAATAAAATGAAACCGATATTTTTTTTATTTACGTAAAGTAAATGCCTCTTTTTTATAATGAAAGTAGTCACTGAACTTGAAAAATTGAAAAAAAATCGACTTCACTTAAAAATTTAATCCAATCGATTATTTTTTATATTGGTGTCGGGTGATCAGCCCATAGAGAGCTTTTCAATGTACCAGCCATACTGGCTTACTAACGGTTAATTTAACGTTTAAAATCAGTGTGTTGATGCTTATTAAAGTTTCGATTAAAAACGCTTTGGTCTGATTGAGAGTCGACCTCTGGTCCTCCGAGTTGAAGTTCACTAGACCTCACAATTTTTTATTTTTTTTGGTTAAAACAGAGGAAAATTGACAACCTCAGGCATTTACCCGATTTATTTTGAAATTTCAGACATATTTACACTATATCCGCGTGTGCAAGAAATTTTTTGGTTGCGTAGTTTTCATCCATGAAAATGGAGGCAAAGTTTAAAGATTGTTTAAACAGAGGTAACCATAAAAATCCGTTATAGTTGTAAATCCACGTTTTTTAAGTTTAGGTAATAAATGTTTTAAATGTAATTCTAATCATAATAAATGATGCATTGTTTTAATAACCAAAGATCTCGTATCAAAAAATATATGCACCACACCACATACAACATTTATTTTGTTTGTTTGGTATCTAAATAAACAGCTTTATGTCATAAAAATTTTAAAGTATATAGTTTAGTTATAGTTTTATTAACTTAGTTAGTACATAAAATTAAATGTAGTATCTAAATGATAATACTTACATCAATACTATTTTTAGTTCTATAAGATATCTGTGCTGATGTTGCTAAATAAACGAGTGCCAAAGGTAATATCGAAATTGTTGCAAAAAATAAAAAGCATCGCTTAAGAATGCGACACTGAATTTTATTTCCTCTCATAAATTGGTTTTAGTTTTAATTATTTGTTGAAACAGTTTGTTTGCTAAACTTAAAACTATAATTTTTACTTTATACTTTGAAGTTTTATGAATGATAAATATTATTGCCCATGTATTTTACTATTATTAACATTATGCTAATAAGATCTTATTTTTGTTTTTTTTGCTTGGAAGACAACGTATATAATTTTAATCAATCAATGGATTGAACTTTTATTTTTTTTATGAGTGTCGTTTCAACAATCAAACGTAATTTTTGTCTAATCGAAATTTAAAAAACTTAAATTTATTTAATTAAATTTAAAAAACTTTTGTATTTTGAAAGAAAAACAAGAAAAAGTGTTTCACTTGGAAAATCACAACACAAAAAATCAATCACAAAAAAATTTTTATTTACTGTTTGTTGTCGGTGCTCATTTATATAACTTTAATCCTTAAATATTTCAACTTTTTTCTAATAAAATATCTTTTAAGTTATATTAGAAGATGTATAGTGTTTTGTTCTCTAAACTAAACTAAAACAAATTAACTAAAAACATATTATTATTATTATTTAACTGAGAATATACAAAAGACAAAATAAATTTTTTAATTCGAATACTAAAATACAGTGAAGACAAAATAGTTTATGCATTCGAATTTCATTCAATATTTAAAAGGGGTTGCTTCGACATGCGCAGAGCTTTTATCTATTTTTTGTTGTGGAAATGCATAGAAAAATGTGTTATTTCATATTTATTACTGTGGATGGGATTAGGTAATGTTCTGTTTTTGTTATTGTTGGCTTGAAATTTGTGCAGTGTGCACACTATGTTTGAAAACTTAGTAATTCTTATTTTAAAGTATTTAATCTTTTTGTTCTTATTTTAATTGCTGCTCTTTTTCAAAAAAATTTTTATTTCCTATCGAACAACAAACTGTCTATTTATAGAGGCGCCACTGTATTTATTCCGCTTTACTATTAAATAATATCACACTATTTTAAAATTATGTAAATCTTAATTTTTAGAGAACGATAAACTGATTTTGACTGTTATTGTTTTAAAAAAAACGTTTGATTCGTTGTGGTTGTTGGTACTGTGGATAAAATACTGAAACTGGGGATATTACTTGCATCGTTTTAGATTTGAATTACAACGCATGCGTCTTATTTAAAAATGTTGTGTTTTTGTTGTTGATTATAGATTTAGGGAAACACTGCCAAAACAATTATACGTTCTATGTACAATTATACATTAACCTATTCAAGAAAAAGTTAATTAAAGAATGTTTTTGTTTCAGTTATACTAGAACATGCATTTAATTCTTTTATTTTTATGTTTAAAAAATGATTTAAATTGGCTACATTACTATTTTGCAATTCTTTATTTGCATGTAGAGTGCTGAAAATTCTCTCATCTCTATTATTTGAGCCGTTGAGTTATATTTTGGAATAGACGACACACATAATGCGTAACACTATCTAGGACGTTGTTTCTTTTAACAGCTGTGCTTTTTATTAATCAACATACAGTTTGAGCTTTTGCTTTTTGTACTTTTTATTTTATGTATAATAACCTTAATTAACTCTTATTATTGTGTTTACACGTTTAAAACACTACTTTTTTATTACTAGGGACTAATTTAAAAAGTATGTCCAATAAGTGAAATGTGATGAACATTTCTTAAATTACAGTACCTAGTCAAATTTTAGTAGCTGATTATCAGCACTATGTGTTTTAATTGTTTAAAAGTATGACTTAAACACGTCTTTCACTGATTCCAAAGAGTTAACTCAACAGAATTATGTATAGGAAATATTATTAAATTATGTAAATTTATAATAACCGTTTTCACAATTTCTTGTTATTTTTCTTGGATTTTGTTTGTTTTATTTGATTTTGAATTGAATAAAATTAAAATGATCTCATTTGTATTGCCAAAACAATTATACATGTTTAATGTATTTTTGTAACCGTTCTGAACATAGAGAAATAAATTCTATATTCTTTTGTTTTTTTTTGAAAATCATGATAATTATTGAATGAAATGTTTTGAATATTTTATAAACCTTGATGTAATCATTGTTTATTCTACGGTCAGATAGTAAATATGTATTATTAATTGATTGTGTGTTTTGCTTGAAATGTATGCAGAACAAATTAATTAACCACATTATTGCCACGCTGTAACTTATTGATTAAAACATGGTTTGAATAGTTATCGGTTCTTCAAAAAACCAAATTAAACCAGAAGAAATATTTATTTATTGTTTGACATCAAATAAATAAATATAAACGCTTACGCTAACGCTCACGGTGGAACTTTCAATCACAAGAATGAGTTTTGCATAGTAAATAATCATATAACAAATGTATTGTTAATATATTATTTTAAAGCGATTTCTTTTTAATTCTTTTAAAGGGGTTGTTTTTCCACGCAATTATTTCGTTAGCTACCAATTTCTCTAAACCATTTCATTCGTTACAAAATCAGATTTAATCTGACTGAGACCTTACATTTTTCTTTATGAGAGGTTGTCTAATACTCTAATACATTTGTCATCTTTGCCAATTTCTTACATTTTGATTATCAACAACAGCAATATTTTTATTTGAATCAAAAAAAGGTGGTGGAAAATTCACTCCAAGAACAAATTATAAAATCATTAAATTTTAACGCAAAAGCTTTGATAAAAAAGTGTGACAGTTTAACTATATTATTGTTTAAAACAATTGAAGAAAAAATAAAATTTGACATTTTTATCAGTTTTAAAAAAATTTATCTGGACATGGTTTTTGCATTTAAACCGGTTTGCGAAACTTAACAATTTATATCAAAATTTAGCTGTACTTAAATTTTATTAACTGATTTATATTTAAAACTATCAAACGCAGGTATAAATCAACTAATTATTTAATGATATGTTTAAATGGAACTTCCGTTAATAAAAAACCTTGAAAACTCAAACTCGGCTACTTGTCTTTGCATTTGAACTTGCTAATTTCCTCGTTCGAGTAACAATTACCGATTTTACTCTTAAAGCAAATAATACTACTTTTCGTATTTTCACATAAACTATTATTTCTCCAATTACTAATTCCAGGTTTTGGGTTTAATAACAAAAATATGTAGTATATCCGCAGCAATAATATCTCACTGGTAAACAACCATTTCGATGTTCTCTTGTTTATTTTGGATAGGATCCTACTCGATGAACGAAAACTATCGAATTGGTTCATTTAATTACTGTTCAAATATTTTAGAGTGGAAATCGGCGTCATTCCTTAAAGAATTTTCTTGATCAGTTGATTAAATTATGAAATTTAATCAACACTCCATAATGAATATATCATATTAGCTTAAACTGACCAGACGTCCCACGCTGCGTGGAAATGTCCCACATTTCATTGCGTTGTCCCTCGGAGAAATTTGTCCCACGAAGCATCCCACGAAACAAATATTTCCACCACATTTGCCCAAATTATCAAAATAATCAAAAAAAACCTTATATCTTCGTAAAGTTTTCGCCATATCTCAGTCACAGTTTCTTCTTGCAGTTTGTATAATGTTTTTTAACGTTAGTAACGTTAATTTAACTATTGAGAGAACAAACTAGTCCAATATTTTTTTCACTGAAATAGTGTTTTAACTATAATTTTCATAGAACTACTAAACTCAGTCTTTTCCACTACAATAATTTGCATTTTATTTTGCAAATATCTTTCGATCTCTAAAGCCGTGCATTCACATACAACAGAAACCGAAACTGAATTTCATACAAATTTGACAGCAACTGAAACAGAAACCGAATTTAGAAACTGAAACAGAAACTGAAAATTCGTCTGTTTTGTTTGAAACAGAAACAATTAAAATTTAATTGTTTCTGTTCCAGAAACTGTCACATGACCAGCAACTGTCACATAATATTAATTAGTATTTTAAATTTTGATAATAGAGTTTTGAATTTTGAATAGTTTTCAGTTTCAGTTTCTGTTGTATGTGAATGCCCGGCTTAAAAGATCTCTCCGTGAAGAAATTTCTTTATTTATGGAAATATTTTCCCTGAGTATGTACGAGAGATCGAAAGTATATTAGAAAAAATAAAATACAAAATATTTTACTTAAAAAGACGCTTCTCTTTATAAATTCATAAACATTTAAATTTTTATAACATAAAAACAACTAACAATTTTATTTTATTCGAGCACTCATTTCAACCCTCTAAAATAATATCCATAAATTAAAATATTTATAATTTGAATATCGTTCTTACTCGTAAGAGTGACATTTTTTTTTTCGATTTCACTCCTTTGGAGAAAAATAATACCTTTTCGTCATCCTTTATATTCATTTTTCTAACAATACATGCATAATTGAACAAAGCATTCAAAAGAATTATATATTTTTTACGTTTGAAAGCATTAAATTTGAAGCAAAAATAAAATCTTTGAGTATTTGAAAGAAAAGAAATATTTATTTGAATTTAGGAGCAAGAATTATATTTTATTATTTTAACTCCTGTATTTGGGAGTGTTATATATTTTTTACACGCTCTGAAAGAACAAAGTAAAGGAGTGATATATGGAGCGTTTCAAACTGTTTAAAACACACTTTAACTAGGTAGCTCAAAAGTAAAATAATAATTTTCTAATTGTTATAATTTTTTTCTCAATAAAAAACAAACAAAGCAAGCAGCATAAAAACTTGATAAATAGTATAGATTTGTAAAAGACAGAACAAGAGGTAGTAATACAGAATACAGAAAGGATATTAATTATTTAGTAAAATTAAAATAAATTGTTACAGTTGTTTTGCAGTCTTTACTTGTGTAACAAAAGTTTTGTGCTACTATAAAAGGTAAATTTATGCTAATTTTCAAATTTACATTAGAAATGGGAAAAACTGAAAGAAATATTACTCTTGCAGAATCCGTTTTCTCCGTCCGATTTACCACAACCAAAGCTTTCGACAAATATACATGTGCCACAACAAAATCAAAAGCCATAATTAAAAAATGTTCAATGAATCATGTTCTGGACCAACTAAAACCAGATTTGTCTATTGCAAAGGAAATACAAATATTTTCGATTGTATTTCGATATTTTAGAGAGCATGACAGAGTAAAGGTTAGATTGTTGGATTTCCTTCTTTACCTGAGCTGAGCATTCGAAGAAACATCAAAAAACATTCTTGAAAAAATTTGAAAAAAATTAATATTGTCAAAAAGTTGCAGTTTGCGCTGATAACACGATTACCGATTTCAGTGGTGTGTCACGTCAATGTGTGAAAAATGTTTTGAACAAGCTAAACTCGAATTTGAACCAGAATGTATTGAGTATTGGATTTGCAGTCCATATTTTAAATTATGCAATGTTGTTGTTGTAGCGACGAAATGTGGTGCTACTCTTCCGACTCCAAGTCCAGATTCAGAAACTCTGCTACTGTTCTTGGGCGGTAGCACAGATCTTCCTTCGTCAGATCGGTTGGTTTCTCTGGACTATTGAAAATGTTAAATAATGTAATAATGCAATAAAAACTCCAGTAGCCCTATTCCGGTACATCGTGAAATAGGAATTGAGAAATAAATTATAGCAATTTTTTCATAACTAGTATTCCGTGTCGCGGGAAATAACAAATTCGTATTAGAAAATATTTTTTTATTTCATTTATTGCACTTTTTTCTCAATTCCCAATTCCCAGGGAAATGCCGGAATAGGCGTACTGCTGATTTAATGCTAATTGATACAAATGGCAGGGTTAAAAAAATGTATTGTTGTTTTACTGTACGGAGGAAACGTAATTGGAGGGCTTCTGCGAAAAAAGTAATGTCGAATAAAACAAACAAACAAATGTCGCATACAATGAAACTCGCTGGCTGGCATTAATGCCAGCACTAGAAAGAATTTTGAATGTACAAACACCTTATAATGGATATGTTCTAACGGTTGAGAAATGTGCAGTTAAAATTAAAGAATTTTTTGAAGAATTAAATAGTAAACAAATAGTAAAGGAAAGCATGAAATTGTAATTAAATGATAAATTTATGCATTATCTAACTAGCACGTTTTTACCGTCCCACGTTCTCGCAATAGAAATTCTAATTAGTTAGTATTTTGAAGAATTTTTCCATTTTGTCCAACATTTTAGTGATTTGGCTCCGGTCAGTTTAAGCTGCATTTCACGAAACCATGTGATCCGGATCCGTTTAAATTTTACATGCAAATTAAGATCCAACTTTGTTTTTAGATCACAAATCATGATCTAAAAAGTTCATGTTTGAAAATGTAGGTGAAAAAATATTTTGTACTTCGTAATTGGTATAATAAAAAAAACAGAAAATTTAAGAACCGAACGCATCCAAAACTAATATAAATAAAAAACTAATAAATTTAATTTAAAAAGCTTATTCACACAAAATTATTTGGAATGTTTACCAAAATTGTTTCAAACATTGAATTTAAAGAAATGAATGTAAAAACAAAATTAATGATGTATAAAAAAAGAGAATATCATTTTGAGTAGTCCCAAAATTAATATTTCAATGTAGTTTTCAGTAGTACTTTTAGGCAATTATTATACCAACCGGACTCACCCCTTATTACATTTTTGTGTCGTTTCATGAAGCATGACCTGCTCTGGATCAGATCATGCCTCAAGAAATGCAGCTAACATGTATGCAAAACATCAATTAAAACTAAGCTTCTACACTTTTTGTTTACCACAAAGGTTTAAAAAAAGCGTTGATCAACACCTCAGAAGTCAGAACGCTTTTTGTTGTGGGACGTAGGTCTTAAAGGTATTTATGTGTGACACATAACGTAATGTGTGACACATATTGTAATTCCTATAATATAACACTTTTTGTTAAAAAAAAACCCATCAAGTTTTGTGTTTACGAATTAATTTCTTTTTAGCGTATTACTGTAATACTATTTCTCCGATCATACATCTTAATTTCTTCTAGTTTTTGAGAATCGAAAGATCATTAGAAATGTGTTTTCGATTCTTAAAGGTTATCAATTAAAAAATTAATAAATTCATTAACTAGAAACCAGTATTTCTACGACATAGTTAATATGTTATTTCTAACGATGTTGTTTTTTGTATCTTTTATTTCTTTGGAAATAACTTTTGCTATAATTTGTTAAATAAGTGTTTTTAAGATAGTATATGTAATTTGTTGTATTTCTTATTTGTTTCCGTTACAGATGCTTGAACTTAAATAAAATAAGACCAGTACTATTCGCAGATGAACTAATTTATAATTATACATATAGTCTTTACACTTTAAAAAACGATTCTTATACGTTTGAAGAGTTTGAACAATTATCACAGGATGCCGTTGAGCAAATAGATAACAATAAAATTCCAAAATTCGAAGATGACTGGATTTTATGCCAGGTAAGTTGATTAATCAATCCTAAAGCAAATTAATAAATATTAAAAATTATTTAATCCTAAAGGATGATGTATTAGGACATGGAAAATCTGCTGTAATTGTTGTTACAAAAAACCTTAACGATTTTACTTATAATGTATTATACGAATACAAATGTTTTATTTTATTTAATATTGTAAAACAAAATGAAGAATATTTGCAGCAAACATTTATTGGTGGAATTCGAATTGATCCCAATTTAGTCCAGTCACAAACTTCCATAGTTAAACTAGAATCAAATGAAAGTGAGCCTAGACCGATTTATAATGGGTTAAATAATTAAAAATAATATAATATTTTTTTTAGTTTTTAAGGATTTTTTAACCATATTATCCACATCGAAGTCCATATATTTGAATATAAAATTTAAAACAAATCGTGAATCAAATATGTTTGAAAACTTTTTAAAAAACAAATTAAACTTTAAGTGCTTGATGAACAAAAATAAAACTATTGAAAATGATAAGGAAGTAAGTAAATATTTTTGACTAGTAGTTAATTTTAGTGAAGTCTTGTGTTGGATACACCGAATGATCAAGAAAACTAATTAAGACCACTGTCAAAACAATATATTTGTTTTTCAAATATTTAGATAACTAACTCGGTATTAAAACGTACCGAAAATTAAATATTTTAGATCAAAGATTTGTTTTGCCAAATTGCCAAACTATACCGTATGTTGTAATTGCCCTCTCCTTGAGTTGTTGAGTTAAAGTAAAGTAATGTTATTTGTCGAATCCTCTTGGTCTTATCTTAGAACTTTTATGTTTGTCTATAAAAGATTACACTGTGTGTAACGTCTTCACGAAAAGAAACTGAGTAATGTTTGGGCGAACTTGGAATAAGCAGCGAGAAAGGTTTTTCAATAGTAAAATAGGTTTTTATCAGGTTTTCAAATGCGCATCCCAATTTTCAGTTTATCACTTTTGGGAGATTTGACTCATTTTTATTTACGTATCTGTTCACACATTCCGTTATATAGATCTATATGAGAAGGACGGTATAAACTATAAATCAAAGTAATGCTAGCTAGTATCCCGAACAAATGTGTTGGGTTTTCCCTCGTCTATGAAGCAAGTTTATTGAAATTTGGTACATAGTCTGAATTTATACAAGCAGAAACTTTTTAGATTATTGTCGATATCGAACAAAGTTGTATTCAGGAAATTTTATTTTAAATTTCAGTAACGTTAAATTTTGATGTTAGATTCTTGTTATAAACTTAAATATAGCAAAAATCACAATAATTCTTTAGTCCAACTTTTATTTGTCAATTCCGGTTAAATTTGGTTTTTACAGTTATTTCATCACATAATCTACGAAATTTATTACCAGATTTTGATAAAATTTAATGCAGGGTCTGGTCTGGTTTTGTATGAGAAATATTAGTTTTTTGAAGAGTTTTAAATTACTTACGGTTCCAATTGATGTATAAGTTCCTAATAAGGCTCATGCTACCTGCACATTTTTTTTTTCTTTTATTTATACGAAGTTAAGCGGTTCGGTAAGCTAAGGGTTTGATAGTGGAATAATTTTATTTAAGGAAATTTTTGGTATTGAATTTGGGGATTGAAACCATCAAGGAGGACTGTCGTAAGTAAAGAATTCTAAAGATGAGATTTTCTAATAATAAAATCGCGGTCACAGGTCACAGTTATGTACTTTGTTTAATTAATCGTAAATGCTTTGATTGTTGCTTTTAAGAAACAAGTACAAATCAGCGCCTTGTATACTAAAAACTCAATCTTCATAGTACGTTTTGATTTGCCAAACAGTTAAATGGCTTTACTTACGTTTAGTCCATCCAAACTTTTCACCTGGGTTTCGTAGACTGGAAAGAAGCCGATAGATGCGGATTTCTGCGTTAGTTGAATGTGATGAAACCCTTCTGACATTGACACTAAACAATCTACCCATTGCTTTGTATAGAAACAATAAAGTGCTTTTCTGTACAATTATATCTCAACTTGGAAGTAGGATTGTAGTACCATCATTTTTCAAATTGCTTGATCTGCCAAATGCAGTACCAAAATTGGTTTCACGTGACTTATTCTTGACATGCGTGATAAAAGACAGTAAATCTTCTATCAATCGTGCTGATCGGAAACCATACTGTCCTTTTTACGAATTTTTAATGATAAATAAGTCAATAAGTAGGTCGTAATATTAAAGTTGATGTATTCTTCAAACACTTTTATTGTAAAAGACAAGATCGATATTGGTAGTAATTACTTAGATCATTATTAGGATACAACTGGAGTTTTAGATGACCATTATATAAAATTTTTATTGGATAGAAGAACATTGTTTTTCGAGTTGGTGGTGAACTCTATCGTTGTCTATGGTTTTTTGAGTAAAATAAAAACTGAGCTCAGAAACTGTTACTTTCAGAATACGTTAATGGAGATTGATAGCTATATGCCGAGCGAATTTATTCTCACTCCTGAGAGAAGAACATCAGAAAAAATCAATAGCAAGTCGTACATATTTTACAATAGTAATGATTACTGGTCTAATACATTGATTCGTTTTGATCAAACAAAAGAGAAGGACGAACATAATTTAAAAGTTTATTTCAGGTATGCTTGCTCAATCAATATAAAAATCATTTCTCTTGTTTTAAATATAAACATTTCTCTTGTTTTATATATATGTATAATATATGTATATGTATATATGTTTTAAATATGTGTATATGTATATATTTACATTCTTAATATTGATAAATATAATACAAGTAATCGCAAAATCTAACAACTTTTTTTCTTGTTATCTTAAGGACTGATCATCAACTCGTAACATTAATTCGGAACGTCTACAGTGAATATGGAAATCTGGCTTCTATCTCACCGTCAACAAACATAAAGCAACAATTAGAAAACAACTATTTTAAACTTCGATCGAGCCTATTAAACGAATTAAACTTATGTCTTAATTATTTAGAGTCTGAGCAGTTGAGCAATTTGGGATTATTAATAAAATTATTTCATAATGAAATGATTACAAGTATCATAGCTAATAAGTTTGAAGTGTAAATTTGTAAAACATTTTGTTCTAAGACAATAACATTTATCCGTCGAAAGAGAGCTAGAATATGTATTGGACGTTCAATATAAAAATATGAGTATTTTTTGTTGTAGAGTGTAACAGAGCCAATTTGAATAATTTGCTTGATTTAAATCATAATCCATTGTGCTTGTAAAAATCCACAATTGAATGATATGCAAAATATCGGTGGTCATAAAACGGGATTTAAAAATTAGAGCAATTCTCCTGATAGCGAGTCTAAATTCGCACTATTAATAGCATACTGATACTCAAAAAATACGTTATCCCGAATAATTCTACAAGTGGAATCGAAACCATCCAAATCTAACTGGCATTTGGTTCATCCAAGGTATAGTCATAATAAAAATCACATGATCCAACAAAATTCTCCTTAGAAAAATGTTCCAGTTAAATGACATCTTGAACTGTTTCAACCAACTGAATGATCTTGTTTCGTTTAGCAAGTGAGCCTTAAATTAAGTATCGGACCATTAATAAATTATTGACATAAAACTGCATGTCGCGTGACAGAAAAAATGGACTCCGTTTGGGAATTGAAAAAGTTTGTAACTGTGTATCTCAATAACCAACAACTCAGGTGTAACTTATAATGAGGGTATAATAATCCGTTCCGTAACAGCATATTGCAATTATTTTACATATCCTGCAGTCGTGCATGGTAAACAATAAACTTCAAATAGGAATCAGGCTTTTAAAATCATTGGAATTGCAACATGTAGCTTCCAGAAAAACTGACATGTTTTAAAATGGATGTAAACCTCAACAATGTAAATCCGTGTCAAAAGATCAAGATTGCTTTGACAGCAAACTATGTATGTTGTTGGTATGTGTTAACACTCATGATTTTAAATATTAGTTACGCAAACGAAAATTTAATACAATTAGTTATTAGTTATATTATATTCTTACCATTTTTTTGTAAACGCTCGTGTCGATTCGATTGTATATATTTAAAAAATTAAATTAAAAACACAAATTTTTTAATAACATATTAATTTTTATTACAAAAAATATTTCAATTTCTTAGTAATATCGTACTAAACAATTATCATTAATTAATTATTTCAAAATATTATGAAACCCTAAATACTGACTGTCTAAGACTCATTTTGTAGATTTGTTTATTGCTATTTAATTTTCATCTATGTTTAGTATTAAAAGATTAACCAGTTTAACGAAACTTTACAACGATTAAGTTAAATAAAGTGCTTACTAAAAAAGTTTTTGTATAACAGTTAATTGTGTTGTCCGGTATTCTGTCGTGTTCTGCATTCTTTAAATAAGTTTTATAAGCTTGCCTAACAATGTTAAGAGTGTAGTGAATTTCTTTCTATTTTTCTTTCAAGGTACTAACTTAGCATGTTCAAAAGAAAGATCGAAGTGCCAAACGTTGATTATATACGCATATTATAAAACCGATTTGTCAATTATTTATTGCTATCCAATTATTAATTGCTAACCATTAAAAAAAAATAAAGCGACAATCGCATATACCAGTATGCCATAGTAGCACACTATCAGTTGGAAAAGTTTTAAAGACTGCATTAATTTTTCAAAATAATTTGAAATCTAAACGACAACCACTTTAAGTATTAAATATTGAAAACGAATCAAAAGTCAAACAATATTATTAAAACTTTTTCGTACTCCGATCTTTAAATCAAACGTCTTTAAACGTTTATCTTAGTTTTTTGGGCAACGTTCTATAAATTTTGGTGTAAGTCAAGATTAAAGTAACAGGTGAATAAAATTTCCCATTGATAAACTAAATTACTAGTTTGAAGAATAGAAGGCTGGACCTACCATCAAAATTGAGGAGTCAACCAGGAAATATTGTTTTTCTTTTTAATATATTTTTAAGGACAAAACCAAAAATATTTTATATTACTAATAGTAATTTTAAAAAATAGTTATTTTTAATTTATTTGTATTGTCTTATTTTTTCAGTGATTTTAAAAAACGGAAAATATTAAATACTATATAAACCGATAAATCAAAAACATAAATAATTAACTAAAAACAATTTTAATTTGGATTATCATAACTGAAATGTGCGTAGATCGCTGTGGACATTTCATGGAAATGGAAGTAATTTAATTATACAAAAAATATGCAAAATGTGCAGATCAATCTGTTCTTTATTGTCGAATATGAATTCTAGAACAAATTGAAAGAATTTCGAAGTACGTTGATGATCTTTATGCACTTCTTGGTCTAATAAAATAAATATGTACTTTGCTTTAGTAGTGTTATCTTGATTAAGAGATCTCCTTTAAATACATTTATCATATTTATAAAAATTTTAACATTAAATACAAGTAAGAAACAAAGAGATTAAATTCAAGTTTTTCTAAAAACTGCCATCGATTATTTCAAGAATTGTATCGAAGTTTTCAATATTATTTGAACAAATCAACAGTTTTGAATATCATCTCACATCTGATATTTTGTTAATCGTTTTTCTTATAAATTCAGAATGAATAATTACCGAACAGATCTGAAATCTCATCCTGAAAACATACAGAAAAATTTATCTCCAACAGGACTCGAAACCCTTGTGATACTAAGCTAGAATTTTAACGACTGAGCTAGAATGACGACAGGAATTAAAAAAATAGTAGTTACAAAGAAAATTTGAAAAAAAAATATATTTGTCTTTTTAATTGATTATATATCAATAGTTTACATTATTCTGTCTGTTTCTCTCAAACTATAATATTTATAATTTTAAATTAAATTTACAAATAACTATTTAAACAAAAACATTAATAAATACAATATAATATGTATTAAATATCCTACTATAACTATAATTTTAAATTATAATATATCTTTTAATATAATACAAAAAAGGATATGCTTCTTAATTAAATTTTATTGTATTGTTTTTGTTATAAATAGATTAAATATTTTATTTCAATCTATTACTAGCAAATCTAATATTAGTAATATTCCTTATTATTATTAATTAATTTCGGCAGTGGTTTTATATAGTTTAGTAAAATTTTAATGTTATTAGTCAATGAATATCACAATTTTAATCATTTTAGTTATTTATTTACATAATTTTAATTTTACTTTAATATAACTTTAAAGTAAAATAATTATAAAATAAATACAATTAGGAAACGAATGTTAATAGTACCGATTAGCTAGCAAACGACCGTCTAGCTGGTACTGGAGGTGGTGTTGTTTTCGATGTGTTGTAAATTATACTCGTATTATTTGTCGTTGATGGATTTGTTGATATTTCCTTAAATAAAGAAAATATATTTCATATTATTTTGTAATATTACATCAGTACTTAACTTTTAACTATATAGCAATACAAATTACTACTAGTAATACTAGGTAGTTTAAAAGTTTCTAAAATATTTACCGTTGAATATTGTGTTGAAATTCTTTTCCAGCCATTACTCCTTCGCCATGAATTTGTTGTGCCTAAATTTGTTGGTGTTCCTACTAAAATTTGTCCATCAATTTTGCTATTTTTATGGCATACATTGAGAACGTCTTCTAATAAACTACTATTAATACCACCTCCCCCTCCGCCATCATTACAGTGTTTTTCATAACTATTTGAATTAATAATTACATCACCATTAAGTGTAGATAACACTAAATCGCCGGAGTCGCTGGACGAACAGCTTGTTATTTGTTCACGTCCCGCTTCACTTGGGGTCGGACTGACTATTCGTTCTGTGCGATCTTCATCCGAAGATGATGAATCTACTTGCAATCCCAATGGTGACTTTAAACTTCGTGTACTTTCTGATTGTATGCTAACTAGTCGATAAAAGTCCCTTGTAAAATCTTTACATGCTAGATCTTCATCATCTGAATAGATTATCTAAAAACAAATTAAACAAAAATATTTTTTAATTAATTAATTGAATAAAAATGTTTTATTTATTTACGAACGACTTATTTAAAAAAATATACAAATATTTTGATATTTTGTGGAATGTTTGAAAATGATCTTACTTGATCTTGTAATAATGCAGTTATATGTTCTGAATTAGATTCATTTCCTGAGTTTAAAAAGTTTGAGTTCCATATCCAACTATCTTCTGTTGTATCTTCTTCTAACGCTGTTTCTAATTCTTCCTGAGACATACTCCAATCTTCCATTTCTGCTGAACAGGATTCTGCTGATACCAACCATTGTTCAGGTTCCTCAGGTAAATCTGCTAAATGATTTGTTGATGGTTGTGGCTGACCTGAACTCATTGTACAATAACCTTCATCTCGTCCTTTTGCTGGACTTGCTAATAAGGTGGCATTTTGAGCTTCTAAATCACGAACACGATTTTTTAACATTAAAACTTCATCACGAAGACTGTCTTCTGCTACTAATGCATCAACAACCTTACGCATTACATCATCAAGACAGTGCTCGTATTGTCTGATTCGTTGATGTAGTGTTCGATTCTCATGTTGTAAACACTGCACTGAGCTTTCCTGCTTTGTAAATCGAGCCTGTAAAAATAAAATTACATTGTAATATCATAGTCTACTTGTAAACGTTAGATTACATAGTCTATTCGTAAACGAGCTAATGAAGACAAAGGAAGATAATCGTTCCAAGTGACAACGAGAGAAAACTTTACATGTGTAACTAAACCTATCAAATTTTTAAAAATTTTGCCAATTATTTATTACCTGTAAAGTTTTATGATCCCGAAATGCTTGCATAGCACGCCTATCCTTTGACTTTAAAACACGATTCATTGATTCTACTTGGTCTCTAAGATCACGTTCTAATGTGGAACTTCCACATTGACTCTATAATTAGAATAAAAAAAATAAACTAAAATAAAACTATAAAAAATTATAATAAATCCTACAAGATCTCTATTTTATTTTAATTTCTACAGAAGATTGAAATTTTGTTTTTTAAACATGTATTTTTTGTGGAACTTTTTGTGGAAAACTACTAGCCGTCCAATCAAAAGAAAATTGCGAAATAAGCGAGTTTGTTTTTATCAGCCAACCGTAAGTAAGTCGCATATCGTCCAATCACTATTCTTGATTTATGTTAAAGAAACAAATTTTACTTTTCCTCTGGGTAGAACTTTATATGAGGAGTAAAAGTGCGTCACGAATTGTCCCACATTTTGAGCAATTATACGACTGATGTTTGTAATATAATGAACTAAGCGCTGATAAAGAGCTTACCAGTTCAAATTATTAAGAAACACTCAAATTTTCATCATTTAACATAAAAACATGATAAAAAAATGATAAAAATGATAAAAAAAGAAAAATCATAAATCTATTGAAATAAATGCCGTAAAGATTTTTAACAAAAAAGTAAAACACTTTTCAAAAGGGTAATTTGACAGTCAAAGAAGAGTTCTTATGAAAAATACTAAGAATATTTTGAAAGAATGCCATAGGGAATGCAACAGTAAGGATCCGCAAAAGAGTGCTTTGGCAAGACAATCAATAATTATCTAAAAATATTTTGTCGAAGAAAAAACCATATGCAACAACTTTCCAATTGATGAATATTGTTCTGTCGCTAGGTTGAAATATCTGTCAAAAATATTACGTTGTAGCGAGCAAGTGTAACAAGATTGAGAATATATTATTGAACTTCAGACTGCTCTAATTGGTCTTGCAAACTACACAAATAAACCCTAAAGAAATATGAACTCTCTCACGTCACACGTTTTTTGGACAAGTTACATGAAAACCATGGGCCGTGGCAACACTTAGTCTTGTTCTTGTTACACCCAAAGCTTTTGATATGGAAATTGATGATGTCATGTAAAAGAGCAACTTGTTACTTCGATACAATACCTCATAAGCTGACGACAGTTCTGGAATACCTTCGTTAGATTTCGAAGAAGTATTCAATTTTATTAATTTCTATATTAATGACTTGTTAGTTTCCACCACTGTGTCAATATCCATAATTTTGCCAATGAAAGTAAGCTGCATGCGTCCCATGAAACATCTAAATTACATTCAAAAACATCTATACCATCCATTGATAATGGTTCATATTTGATAGATTCTTTAAACTTCGATCATACTTTAGGGTGGAGTAAAGTGAACAGTGTCGAATTCAACACAAATGAACAAAAGTTTGTCACTTTAGCAAATTAGCAACGCCGCATTCAAAATTGATGTTAAAGATCTAGAAAAACAATCCTATCGACATCTAGGAGTCCAGACTGCAAAAATATGACGCGTAATACTCATATTTTCAACCCCGCTAACAACGCGTTTCAAAAATATTTTAAATAATGTCGTGAATTTTGCAAGTGTGAACAACATCACTTTATCGATAAATGATTAACATATTCCTGTTTGCCATACTGTTCTTAAGTTTATAGAAGTTTACGTGATTTGTTCAACCGTGTTTTCCAACTTTGGAGTTCCGAGTTCGTTACTCAAATCGTTTTTTTCTGATAATTTTAATCCCCAACTTTTTAAAGTTAAGGTGTACAAAGACTGGAGAATTCTGAGAGAAACAGAATTCACATCGTTTATCCTTAGTATCATAGGATATTCAGAGACGTTAATTTGTAATTTATTACATAACACTAAAGATGCCGAAATTTTGTATAAAAAATTCAACGGAAGAACACGAGTGGCTGTAACGTCTTAAAAATATTTATTCAAATATCAGAAATGTTATCAAAACTGATTTACTACAACTAGAGTTCCCAAATCCCGTAAAATATTTCACTTTTCAAAAATGGACACCAATGGTCTCCGAAGTTTTTTTTAAGGTTTCCATTTTGATCGTCAATGTTTTTATACTGACGATATAAATGTTTCTGCTCAAAACTTTACTGAAACCATTCAATTCGGTATTAACAAATTCGTTCCCTTTTCAATAATGAAACCCTAACAAAAATATTTGTTTTCGAAGGCAGACAAATTGGCTCTTAGAAACAAACGTAGACTATTTAATATATAAAAAGAATTCTGTTAATCGTTACCAATATTTAAAGGCCAACAAAGTATCAAACCAGATAATTGAAAACGAAAAGGCAGAGATTGACAGAGCGAAACATTTTTCGTAAACCTTTTCTTTGAGATACCCCCATAAGAAAAAATCTGGTGAAGTTAAGTCTGGTGATCGCGCAGGCCAATTTACTGCACCCCCTCTTCCAATCCAGCGACCATGGTAATCCCGTTGCAAAATTGAACGTGCATTCAATACGTAATGAGCAGGACATCCATCATGCTGAAACCACATATTCATCCTTTCATGAACACTCAATTCGTCAAGGACGACTGGTAGTTCTTGGTCTAAGAAAATTTTATATTTTTCTCCATTTAAATTTCCGTCAGTGAAAAAAAGGTCCTATTAGCTTAGAACCAATTATTCCACACCACACATTAACTCTCCATGGTCTTTGAGTTTCCACTTCACGTAGCCAGCGTGGATTTTCTACGGACCAATAATGCATATTGTGCCGCTTGATCTCGCCGTGATTTGTAAAACCTGACTCATCAGAGAATAGTACCTTCATAAAAAAGTTAGCATCAGTACGTAGTTGCCCAAGAGCCCATCGACAAAACTCGATGACAAAATCGTCCCCATGAAGTTCTTGGTGCAACGATATGTGGTAAGGATGATATTTGTGATGATTTAAGATCCCTAACACACTAGTTTGTGATATTCCAGAATCACGAGCTATAATACGAGAACTCACATGTACATTTACATCCACGGCGGCTAACACAGCAATTTGATTTTCTTCGCCAGTTGATGTCTTCCGACGGATCCTTTTATTTGCCATGGACACTTTCATTCTCGCGGAATTGGTTGACGACACAATAAAACGAACGGCGGGATGGTTGCCTTCTACCAGGATACCGTTGCGCGTATAAGTCGACTGAACTCGCAACATTTCGACCTGATTCTCCATAAATCAATATCATTTCAATTTTCTCTGCTGTTGTTAAGTAATCCATTTTTATTCACAAAACCACAATTCGAATCAAGATCTAAAAGCTAAATTCTTTAAAATCCGACATAAAACGCATAATTAATACAAAAATAAAAGTGAATACATATGTTCTAAGGTAAGGTTACATTTTTGATGAACATAGCACACTGCAGATTCAGATTTATTGTTTGGCTGTCCTCAGAAAACTTTGCCATCACACTGAAGCTCTTTTGAACCCACATTAGAAATTTAAATGGAGAAATATATAAAATTTTCTTATACCAAGAACTACCAGTCCTCCTTGACGAATTGAGTGTTCATGAAATGAGCATGATGGATGTCCTGCTCGTTATGCATTGAATGCACGTTCAATTTTGCAACGGGATTACCATGGTCGCTGGATTGGAAGAGGAGGTGCAGTAAATTGGCCTGCGCGATCACCAGACTTAACTTCACCAGATTTTTTCTTATGGGGGTATCTTAAAGAAAAGGTTTACGAAAAATTGCCAACAACGCGATAGAATATGAAAGAGAGAATCATCAATGCTTGCAGAGATATCAATGAAGAAATGCTGTATGAGACAGTGGAATCCTTCAAGAGACGGATTGAAAAACGCATTAAAGTAGGACATCACTTTGAACATTTAATAAAATAAAGTTGTTAATAGTTCATAAATGTATGTTTGTATTTTATTCTACTAAGGTAAGGCCGGGGGTCCACTTAATCGGGCCGATAACAATCATATAATCATATAATAACGTGCACAAATAACAAAAATGAACTGTAACGAAAGAATTTTTCGAATTAGCCTACGAACAAGAAAGTTATAACCATTTCAAAAAACTACCACCAGGGCGGCGCTCCAATCAAATACGAAAATATCTGAAAACGTGCACAAAGAACAAAAATGAACTATAGCGAAAGAATTTTTCTAATTTGCCTACGAACAAGAAAGTTATGACCATTTCAGAAAACTACCACCAGGGCGGCGCTCCAATCAAATACGAAAATATCTGAAAACGTGCACAAATAACAAAAATGAGCTACAGTTCATTTTTGTTATTTGTGCACGTTTGGACGTGCACGTGTGCATTTGTGCACGTGTGCACGTTTGGAATTTTTCGAATTAGCCTACGAACAAGAAAGTTATGACCATTTCAATAATCTACCACCAGAGCGGCGCCGCAGTCGCATATAAGAATATCTGAATACACAGAGCTCGAAAATTACAATAGTGGAAAAATTATTGTGATAGCTCTACAAATGGAAAAGTTAAATATGGTGGCCATAAAAACAAAATGGCGGAAATAATTTAAAATACAACGAAATCAAAATTTACTCTATGCCTACTCCTTAATAAGTTTGGGTTCTCTAGGTCATTGGTAGTGTCTAAACGAATGACTAAACAGAAATAGGTCTCAATTTAAGAAAAAGTGGTGGTCCATTAGAAGATCTGGAATCTTCATCTTAATAAAAAATAAATAATAACATTATGAGGTCTATCCAAAAACATTCAATTTTTGTCTGAAGCTTTTTTGTCAAAATTGCGTTGTATGGAAGATATTGGGTTGTGCCAAGTTAAATGGTTCACCATATGTAAATATGGGAATTAACAAGGATTTGACTAACATGTATCTCGTGTGTCGAGGGGTAAACATCTTGAATTTTTTAAGCTTATATAATCAACTGTATATGTCACTACAAATTTTAGATATATGATCAGACCAACATAGATGTTTACCAAAGATAACGCCTAGATTTTTTACTTTATCAGAAAAAATAATTTCAATCTCATTCAAATATAAAACAGGTTTAACAATATACATTTGTGGTCTGGATTGTACAATAGCCTGAGTTTTTGCTGCATTTAATAGTAAACCATTAGTTTTAGCCCACTTTGCAACAGAAAGAAGATCTAAATTAATTAAGTTTGAAGCTTCTGATACTTTAGTTTTATCAAAAGCATAATAAAGTTGAAGGTCATCAGCAAACATATGAAAACGACAAGAATTGATACAAAAGGCAAGGTCATTAATAAGCTTTGTGAAAAACAAAGGTCCTAAAATAGATACTTGAGGAACACCTGTTGTTGTTGGTAACGGAGAAGAATATAACTCGCCAGTCTTAGTAATATTATATCGTGATGTTAAATATGAATAAATTAAATTAAGAGCAGAACTACAAAATTTGGATTCCTACCTCAATAATTACTGGACGATGTTGAGAGCGTGGAAAACCTTGTAAGACAGCCCTAGATATTGAAATAGAGTTGCGTTGTTCGTTTTTTGTGGAAAAACAGAGGTCGGGATTGTAATCACGTCGCCATCTAGCAGATCTAAAGGTTTTCATGTCTTTCGCATCATATACCAAGAACATGTTGTTACCATCCGCCCAGTCCGTCAGTTGTATGCCATTGAGGTTGTTGTTTGAGTTGTTTGGTTGTTGTTTGAGTTCGAAATGAAATATTTGGCTACCAAATTGAGATAAACTATTAGCATAACCCAGGGTGCAGCGCGACAAGGTTGTCTATTAACATACCCCAAGTCATATATTAATTAGAAATCTTCCTGGTTTAGGACCTGCGTGTGGAATATATAATCTTACTATAGTTTACACTTTTTGCCGTAGGCTCTTGGCGTAATTCGTTGAATAACATATTTGTTTAGCACTTGTTTTATACGCACGTTAATATAAATTTAAAAAAATAAAATGCAATATTTAAAAATATACTTTTTACTGTTTATTTTTAAATTTATTTATAATAATAAAACTTCCTTATAGTAACAATTTGATTTTTATTTTTTATTTTAAAGAATATCGATTTCGACTTACGTCATCCTCAGTTCGTAAATTATTATTCTAGAATAATAATTTAAGAACTGAGGATGACGTAAGTCGAAATCGATATTCTTTAAAATAAAAATCAAATTGTTACTATAAGGAAGTTTTATTATTATAAATAAATTGAAAACGTGCACAAATAACAAAAATGAGCTACAGTTCATTTTTGTTATTTGTGCACGTTTGGACGTGCACGTGTGCATTTGTGCACGTGTGCACGTTTGGAATTTTTCGAATTAGCCTACGAACAAGAAAGTTATGACCATTTCAATAATCTACCACCAGAGCGGCGCCGCAGTCGCATATAAGAATATCTGAATACACAGAGCTCGAAAATTACAATAGTGGAAAAATTATTGTGATAGCTCTACAAATGGAAAAGTTAAATATGGTGGCCATAAAAACAAAATGGCGGAAATAATTTAAAATACAACGAAATCAAAATTTACTCTATGCCTACTCCTTAATAAGTTTGGGTTCTCTAGGTCATTGGTAGTGTCTAAACGAATGACTAAACAGAAATAGGTCTCAATTTAAGAAAAAGTGGTGGTCCATTAGAAGATCTGGAATCTTCATCTTAATAAAAAATAAATAATAACATTATGAGGTCTATCCAAAAACATTCAATTTTTGTCTGAAGCTTTTTTGTCAAAATTGCGTTGTATGGAAGATATTGGGTTGTGCCAAGTTAAATGGTTCACCATATGTAAATATGGGAATTAACAAGGATTTGACTAACATGTATCTCGTGTGTCGAGGGGTAAACATCTTGAATTTTTTAAGCTTATATAATCAACTGTATATGTCACTACAAATTTTAGATATATGATCAGACCAACATAGATGTTTACCAAAGATAACGCCTAGATTTTTTACTTTATCAGAAAAAATAATTTCAATCTCATTCAAATATAAAACAGGTTTAACAATATACATTTGTGGTCTGGATTGTACAATAGCCTGAGTTTTTGCTGCATTTAATAGTAAACCATTAGTTTTAGCCCACTTTGCAACAGAAAGAAGATCTAAATTAATTAAGTTTGAAGCTTCTGATACTTTAGTTTTATCAAAAGCATAATAAAGTTGAAGGTCATCAGCAAACATATGAAAACGACAAGAATTGATACAAAAGGCAAGGTCATTAATAAGCTTTGTGAAAAACAAAGGTCCTAAAATAGATACTTGAGGAACACCTGTTGTTGTTGGTAACGGAGAAGAATATAACTCGCCAGTCTTAGTAATATTATATCGTGATGTTAAATATGAATAAATTAAATTAAGAGCAGAACTACAAAATTTGGATTCCTACCTCAATAATTACTGGACGATGTTGAGAGCGTGGAAAACCTTGTAAGACAGCCCTAGATATTGAAATAGAGTTGCGTTGTTCGTTTTTTGTGGAAAAACAGAGGTCGGGATTGTAATCACGTCGCCATCTAGCAGATCTAAAGGTTTTCATGTCTTTCGCATCATATACCAAGAACATGTTGTTACCATCCGCCCAGTCCGTCAGTTGTATGCCATTGAGGTTGTTGTTTGAGTTGTTTGGTTGTTGTTTGAGTTCGAAATGAAATATTTGGCTACCAAATTGAGATAAACTATTAGCATAACCCAGGGTGCAGCGCGAGAAGCTTGTCTATTAACATACCCCAAGTCATATATTAATTAGAAATCTTCCTGGTTTAGGACCTGCGTGTGGAATATATAATCTTACTATAGTTTACACTTTTTGCCGTAGGCTCTTGGCGTAATTCGTTGAATAACATATTTGTTTAGCACTTGTTTTATACGCACGTTAATATAAATTTAAAAAAATAAAATGCAATATTTAAAAATATACTTTTTACTGTTTATTTTTAAATTTATTTATAATAATAAAACTTCCTTATAGTAACAATTTGATTTTTATTTTTTATTTTAAAGAATATCGATTTCGACTTACGTCATCCTCAGTTCGTAAATTATTATTCTAGAATAATAATTTAAGAACTGAGGATGACGTAAGTCGAAATCGATATTCTTTAAAATAAAAAATAAAAATCAAATTGTTACTATAAGGAAGTTTTATTATTAAAATAAATAAATTAAAAATAAACAGTAAAAAGTATATTTTTAAATATTGCATTTTAATTCAAAAGTGACAAAGGCACACAAACAGTGAATAATATGGAAAACCATAATAACACATATATTAAAAAAATAAAAGATTTAATTTTATTTCTATGATCAATCAATATATTTCGTGTTTTTAGAACATCCTCAGGAGTATTCTGCCATCTGCTAATTCATTACTCCTGAGGATGTCCTAAAAAGACGAAATATATTGAGTGATCATAGAAATAAAATAAAATCTTTTATTTTTAAAATTTATATTAATGTGCGTATAAAACAAGTCCTAAACAAATATGTTATAAAATTACGTTTAAATTTATTGATTGACTGTGCGACATTGGTACTTACACAGAAAGTTCCTTCTTTTCGTATAAACTAATCAATTCGCCTTAAAAGAGTATAATAAACCTATCGATATTTGACAGTTAGAATTGTCCAAGGCAGAAAAAATGATTTCTAAATTGAATAAAGAAATTTTCGTTGGAAGCGGTAAACCGAAAGGTGAAATTTGTCTAAATCTCAATGTTTATGTATATATATTTAGAAAGGTTTTAAAGAGTACGCGTAATCGTTATTAAGCAAAACAATAAGGAACAGTTATCCCAAATATCAAATCAAAATGTATTTAAACTATAAAACATCTTCAAATAAATGTCCTCTTTTCCTTAATTCTGTTTTATTTATGTATATGATTTTTGTAATAATAACCCGCATGAAACTAACTTTTAATCCATAAACATTAAGAATCAAAATCCACACTCCATAATGATCCTAAATTGAGCCCGAAAAAAAACATCCTCTTCATTTAACTATTTCCAAAAAGAAGTAAATAAAACAAATTATTTTCTTATACTATTTAATCCATGAAAATCTTTTATTTCTATTTGATGTTTTTTGTTAAATCAAAACTACTTGCCATCGTTATTGTAAGAAAACCCATAAAATTAATGCGTGTATATCATCCATAATTCTTTTATTCGTAAGAAAACACAAACACGTAATATAAAATTCATAAATTCAAGAAACATTACATAGATAATATCCAATCCAAACTCATTCTACTTTCAAATATTGTAAACTATAACGTACCACCCGAAAGTTAATAGTTTGAAAATGAATTCAAATGGAAGATTTTAATTTTCATTTTAAATACAAAAACAAAAATAATATATTAATGTAATTGATCGAACGTGCAGAATATAGAAGACTCCTTAAACAAATATGTTATAGAAAGTACATAAAAGGATATTAAGGGAAGCAAACTCGAAAGAGTTTCTGAGGGTTGCTTTTTTATTAATTCGACAAATAATTATTTGAATGTTTTTGAAGTTAATATGTATATAATTTTCCTTTCTAAAACATCAATAATTTATTTGATTTTCGGAAAACGGACTTTCTTGTGCTAATTAATTAGTTGCAAAAGGTTTTCTTTGGATTGGATTTTCATTCCTATGAATTAAATTGTGAGCCAATAAAAGTTCAAGAAGTGGAGGGCTCAGAAAACAAGTGAATCAAGTCCATTTTTTGTTTTTTGTTCAGGCATAAGTTCAGGCATTTTGTTCAGGCATATGTTCAGGCATTTTGACATTTGTTCAACATATGCTAAAGCACATATGGTTAAACAAATTTAATTTATAATTAAAAAATTGTTAATAGGTAATTTTGTTATAAAGCTTTCACTTTAAACATCTGTAGCACAAAAAAACTTTTTGTGGACTTGGTTCACTTATATTCTGAGGCCTCCAATTTAAAAACCGCTAGGGAAAATAATAATTGACATCTAAGGTTTATAAACAATTCATAAATCTTTCACCTGCATCTAATCTTCTTGGTTATAGGTTTTGTACTTGAAGCCCACTTTAAATCGATTTAAAAAAAAAGGAGCTTTTAGTATACTAAAGGTGACTTTAAAGATGACTAAATTTTTACTCAAATAATATTTGTAATAAACTTAAAAAGGAAACTGACTCACACTATATTTGTTTGGTTGGATAAATTAATACAATTTCTATAATAATGTCATCTTAATCTTTTTAGTATATATATTTTCCTTCTGCTTAAATAATTCACTCATTGCTTTGTCTATCATTCACATCGTTTTTATAAAAACTTTCAGAGTTTTCTGAATCTCAAACAAAAACCACTAACAATCAATGAATTTATTTGGCAATAAAATTTCCTGGTTTTCGTTATTCTCATCCTTTTTCCTGTCAGTCATTGATATGTCATGTTTTTTTTAATTTTTGTAATAGGAAGATATTGCAATGAATACAGCCTAGCCTGCCTTTGAACTCACTTTTAATTTATTTTTGAATTAAAATGAAACGGAAACCGCTAAACCGACAAACTGTCTCAAAATAAATTGGGGAAATTGCAAAATGTAACATCCACCCTTCTCAACTATTCTTTTTCATCAATGAACATAACATAACAGAGATAAATTTGTTAGTTTGTAAAAATGTTTGTATATTGGATATTTCTTTCGCTTCATTGTGATCTCCTTACTCTTTATTTGTTGTTTATATAAAAATTGTGTGTTTTTCATTCCGTTTACATTACCTATAAAACTGGGGACTGAAGAGATATGTCATATGCACACCTAAATATTTTTTTTTTTTTTTTTTTTTATTCAAAGTTAGGCATGTTTAGTGTTAATTATAATAAATTATAAATTAACGTCTCTGAATATCCGAAGATACCATGCCAACTAGGGATAAGAATGGAATGCAGATTAAGATTCTCTGAGAAATTTATGAACGTTAACTTTAAAGCCTTGAGGATTAAATTCATCGGGGAAAACCCAGGAAGGTAAGGCATTCCAAAGATGAGAGACTCTGTTGAAAAAGTCACGTTGAAAGGCTACAGTTCTACACCTAATTATTTGAACTGTAAAGGGATGCGCTGCTACGTTTGCTCTGGTGTGACGCGAAAGGTTTGCTGATTTAGGTAAAATCGATTTGATCTCTTCAGAAGCTCGTTCATCCATAATATATTTATAAAATATAGTCAAATCAGCAACATTTCTTCTGTGCTGCAAGGAATCAAGACCGTTAGTAAGACTTAAATATTTGTATGACTTTTGAATAAATAAAATAAATAACGATGAAAACAAACATATAGGAAAATTGGTGTAATTTTGATGTTTATAAGAATTGTTTTTTGAAGTTTTTCATTAGAAAAGTGACACAAAATGAAAATCATATACAGTCGGTTTACTTTTATTTTTGCAACTTTGATTTAATTATGTATTTTCAGCCAATGAGGTTAATAGATAAAGGGTTTGCTCGCAATAACGAATCTAAAGTTTGTAAATCTAGGTGAACGGTAAGGTACCTGTTGAATCCGGCACCATAGCTGTTCTTTGCAAGAAGCGTTTTATGCCAGTTTTACCTACCTTTAACCAACATAAACACTTGAAATGCTAGGATTCTTATCTTTCACGTCGTTTGCTTTAATTTTTTTCTCCATTATAAATCAAAAACAGTCGACCGAAATCACATTTTGTCATCACTGTAAAAGCTGTGTTATGATATCAAGTTTTATGCTAATTAATGGCGAAGGGATCAGTTTTTGTTGAATTTTAATTTTTTTATTTTTTGATTTACTGGTGTAAAAACCCCGCGCACCCCGCTTCCTGGGTTAAACAAAACTTTCCCCGCCGAAAGTGTGTGCGCTTGCCATCCAAAAAGATGACATTCGCAAGACCGATCCAGCTGACTCTAGAATCCCGGACCTCTACAAGCAATTAGTAATAGAACAAAAAAGAATTAAAAATGGAGAGAACTATAGTGAATAAATTAAGCCTTGGCACAAGTAAAAGTCTTTGGAAGGTTATTAAGGGCTCAACTCATCCTCAACAACCTGGAAGTAACCTGTCTCTTTTCTTAAATGATATTCATAATGAAAATCATAAAAAATGCGCAATAATATTTAACACACAGTTTACAAAAAAAGCTACGTTATTGTTGTTGTTGTAGCGACGGGTTTGGTGCTAATCCTTCGGCTTCATGTTCAGGTTCAGGAACTATGTTACTGCTCTTGGGCGGTACTATAAATCTTCCTTCGTCAGATTGGTTGAATTTGAATTGAATGACATCTGAATAGGTGGTCTACGTCGTGCGGCGTGCCCTCATTTGACAGTAATTTCAGGATCAATTCTGCGGGACGCTTGTCAATAATTTCAGGATGAACTCTGCTCATGTAGTTGTTTAGTATGCGTGACCAACCGGATCTTAGTCGAGCAAGAATGGATATGGTGCTACGAGGTAGTAGGACCTCTTCGGCAGCAGCTTCTGGTGGCTTCCCATTTAGAACTCGATTTGGGGCGTAGTACCTTATAACGTCTTCAACAGCTTTAGTATGAAGTGTGGTGGTTCAATTTTTGATAAGGTATCATTATAAGGATGTTGCTCTTTGTTACAGGCCAATAGATATTGTTCAGTTAGCAGTTCATTATGTTCATAGACTGGCAGTATGTTACACACATTAAACACATTTCCGCCAACATAATGCTGATAACTTACAGGATATCATATTTTCCAAAGAGGATGTTGAAAACACAACAAAAAAGGCTTAAGTCATCAAAATTTAGTGGATTCAATGGCATCTCAGCCATCATGCTTAAACACATTGGAACCAAGTGATTGAACTATCCCACTACTATACACTCAACAAATCTCTAAATACTCCCCACTCCACACACCAAACATCTACAAAATAACTAGAATCAGCCCCATCTTAAAACCTGGCAAGCCTGAAGAAAAGGGAAAATTATACACACCAAAAACCTATTGAACACTTCTGCTTCCTTGGCTGACAAAATCTTGCAATTTAGCCTCATACTAGCATGGTTTCAGAACAGCACATCGCTCTCCACAATATCATAAACCACATCAGTGATGGTCTGAACCAAAAACGACCCTGAGCTAGAACAATATTAGGTACACTTGACTCATCAAAAGCTATCCACATAAAGTCGCACGCTGCACTACTAACTGATATCTTTAACACTAATCTGCCAAGTATAATAAAACGCTGACTGTTTAACTATCTCAGAGGTCGCAAAATATACGCTGACTTTCGTAACTACAAATCTAAGATGAAATTATTAAGATAAGGAATTCCACAGGTGGAATTCCCTTACACTTATTATTCAATCTCTACATCAGCAGTCTATCTACTCCACCAGAAGGAATAATCATCACGTCATATGCGAACGACTGCACGATACTTGCAACAGGAAACGACATGGAACAACTCACCCCAATATTCTGAATAATAAACCAGTAAACTGGAACTTTCTAGTGAAAAGTCCACTTCTTACATTCTAACCACTACTAATTCAATGCTAATGCACACACAACAGGTGAACTCTAGACTGAAAAACAGAAATAATGTAAAGTACAAGTTTTTTATGTGGCAAAGATAAAAATACAATTATTACAACATACAAAACAATAGGAAGAACTATTATAAAGGTTTGAATTCTAATAAAGACTTTAACTTTATTAGAATTTGAATTGCATAGCAGGTCCACTGAACTGAATAGACTGAAGATTTTTGGTATATTTTTATTGGTTGTTCCCCACAGGAACGAAGGGCATTATGGACAAAAGTGCTCCCATTAGTGCCTATTAGTGCCCCTAAAAGTGCGACAATTCATGTTTTGGTCGAGTTTTACACAAAGAGTGCATTTTTAAGCGATATTTTAAGCTCCGCTTTAAAAACATTTTAGCCTGAACGGGAATTGATCTCGGGCTTACCGATTTCATATCTAGCTTGCTTACCACTAGGCCACTCAGCACACTTGCATATTGCTCTTAGTAAATCTGTTAGATGCCAAAACCGTTAGTATGAAAAAGGTAAACAATTTTCATTAAAAAAAAAAAACTGGGTTTTCAAACCCAGTATGTTGATATTAAATGGTCAATATATTGAATAAAACATTCCAATACAAGTTTTCAAATTTTTGTCTGATATTGAATGATCTTAAAATTTTGACCGATATTTAGGTTGAACTTTATGCCATTCCTGTAACAAAAGTGGTACTCTTAACAAAATCTTCAACTCTTGTAAGAAAACATTAAATCAGCTTAATATCAATTTAGTTACTTTTTTATAAACCTTTCTCAACTTTAAACAAATCAATTCAATAATAAAAGGCAAACAACCCTACTTCAGCCCATTAAAATCTGCAAATAAACTTCTTAGCCCACGTCAAAAAATATTTATAGACATAAACTTATTATTATATCGACTTTTTCAATCTCTTATAGCATCTCAAAATCAATGGATTTATATTTTCAATGAAAATTGAAATTTTCTATTTTCGTTTTGAACAAAAATTATTTTATAAGAATTTTGGATTTTTGAGATCAATTAAACTCAAGTAAGTAAAGAAGTAATTGGAATATTTTCAATTCAAAGGTATGGTTTGAAGTTTCTCAGAAAAAAACTACAATTCACATTTTTACGTGTTTCGGATCGGATTCGAACCTACCCTCGTCAGTGCCCGGCTCGAATCTTTGGGCAGACACGCTATCGATTACGCCGTTGAGGCGATGACAATTTCAAAGTTGAAACTTCTTCATCACTTATTTATTTTACTTAAGTTGAATTTTTCCACTGTCATTAGACTCCATATTATGGAAATGCTTTTACATTATATGGGATTTTTTGCATTAAATTTCTAGACAATACTTTTGTGTGAATTCATAGAATGGGGAACATTTCTATTCTAATTAACATCCTAAGTCACGATTGTATAGTCATTATTGATTGTTTCCAATCAATGTGAAATCAATGGCTGACACTTGGTCAATTTGTAGTTCTACATGTATTAACATTAGACTACATTAAGGGAATTTAAATTTCATTTTGGATTTTTGAGATCAATTAAACTCAAGTAAGTAAAGAAGTAATTGGAATATTTTCAATTCAAAGGTATGGTTTGAAGTTTCTCAGAAAAAAACTACAATTCACATTTTTACGTGTTTCGGATCGGATTCGAACCTACCCTCGTCAGTGCCCGGCTCGAATCTTTGGGCAGACACGCTATCGATTACGCCGTTGAGGCGATGACAATTTCAAAGTTGAAACTTCTTCATCACTTATTTATTTTACTTAAGTTGAATTTTTCCACTGTCATTAGACTCCATATTATGGAAATGCTTTTACATTATATGGGATTTTTTGCATTAAATTTCTAGACAATACTTTTGTGTGAATTCATAGAATGGGGAACATTTCTATTCTAATTAACATCCTAAGTCACGATTGTATAGTCATTATTGATTGTTTCCAATCAATGTGAAATCAATGGCTGACACTTGGTCAATTTGTAGTTCTACATGTATTAACATTAGACTACATTAAGGGAATTTAAATTTCATTTTGGATTTTTGAGATCAATTAAACTCAAGTAAGTAAAGAAGTAATTGGAATATTTTCAATTCAAAGGTATGGTTTGAAGTTTCTCAGAAAAAAACTACAATTCACATTTTTACGTGTTTCGGATCGGATTCGAACCTACCCTCGTCAGTGCCCGGCTCGAATCTTTGGGCAGACACGCTATCGATTACGCCGTTGAGGCGATGACAATTTCAAAGTTGAAACTTCTTCATCACTTATTTATTTTACTTAAGTTGAATTTTTCCACTGTCATTAGACTCCATATTATGGAAATGCTTTTACATTATATGGGATTTTTTGCATTAAATTTCTAGACAATACTTTTGTGTGAATTCATAGAATGGGGAACATTTCTATTCTAATTAACATCCTAAGTCACGATTGTATAGTCATTATTGATTGTTTCCAATCAATGTGAAATCAATGGCTGACACTTGGTCAATTTGTAGTTCTACATGTATTAACATTAGACTACATTAAGGGAATTTAAATTTCATTTTGGATTTTTGAGATCAATTAAACTCAAGTAAGTAAAGAAGTAATTGGAATATTTTCAATTCAAAGGTATGGTTTGAAGTTTCTCAGAAAAAAACTACAATTCACATTTTTACGTGTTTCGGATCGGATTCGAACCTACCCTCGTCAGTGCCCGGCTCGAATCTTTGGGCAGACACGCTATCGATTACGCCGTTGAGGCGATGACAATTTCAAAGTTGAAACTTCTTCATCACTTATTTATTTTACTTAAGTTGAATTTTTCCACTGTCATTAGACTCCATATTATGGAAATGCTTTTACATTATATGGGATTTTTTGCATTAAATTTCTAGACAATACTTTTGTGTGAATTCATAGAATGGGGAACATTTCTATTCTAATTAACATCCTAAGTCACGATTGTATAGTCATTATTGATTGTTTCCAATCAATGTGAAATCAATGGCTGACACTTGGTCAATTTGTAGTTCTACATGTATTAACATTAGACTACATTAAGGGAATTTAAATTTCATTTTGGATTTTTGAGATCAATTAAACTCAAGTAAGTAAAGAAGTAATTGGAATATTTTCAATTCAAAGGTATGGTTTGAAGTTTCTCAGAAAAAAACTACAATTCACATTTTTACGTGTTTCGGATCGGATTCGAACCTACCCTCGTCAGTGCCCGGCTCGAATCTTTGGGCAGACACGCTATCGATTACGCCGTTGAGGCGATGACAATTTCAAAGTTGAAACTTCTTCATCACTTATTTATTTTACTTAAGTTGAATTTTTCCACTGTCATTAGACTCCATATTATGGAAATGCTTTTACATTATATGGGATTTTTTGCATTAAATTTCTAGACAATACTTTTGTGTGAATTCATAGAATGGGGAACATTTCTATTCTAATTAACATCCTAAGTCACGATTGTATAGTCATTATTGATTGTTTCCAATCAATGTGAAATCAATGGCTGGTAGTTTTGGTAGTTTTTTTCTGAGAAACTTCAAACCATACCTTTGAATTGAAAATATTCCAATTACTTCTTTACTTACTTGAGTTTAATTGATCTCAAAAATCCAAAATGAAATTTAAATTCCCTTAATGTAGTCTAATGTTAATACATGTAGAACTACAAATTGACCAAGTGTCAGCCATTGATTTCACATTGATTGGAAACAATCAATAATGACTATACAATCGTGACTTAGGATGTTAATTAGAATAGAAATGTTCCCCATTCTATGAATTCACACAAAAGTATTGTCTAGAAATTTAATGCAAAAAATCCCATATAATGTAAAAGCATTTCCATAATATGGAGTCTAATGACAGTGGAAAAATTCAACTTAAGTAAAATAAATAAGTGATGAAGAAGTTTCAACTTTGAAATTGTCATCGCCTCAACGGCGTAATCGATAGCGTGTCTGCCCAAAGATTCGAGCCGGGCACTGACGAGGGTAGGTTCGAATCCGATCCGAAACACGTAAAAATGTGAATTGTAGTTTTTTTCTGAGAAACTTCAAACCATACCTTTGAATTGAAAATATTCCAATTACTTCTTTACTTACTTGAGTTTAATTGATCTCAAAAATCCAAAATGAAATTTAAATTCCCTTAATGTAGTCTAATGTTAATACATGTAGAACTACAAATTGACCAAGTGTCAGCCATTGATTTCACATTGATTGGAAACAATCAATAATGACTATACAATCGTGACTTAGGATGTTAATTAGAATAGAAATGTTCCCCATTCTATGAATTCACACAAAAGTATTGTCTAGAAATTTAATGCAAAAAATCCCATATAATGTAAAAGCATTTCCATAATATGGAGTCTAATGACAGTGGAAAAATTCAACTTAAGTAAAATAAATAAGTGATGAAGAAGTTTCAACTTTGAAATTGTCATCGCCTCAACGGCGTAATCGATAGCGTGTCTGCCCAAAGATTCGAGCCGGGCACTGACGAGGGTAGGTTCGAATCCGATCCGAAACACGTAAAAATGTGAATTGTAGTTTTTTTCTGAGAAACTTCAAACCATACCTTTGAATTGAAAATATTCCAATTACTTCTTTACTTACTTGAGTTTAATTGATCTCAAAAATCCAAAATGAAATTTAAATTCCCTTAATGTAGTCTAATGTTAATACATGTAGAACTACAAATTGACCAAGTGTCAGCCATTGATTTCACATTGATTGGAAACAATCAATAATGACTATACAATCGTGACTTAGGATGTTAATTAGAATAGAAATGTTCCCCATTCTATGAATTCACACAAAAGTATTGTCTAGAAATTTAATGCAAAAAATCCCATATAATGTAAAAGCATTTCCATAATATGGAGTCTAATGACAGTGGAAAAATTCAACTTAAGTAAAATAAATAAGTGATGAAGAAGTTTCAACTTTGAAATTGTCATCGCCTCAACGGCGTAATCGATAGCGTGTCTGCCCAAAGATTCGAGCCGGGCACTGACGAGGGTAGGTTCGAATCCGATCCGAAACACGTAAAAATGTGAATTGTAGTTTTTTTCTGAGAAACTTCAAACCATACCTTTGAATTGAAAATATTCCAATTACTTCTTTACTTACTTGAGTTTAATTGATCTCAAAAATCCAAAATGAAATTTAAATTCCCTTAATGTAGTCTAATGTTAATACATGTAGAACTACAAATTGACCAAGTGTCAGCCATTGATTTCACATTGATTGGAAACAATCAATAATGACTATACAATCGTGACTTAGGATGTTAATTAGAATAGAAATGTTCCCCATTCTATGAATTCACACAAAAGTATTGTCTAGAAATTTAATGCAAAAAATCCCATATAATGTAAAAGCATTTCCATAATATGGAGTCTAATGACAGTGGAAAAATTCAACTTAAGTAAAATAAATAAGTGATGAAGAAGTTTCAACTTTGAAATTGTCATCGCCTCAACGGCGTAATCGATAGCGTGTCTGCCCAAAGATTCGAGCCGGGCACTGACGAGGGTAGGTTCGAATCCGATCCGAAACACGTAAAAATGTGAATTGTAGTTTTTTTCTGAGAAACTTCAAACCATACCTTTGAATTGAAAATATTCCAATTACTTCTTTACTTACTTGAGTTTAATTGATCTCAAAAATCCAAAATGAAATTTAAATTCCCTTAATGTAGTCTAATGTTAATACATGTAGAACTACAAATTGACCAAGTGTCAGCCATTGATTTCACATTGATTGGAAACAATCAATAATGACTATACAATCGTGACTTAGGATGTTAATTAGAATAGAAATGTTCCCCATTCTATGAATTCACACAAAAGTATTGTCTAGAAATTTAATGCAAAAAATCCCATTTTATAAGAATATTATTACAATATCTATAAATTTTCACTTTTAAAAATTTTCTATAGATATACTGTTAAATATTAATGCTGATTTAGTATTATAGTTGAGTATTAAATTTCAATAAAGATGTCACAATTTTTTCTTTGTCAGGAAATATCTCAAGGAAGAACCGATTGTGAGAAATTAAACTTTCTTGATGCCTATTTTTAAGGATAGAAAAAATTAGAGATGGGAATAAGAGAGGTTGTGAATGACATAAAACATGATAAAACCGTGATTTATTCGACACATTTTGGTATATGAAAATTTTTGAAGCATGATCTTGAAGTTGTTATTGTAAGGTGACCAGACATCCCGCTTTTGGCCGGACAGTCCCGATTTTTAACAATTTGTCCCGCGTCCCGCGGTATTTTAAAAATGTCCTGATTTTTTAAAAGAAAACAGAATTTCGTTATTCAAAAATTCGTTATTGAAAATTAAATTTTGCAATTTAAAAGTTTTACAACACAAGTCTAGCGATTTTGTCGCTCAGTCTAGCGATTTATCATTCAGTCATACTCTCCGTTTACTGCAAAAAATTTCAGATAAAGAACCATTTCTCTCGGTTATAATTGGATGTAGGTTTTATCAAAATTAGATCTAACCACTAGTAGCTTTAAATATATTCATTTTCTGGGATGTGAGAAATTGTATTTCAAATAACAATTTGGAGGTTACATATTTCTGAATTATTTTTCCGAAGAGATTTGAATAGAAATTTTAGGATTCCCTCTACAGTTAATAATGAGGCATCCTGACGGTTGAGAGCTTTTATTAATTTTGCGGATATTTGAATACCGCTCAAAATATTTAAAGCAACCACATCAACTTTTTTTTATTCCATAAATGATTTAAATTGAGATAATTTAAAGTTTTTACAACTGCTGCTTTGACTTGCTAAAACCGTTCAATCATGGTTTCAAAAGAATTCCATCTAGTCTTGCAGTCCAGGAGTAATTAATTGCAACCCATTGCTCTCCTCAACCAATTGTTTTATATTATTTTGCAAAATATTATTGCGAACTGGCGAGTTTTAAAATAATTTTACAATTACTCTAATTTTGGAAATCGTTACTTGTATTTTCATATTTTGATTCAATAGCAAATTTTCATGTCATTTCATGTCATGAGATCCCACGTTTCTCAATTTCCATTTCCCAAATCCTATCCAACAACCTTATTTCCAAATATATACAAACACTTCAAAATTCAGCAGAAGCATTTTTATGCTTGATTTTAAACAAAATAATTGATTTAGAAATGTATTTTTTATTTTTTTTTTTTTTATAGTTCGAGTTAATCACTTAGGTTATTGACCTCTAATGCTTTATGCACGTGTTAACGATAGGAAAGGAAAAGTTTAAAGGTTGGTATTTAGGGATTTGGGATAGGACTAGAGCGATAGTGTTGATGTACTGCTGATTTAAAAGCTTGAGGATTGTGTGTGGCAGGGGAAACATTTTTTGGTAATCGATTCCACCAGTATTCCGAACGTGGAAGAAAGGTGTTATTATAGCTAGATGTTCTCACATATTAGGCCTCCAAGGTATGCTTATGGGAATGCAACGATTGTCTTGTGGCTCGTGACGATTTGCGTAATGGTGGTATTAAATCATTAACATCTTTAAAGCATTTACCGTAGTAGTATCTGTAGAATAGTGTAAGAGCTCCAACCACTCTTCTATGATGGAGAGAATCCATACCCGATGTTATCATTGGATCATCAATCAGTTTTAAAGCACGTCTGTGGACTCTGTCTACAAAATTTAAAGAGGTTTCAGGTGCTGCAGCCCATATATGGGAGTCGAATTCGAGGATTGACCGTATATGCCTTATAGATCGTAGCAATTTCAGATGGAGAGAAAAAGCTTTTATAGCGACGCAGGAAGCCAAGTCGTTGGGATCCCAATTTTGCAACAGAAAGAATATGATCATGCCATTTTGGTTTGTGATTGATATTAGTACCCAACAGCTTAAGCGTAGGCGAGTTTATTATTGGTTGGCTGGAAAACGTTGCATTGCAGCTATATAGCGAGGTTTTATGAGACAAAACACACGACTTCGTCTTCGTAGCATTAAATGTCACAAGATTCCGTTTACTCCAATCCAGGATTAATTCAAGATCTACATCCAAGGATTCAACCATATTTCTACGATGAAAATTGGTGGTTAGACTAGATGGCTGTTTTTTAAATGAATAGGAATCGAAGATAGTACTGTCGTCGGCAAAGCTATATATTGGGTTGGTGGTGATAGATAACAAATCGTTGATAAAAATCAGAAAAAGGGTTGGTGATAGAACCGAACCCTGGGGAACACCGGCTTGGATTGGGAATTTATCCGACATGGCACCATCCAGCACTACTCTGATAGATCTTTGGGATAAAAAATCTTCTAACCAACAGATCAAGGTCTTGCAGACTCCAAATGAAATTAATTTATTGTTAAGGGCCCGATGCCAAACTCTGTCAAACGCCTTGGATATGTCAAGGGAAATACTATGAGACTCACCAAAGTTATGAATTGTTTTACCCCATTTCTCCGTGAGGACTGTCATGATGTCACCAGTAGACCGTGTTTTACGAAATCCATATTGGCGGTCGTGGAGAAGATTGTTGTTTTCGAGATATGCCATTAGTTTATAATTAATAATTTTTTCCATAACTTTAGTAAGTATCGAGGTTAATGCAATGGGACGATAGTTTGATGGGTCAGACTTGTTGCCCTTTTTCGGGACTGGTTGAACATTAGTCAGCTTCCACATTGACGGGTAAAGACCCGAGCTTAAGGACAAATGAAAGGGGTTAAGGGTTAAGTGAAAAAGTTCTTCCTTTTGTTAAAATTAATATCAAATAAAATAAAGTTGATTCCAAATTAAAGCGTTTATTTTTTTTACTCGGAAAAGTTGTAAGCAGCATGTATGCCAGGACGGTTCAGCGTCTGGTACAGTCATCTAAAAGATAATTTTGTTGTAGAATTGAATCGTATTTATGGTGGTTTGTTAAATTTCGAGATTCTCGACAGTATTTCTCAAAAAATAAAAATCTCCAAAAATGTGGAAATAATTCTTGGAGATTTGAGACCTCAAGATAACAAATGTTTCTCGAGCATCTCAATACAGGATTTTTTAATCAGAAACTCTACTTGAGACTTTGAAAGCCATTTTATGTGTGCAATATGATTTAACAAATTCTTGTGGAATATTTCATGACCTATTAAACAACAATTTACGTAAATAAGAAATATTCCGAACAATGAAATAATACTATACATAACTTTTTTTATGTATGTATTTTTATGTATTTGTACGTTGCACTTATCTTGAAATTAAAAAAAAATTTTATTGCTTCATAAAAAAAATTGCAACGAATTTTAAATTAGACGTTCTTTCAAATGACACCCCACTCGCTTGGGTCAAAAAAATTTTTTTTTTACCCCCTCTACCCCGGTCCTCTAAACACACAGAAATATAATTATTGGAGACTTCGCTATAGTTTTCATACAAAATTTAGCGAATTTCCTAACTCTGTGAATTTTTACAAATTTTTCTGTCAATCAGTGTCGAAACGTATGGGGGGGAGGGAACGGTCTGGATTTTGCACTTTTTTGACAATAACTCAAAAACTGGGCACCACAAAATTCTAAAAAAACTGCAACGAATTCCAAATTAGATGCTCTTTCAAATGACACCCCACTCGCTTGGGTAAAAAAAAGTTTTTTTTTACCCCCTTTACCCCGGTCCTCTAAACACACAGAAATATAATTATTGGAGACTTCGCTATAGTTTTCGTACAAAATTTAGCAAATTTCCTAACTCTGTGAATTTTTACAAATTTTTCTGTCAATCAGTGTCGAAACGTAGGGCCCCCCCTTCTACGGGGGGGAACGGTCTAAATTCGCACTTTTTTTACTATAGCTCAAAAACTGGACATCGCAAAATTCTAAAAAAATTGCTTTGTTTTTTAAATTAAATGCCCTTTCAAATGACACCCCACTTGACCACATTTTAAATAGTGTTTTTAACCCTCCTCATTTCCACCCCTTTAATAAATCTAAGTATGGAAATATGACACTTTTTTATATTGTTTATTAAAAACGTACTAATTTTTCTATCATTCCAAGTACATTTGAAAATTTTCGATCAGATAGGTTTCGATCGGATTTCCTTTCGATCGGAGCTAATCGAGGTAAGAAAACGCGAAAAAAACGTCATTATTCAAAATTATACAAAAAATGGTGAGGTGTAAAATTCCAAAATAAATTTTTATGGAATACTGAAATGAAGCCCTTTCATATGATACCCTACTTGAATCTATAAAAAAATGTATTTTCTCAAAGGTCTCACATCGCAGCCTTGTAAACCAAACGAAAACCACTTTAGTTTTATTTGTATCCGCCATTTCATGTGGACAGATTAGTTTTATACGCATGCCAAATTTCAAGTCCATAGCATTTATAGTTTACGAGATAATCGATATAATGTGAAAAACACGTTTTACTCTCACCAATAGTGTTCCGTATAAAAAACGGAACCCTAAAAATAAAAAACTGAGAATTCTTAGTATTGAAAGTATTGAGCTTGTTTTGCTTAAGTAACACAGATGTTTAATACGATTTATTACACTAAATAAAGATCAGTACGGTACAAGTGTATACAAAGAGACTGTGGCATTTAATAGAATTAAACCTTGTTTCAAGAGTAGAGCTCGGTTATCCTTGCTAACACATAACAAAAACCGCAAATAATGTGTTACATAGGGATACCACATAAGCCGCATCTCTGACCTCCAACCAATGCCGCACCTCTGACCAATATTAAGATCTAAACATGCATTGTACTAGTTATAAAACCAACATTTCCGCTGACAACTGTTTAAAGGATATCAGTGTGACATTCACGGTAATATAACATTCTTTTCCTCGATAGAGATGATTTTAGAACATAAGTTCAACATATCCCGTGTTACGAGTAGAGAACCAGACAACTAAATTTTTAAGTCGACTTAAAGTATGTGTGCAGTCAGTCAAAAGAAGTTTCGAATAAACAGTAATTTCGATAACCTTTTTAGAGATAATCAGGTTCACATATGTTGTCATCAATTCAAGTATTTAGGTTATTGGTGTAGGACGCTGAGTATAAATTAAATGTGAGTCGATGAAGTCTTCAAAGAAACAAAAATAATTTCAATACAATACGGATTACTGTTAGTCTACAAAAATCATTTAAACAAATCACGATTGCCATAGTAAATCGAAACGTATACTCTCAATTATTTTATCTTGGATTACCGTATAGCGCCAACAACGACATCCATCTGATTTTTTTCATGGAAATTAGGATCTAAACTAGAGAGAAGGAGAGGGCGGGCGATTAGTTTTAGGTTATTTTAAGTTGTGGAAACTCGGTTCAAGCTTACTGCTAAACTTATTACTGAAAAGTAATTAAATCCTGGCATATTTCCAATGAAGATTTTGTTCTTTTACAAACACGGTGCTCTAAAACAGTCTAATATTGCGAAACATACTTTTTCCCAACTTGCAAAACCAACAGTATTGGTATCACGCATATATGTAAGCTAACACTTTTAAAATTTAAACTATAAAATGTTTGCATTTTCGACTTTTCTCATCCCCAGTTCACGATACCCGATTCTGGGTATAATCAGCATGATTTTGATATTTTATTTTAACAAATATTTGTTTTTTATTATATTTTTTGTGTTTCATTAAAATAAACAAACATTTTGTAAAAAAATATGGTGATTAGGGGGTGATATAGTTCATAGCTCCCTTTTAAAAACTGACTAAAGTTTGCCATTGTAGTTGTATTACTGGCAATTTAGCTTTTTCTAGAAATTTATACTGTAGTTCTTGTATTATAGGAAACGATTGCAAATTGGTGTATATTTATTTTGACTTCAACCAAAATAATAAATATAAATACAAATAGGTATGCAAAAGTATTTATTTCTCATTTAAAAGAAAGACATAAACAACCCTTAAACCTTAAAATTGGGGTAGTTTTTTTATAGCGTACATATTGTCATAAGTGATGTAGTAGATAAAAAAAGTATATTTTGCAATACTTTTTTGAGAAGGAATATTATTAAAACTTTGAGTTCATTATATGACCATTAATTAGTTAAACTAATAGCTTGGTGTCGTTTGGATAACACAACAATAAGTTTTAAATTGAATGTACACCGGGTAGGAGCTGCCAATATCAAACAACGAACTAAACGCGGACCCGTTTTGGCGAGCCAAGCCTTAGCTAGTTAACTTCGGTTTCAGTCTGGGTCAGTTGTAAATGCCAATACTGAACCAAGATTTATTTTATTATATTACGCGTTATCCACCAGTCTAATCCATTGCAAACATGTGCAAGCCATATTATGTATATCTTTATTTTTAAATATGTTACTCTTTCCACACATTTAAAGGAGGTCTCGGAAAAAAATTGCCCCAGGACATCAGTCCAAACTTGGTTCGAGCTTAGGCCGTTTGAAAATGTTAAGCCTGGCCAAACCCCAAAAGCTGTGGCGCCGCCTTGGTTCAATGTTTGGACCCTTAGATCTTTCTTACCCGGGGTGTTATTAAGAAATGGAAATATTGTAAAATCATTTTAAATCTACTTTTAAATCCTTTTTTTTTAAGAGCTAAACCCGCCCAAATTTCAAATAATTTGCCACGGCATAGAATATTTAAATTTTATTTGTAGATTTTATAATAAATCTCTAGACTGCACTTTGTGTAAATTTATAGAAATTAATTCTTTTTAACTTGACATCTAAGTCATCAATGTAGAGATGCATTATTTGACATCATTTGGGGAATGTCTATATAACGAAATTCGTCAACCTTGTTCAATAACATGAACTAGCTTTCTAAGGCCACGAAGCAAAAATCACAAAACGGTTCGGAATACATAAAAGAGAACGTGGTAATACCACTGAACATTTGGAGTTACAGCACGCAAGTGCAAAGATTCCCCATTCGGCAAGTCTACAGTCTAAGATAACATGGATGTAGACCACCAATTCAAAAAACGGATATAAACCGAAGTCGAGATGGCTGTAATCGAGAGAGCAATTAATGCAGCCGTCTGTTGATATACGACAACGTCAACAGACCTTTCAGTGCAGTAAAAAGAAAAGTCGCAACAACAAATAGCTCGAAATCAATGCATCTAATCTTATGAGCAGCAAACAGAACAGTAAGAAAGAAGCAAGTAAATTTAAATTGTTTAGGAACTTCAATTATTGAAATTTTTTTCACTCACTTTGTTTATATAAGCTTAAGTAGAAAATTCTACTTAATTTTTTGTTGTCTCCAATGCGTCGTCATTCAAATTTCCCTTTTAATGTTTCATTTTTATATTTTTATACATTTGTTTTTGTTATTTATTTGGGGAGCGTGTACACAACAATTTTTTGTAAGCCGAGGGTTGATTTTAAATGATTATAAAAAAGGCAGATATAATACAAATGGCGGAAAAGAAATAAAATGAATGATGTTCATAAATAGAATACATCCTTGTATATAAAATTACAAACCATAACCAAGTAAAGTCATAACTTTCTTGTATCGTACAAACTAACTTACTCAATCATAACAAAATCAAAAAAGTTAAAATTTCAAAATTAACATAAACATGAACTTAGTTTTTAATTTCATGTTTTTTTTAAAGTTTTATAATGAAATGACTAATAGATGACAATGACAATAAAAATGAATTGCATAATTAATAAATTCAAACGGGATCTAAGAAACGAAACATGAATTAACAAGAATCATTTGCCTTACTTTTAAGCAATCATACATCCTAACCCTTAACTAATTTACACTTTCACCCATAAAGTAGAAAATTTTTCAGAGAAAAGCGTTTTACTTATACTTTTTTTCCGTAAGCTTACTTTTTGTTTTTGAAAAAGGAATATGTTGATAATTTTTGGGAGGGTTGTGAATATCGTATACTCTACCTTTTTAGGAAGAAACATTTTTGTTTATTTAAAAATTTAAAATTCGTGTTAATACAGGACTTTTATGTTGGGTTTATACTTTAATAATACGATTAGGATTATAAAATTAGCAAACAGAAGTTTTTATTTTCGAATAATTCGAAAAGAATAATTTTTTATACCGTTGATATACGTTCTGAATTTGAGTAGTTTTGAAGTGATTTTGATTGATGTTCGTTTCGATTCAGTTTGTATATAATATACTATTTTAATATACTGGAGAAGTTTATAATGAAAAACTTAAAACACTTCAAACATAAGCATAATGATTAGCATACAAAATTTGATTTTAAATTTCAGATTGTTTTAAACTCTCACTAGTAAACTGTTTTTAAGAATGGACGATAAGAACGATAAGAACGATAAAAGGACGATAAAAGATAAAAAATAATGGACAACTATACAATAAATCGTATCACATAATAAAATTTGACATATAGGCCAATATTTCACGTTAGTATCGGGAAAATAAAAATAAAATAAATTTTTTTTTTAAATTAGCGCGAACAAAACAAAAATTGCGTTGCAATAATCCAGCTACTGGCATATTTCTTGATCATGTGACGCAGTCCTCCAAAATGAGTAACACCTACACTACCACCTTATATCTTGGTGATATCTTACTGCTATTGTCAGTGGTATGTCATATCTCACGTAAACTATAGCAGGGACTGGAGTATTTGGGGTTATCACACTTGTACAGAAAAATAAATAAATTCCCAATTAACAAAACTAATCCTTTCATGCGGGCGAACGGAGCTCTAAATTAAACACATTTGGTTAGATAAAAAAAAGGATAAGGGTGGAAAACTGTTGATAAAAATTTGATTTATCAAATACATACTTCAAAAAAATTTTAAAACGAAAACCAAAACTGGGTTGTGATTTTTAGGGAAATTTTTGATTTATTTTATAAAAAAAAATCGGTGTGAAACTTTTGTTTTATAATTTTTTTTTAAAATAAAAAGTGTTGTGTAATAGGGATTAAAATTTTAAGACCTAGGACCCCCAACAACATGCGTTCTGAGGTGTTGGTAGACATTTTTTTTAAATCTTTGTGGATTGAAGGCACTCGAGACTATTGATTCGGCAAACGTTCCATTTGTACGATGTATACGGACAAAGAAGTCCCTTTGCATTTTGCCACTATGACAGTGAGTGATCTCAACAGTTTAACTGTTTGCACAACCGATTGACGAGTAGAACGGAGAAAATAATATGTTTGAGGTATAATGGATCTGATTTCATCCGAGCACTGCTGGTGACGATATTTATAAAAAAACAACAAGATCAGCAACAGTGCGACCATGTTGTAGGGTATCAAGATTTGATGTTAAATTTCGATCACCAACAATACGTATAGCACTTTGTGTACAGAGTACAAAAGAGTCAGGAATTAAACAGATGTAGTGCCCCAAACTTGACAACAATACTCCATACGAGGACGAATATAGGACTTATAAATGTGGAGTAATTGATAGGGAGTAAAATATTTTTTTACATTTATTGGGGAGGCCTAGTTGTCTTGACGCGCTATTTGCTATCGCCATTATATTATTGTTCCCTAGTATAGATTATTTTAACTCACAATAAACGAGTTTCACATTCGTGTGTTTGTTTGTCAAACATAATAATTGAAATATCGTTGGGGACTCGGTCTTTAATCTGGAAACAATCGATAACTGTGTTTTAGTGGAATTAAAATTGACCAAATTTTTGTCACCCCAATCGGCGGTTTTTCTAGGTCATCATTAACATTTATGGCAGCCTCTCTCCGGTCGGGATTTATTCGTTCATACAGATTACCCTTTGAAGTTAGAGGGTCGAATGGCTTGTGCAGTATACTGTCGTCTGCAAAACTATTTATTGGGTTACTGGTGATTTTCAACAGTTCTTTAAATAATATATAAACTAGTAGGGTAGGGTGTGACCATAGCGGCCACGCCAAGATTCAAGAATTTCCCGTTAAGTTAAATAGGAAACATAAAGATATTTTCTTAAAACTTTAATAAATTGAAATTCTCTTTCTAAGACTTGCAATTAATCGTCATTTCATTCAAGTAAGTCCGTATGCGTCTGCAGCTCATTTACATACCAAAGTTTCATCTACATAGATATCATGCGTTTGCGTAACGAAAACAACACGTAGTTTTTTCACATTTTCTTAAAAAATTCAAAAAGTAAGATAGCAATTGTTTATTATACAAATGTCATTATAAATGGCTGACATGATGACAAACAATATGGAAGTTTCATGATCTTGATAGCATTATTTAATCTCATGATATTTGCAAGAGATGATTTTCAGTTTTTTGGAAACCACTAAAAAACAAATAATTTATTTCGCTAGAAAAGGACAGGGCTCTTAGTTACGCCGAGATACATCGATTGCGACCATTTTCGTTAAAATCGACCCATCCTTTGTTGAGAAAGTGTTGGGCAAAAATTTGTCTACATACAGCGATACACACACACTGCCTGCTAAAAATAGTATAAACAGTTTCAGGAGGTCATGAAACGTAAAGATATCATAAAAATTCCGATTTCGAAAATGGACCCAAAAACAATAACTTCCCATATCGGGAAGTTAATTAAAAATAGAATGGGGGATAAAACTGAGCCTTGGGGTACATCAGCGTTAATTAATTTAGACTCAGAAGAAAACCCATCTATAGATACTGAAATGTATCGGTTAGACAAAAAATCCTTTATTCATACCGTGGCCGCTATATCTAGATATCACAATAAAATGGGTATAGACATCAATCAATTCCTTAATCCTCTTCATTAACTCACCCTAACTATCAAGTACCATCAACCACATAAAATTCTTTTATGTTTTCTAAACAACATCACTAATATTTCAATCAAAATCATAATCTCTTCTTGAATATACACATTTTCAACAATCCAGAAATATTTATCTAAATATGACAAAGAATTTATATCTATAGCATCTAAATTTCTTCGTCACGGTGACTTAGCGCAAAAAAAATATTAAAAATAATCATTTTTTTCCATTCAATCGAATTCACCACCGCCCACTTGTCATTTTAATTCAATAATTTTAACAAATGATTTCATTATTTTCGTTCAAGTGTCTAACATTTTGTCATACTCAGCTTGATATGTTTTGATTTTCAATTTTATTTATTGGCAATAAAATTAAATTTTAATGAATAAATTTAAATTTATTTGCTATTCTGTTATAAAAAGCAAAGATGAGTTTGTAATTGCTTTTTTTAATCGGTCAGTGCAAACAACGATTTGTTCAGAACGGATCATTGGTTTGACTGATGTTATCTATCCATCAGTCAACGGTAGGACTCTCAATCTTAGTTATGATATATTACTTCATGATGCTACGCTATTTTTAATTTAAATGTTCGCCACAGACTTTAATAAAATTTACACTTTCTTCCTGAACTTTAATCATTGAGGCAGATAGTGCGTTACATGATGAAGTAATTTTAGTTTTGTTCCTGCAAATTTTACTTCTTGTTAACTGCTAGATATGGAAAGTTCTTGGTTTAATCTTTTTTCTCTATCCTTTCATGTTGGTCTATGTCATATTTTAATATATAATATAATTTATTGTACAGTTATCTATTATTTAAAAAAACATCTCAGAACGCATGTTGTTTTGTAACCTGGGTCATAAAAGGTTTTTAATGTGTTGTTGTGATACACATTCTAATCCCTATTACACAACACATTTTATTGAAAAAAAAAAATTAATATTATATACTGATTTTCCTCCTAAATACTCGTGACAAGAACCATCTGCGAACCTTGCTACGATTAATTCAATCAATTCGAAATCGAAAATCAAATTTAGTACAATGGATTTTCTTTGCCATTTTTGGTTGGCGGTAAACGAAAATAGAAACTTCACTTTTATTTTGCGACTTCACCAATCAATAACTATTTTGCTAAAGTGCTTTCAAAGTATGTATTAATTTTGCATGCATAAAATTAACAAACGCCATTGTAACGGATTAAATTAACAATCAATAAATTGTATTTTGTTCTAAATATGAAAAGATATTTTAATCAATAAATATTCTAACTAAAGTAAATTGGTGTTGTGATTTCAACAACAACAATTCCTCAAATCATCAAACTGTAAAGGAGTGAAATTGAATAAATAAATAAAAAGTGTTGCTCTTCGAGGAAAAACGATATTGAAATTATAAACATTTTAATTTCTGAATACTATTTTGAGGAGTGAAATAGGTGCTCGAATAAAATAAAATTGTAAACTCTGCTATAAACCCAATACTAACTGATTTATGGCTTGTGCATGTAGACTATATCGAAACATTAAACGTTGAATAACGGGAAAATAGTTAGTTGTTTCGGAAAATGTTATTTAATTTGTTTTTTGAAAAACTTAAAAAACTTTTAAAATGAGTAGGGGGAAGTGGGGATGGTATAAACAGTTTGTACTTAAAGCTCAATAACTTTAAAACCATAAAACATTTTTACTTAAAAACTGTTTCATTGTAAAATTTCATATCTTTACTACATAAAACTATTTTTTTTAATTACGTAACTAAACATTAAGTATAAAAATTTTGAATTTCAAAACATTATGTTTCTCGTTTAAAGTATCCCCACTGGTGGGGTACTTATAAACAATGAGCATTTTTGTATGGGGCACATATAAACACCCAAAAAAAAACACAATAAAATTCATAAAGTACTTTTTTTTAAATTTTTTATTATTTATTGTGCTTCAAACAATATATATAAGCATATAACATATATATTTCTTTACAAAAAACAATATTTTTCGATTGTTGTAAAACCTCAATAAATAGTCCAGTAAATAAAGGTCGAAAAGGATCAAAAGCTCGCAAAAATCCTGTCACGGACGGGACCTGGCGGAAATTGTTGGTCTTACCGAGTACTTTGACGTGAGAAAAATTACCTTGGGGTTCCGACCCTGTGAGCCTGGAAAATGGCCCTCAAAGTGTCAGAAGTAGCTTCCAGGCCATATCTCCGGAAATATGGCAGTTAGGGCATTCCTGTTTAGCCAGAAATGAAGGTGAGCTAATTATCTACAGAAATTGTCCTATTCATTTTTTTCGCAACATTGATGCTTTTTGCAATAACGGGTAGTGAAAAATTGTCAAATTTGAGACCATGAAAAAGCGCCAGATTCTCATCAAATTTGAGAACTGAGGGCTTGGAAATACCCACAGCTCCATGTTTTGGCCTGAAAAATTTGACCTGCAAATGACAATGGCTTCCTCGTTGTATTTGCGAAATTATCGCGGCCATATAGGAGCATAGGAAGGATCAGTCGCCGTGCAAATATTGAGAAGGTAAATAACAAATAATGGTCATATAACATAATAAATAAAGGTCACATAACGAATGTAAACACATGTGAATCCTTGACTCGGAGATTAAAGTTGCTTCTAACGAGTAGACGCCGGCGTCAGAAAAGATTCTTCAAGTTCATCTTCATCATAACTAAACGCACTTCAGCTTGCACTCCGTTCATTCGGGCCCTTGAAAATAAACATTGGAATCAAAACGAGTTGGAAAATTTTGCTGGACGCTGGCGTCCACCAAGATTCGTTCAGCTCATCTTCATGTTCAAGCACTTTTATAATTTTTCAAACTTCAACTTGCACTCATTTATGATAAAGTTGTTCCAGCATTGTAATGCTCAACAAATTTACCTCTGGGACAATCAAAGAGATTAACTGTTCCTTACCCTTGCTCCAAAAATTGAAACAGCAACTCTAACTTTTAAACAGCACCAAATAATTTCCAAATAGCACCAAAAGTCCACTTTTTGTCCAGATTTTTTTTTTATAAATATTGATTTCCAACAAAACAGAAAATTTTCAGCAATCAAATGGTCTACAAAATGTTTTTTTATTCGCCTACATATTAAAATGTTACTTTATTACTGTGATTTGTGGCCTTAAAGTATCACTTTTCAACTGTTTATTTTGTTGTCATAGCTACGTCCAAAAAAGTAAAAAGCATTTGTATTTGTTTAAATTCTATGAAAAATAAAATGTTTTACCAAAGCAATCAAAGCAACCAAGCATTCAATTCAATTCATTCTCCAATTAAAATAGTTGTTATCATTTGTTGTCATAGCTACACAATAATTTTGAAAAAATAATAAATATTTTGTCAAAGGTTACTTGTTCCACATATTTTTATTTTAAAATTTATGAAATTTTAAAATTTTAATTTAGAATAAACAAAATTTTTTACAATATTTTGCTTGCGGCGAATAAAAAATAGTATATGATGCACGGACGTAAGCTATTTTGGACTTAATGTGGGTGCAAATCTCGGCTAGCGCCTCGATTTGCAAACTCCACATCCGTCCAAAATCTTTAGCTTTACGTCCTAGCATCATAATGTACTATTGTTGACGATAAAAAATAACAATATAAGTCCACGAGGGACGCGTGAAGCCAGTGTGTGTGTGCCATGTGTGCGCGCCTGCGCGGACCGATCTTATACACGTAATATACGCTCCGCCACGTGAAGCAGAAAAAAAGAGGAAATTATCATAAATAATTTCAGAGAAACTTTTTCTATTTTTTTTTTGTGCATTAGAATCAATGACATTATTTATATCAATGGAAAGCTGAGAATCTCAGCTTTACTTTTATGTAAGTAACAATACCCAAAACATTCCTCGGAAAGAAAAAAAAGTGTCTGAAAAACTTGGCCAGTTTTTTTCCCGTGTGGGCGTAAAATCAACTTTAAACTAGACATTCTAAGCTACAAATTGCTGTAACTTATAAGGCACTTCGATAGACAATAAATCTTTTATTAATGATTTTCCGCGGACTTTCCGAAACTCCATGAAAGTCCTCAAAATGGAAATTAATAAATTCCCTTTTGTTTAAAAGTGCGAGAAAGCAACTGTGGCAAACTTTCTGAGATGTTTCAAGGCCCCCCCAGGTACAATAATCAAGAAAGAAACATATAAAAACACAATTTTTAAAAAAAATATGAATAAATTTAAAACAGCGTCAGAAAACCGGATAAAAAGAAACTTTGACCGCCGTTTGCACTCGCTTACAAACGTGATAACAGGAATTTTATCACAGGATGTGACAGGCACGGGTTTTTTCTTTCACATGAATTTTGAATCATCGAAAAATATTGAATTTTGACCGAGTTATCCGCTAGTTTGTCCGCCGCTCCTTAGTAAATACGTGTAAAGCGGCGTTCTGGCTCCATGATGAAGAGAAAAATGCAGGACAAGGTTCGAGTCCGTTATCTCGGAAACTATCGGGTTTACGATAAAAATGAATAGGACAATTTCTGTAGATAATTAGCTCACCTTCATTTCTGGCTAAACAGGAATACCCTAACTGCCATATTTCCGGAGATATGGCCTGGAAACTACTTCTGACACTTTGAGGGCCATTTTCCAGGCTCACAGGGTCGGAACCCCAAGGTAATTTTGCTCACGTCAAAGTACTCGGTAAGACCAACAATTTCCGCCAGGTCCCGTCCGCGACAGGATTTTTGCGACCTTTTAACCTTTATTTACTGGACTAAAATTCAGGTTGAAAATTATAAAGAAAAAAGCAAAAATTCAATCTCATCGTATGTTTAGGTTTTGCAAATCAATATCAAAATTGAAACGGGAAACCATACGTATACCATATAGCCATACCATACGGCACATATAAACGCGCTTATACTATCCCATTTTTTTTTTGTTTATATGTGCCCCACGTGGCGATTTTAGGGTTATGGTTTGAAAAAATATTCCAAGATCTAAAATTTGGCTAAAACAAAGAAATATTATGTTTCTTGAATATTTCAGCTATCAAAACATGTTGGAATATTTTTAAACATATGATGGTAAAAAAAGTTATTCGAGTTTTACAAAAAAAAAAAAATATTTACTTTTGGGTTGCCGAAACACCTATTCACCAATAACTTTTGAACTAGACTGACTTCAGCGGTCAAATTCTCCTGGTGTGTAGTCGATCGAAGCGACATCTGTGATATTTTTGTCGAATTTTTTGATTGATGTTTTGTGAGGGAAATTAAAACTGTTTACAGTTGCCCCATGTTTATACTATCCCCACTTCCCCCTACTGATAAAAGTCACTTGCATGACAAGTTATAACAAAACTAAAATCACTTTCTATTTGTGTTGGCTTAAAAAGCACCGAAAACACACCCCGCCATTTGAAACTAATCGTTAACGATTTACAATTTACTTTATTTATGTACCAGCAATACATTCTAGAATTTAAACCGGTTAAGGATGCTTAGATATGAAAAAAATTTGGTTTTAAAGTGAAAATAGCATTTTCGTTATTTCTCAAAAATTTTCATTCTTTTTTAAATAACTCAAAAACTAAGAATGATATGTAAAAATTGCTGAAGTGCAAAAATGTAGGTGTTTTTAAAAATTTTGCTTTTTCTATATTTTGCTTTTTCCAAAAAATAAATGAGATACGGCCATTCAAAGTATGTGTTGCATGCGAATAGTACCTTCTTTGACCCCTTGCAGCTCACACCTTTTAAAAACGAAAAGCTTGAAATAAATTTATACTGTCTTTTGTAGTTCTTAAAATTCTCTACAAAATGATGGGGATCCGCTAGCTTAAAAATTAAAGGATATATCAATGAAAAACCAATCACTTTTTTCGCATTTTAGCGCACATACATTGGAGCACTGATGTATCAAAATTATAATTTTAGTTGATGTATGTATGTACATTACAGAAATTTTTTTTAAATTTTTGCGCTCGGTGAGTACCATCTTTGAGAGCACTGCTGGCTGCTGGAGTATAGAAGAGTATGGGAAGAAAATAGACACCTTGGCTAGGCAGTGGGGTTGTCAAACCCGTAAACCAAAAACAAATTTTGTTTCGAATAACTGTAAATCGTCATCATCCGAATCAGATAATTTTTCGTTTGAAGCTTCTTTCTCCGCTTCGACTTTTTTATTGTTCGAATCATTTAAAATCTTGAAAATTTTGAAATACAATTAAAAAACTACAGTATCCCGGTACATCGTGATATAGGAATTTAGGTAAAAATTCTAGCAATTTGTTCATAACTAGTATACCGTGTCACTTTTTTCTCAATTCCCATTTCACAGAGAAATGTCAGAATAGGCGTACAGGCAAGGAGGGATACGAAGGATAAGAAAATGTTTATTACGAGATTTTCAACATTATTTTGAACGGAAGTAAGATTGCCGATGATCAATAGTTTTAAAGATTCAAGAGCATTCTTAAATTATGTTTACATCAGTTAACAGAATTTTTTAAATTTTTTTAAACATATTTACCATAATCTTTTTAGCTGAGCTTACCTGAAAAAGAAAAAGGTTTAGTTAAATTTTATGGATCTTAATTTGTTCTAAATTTACCTGATTTACAGGATCGGGCAAAATATATATATATATATAAAACATAAGGACCCACAATTTCTCAATCCAACACTTAAACTATAATTTGTGAATATTCTTAAGGCGTGCGCCACCTCCATGGAATGTTGTTAGTGTTCATTATTTATTTCTATTCAGTATACATTTATTACTTCGGTTTGAAAGACCTAAGTATTACATTCATGAGCCAAAAGTGAAATTCCCAAATTACCCCCAGTTTTTTTGGCATTTCTCGACGTTTTAAGACCTACTGATTCTAAAAAAGCAAAAAAAAAAATGTGTGTCAGTCTGCCGGCCGTCCGTCACAACCGACAAAATCTAGAAAACGGCGGGAGGGATTTCAAAAATTTTTGTTTCTAAAAATAGGTATACCCACTCAATGGTCAGAGCCGAAAGGACGATGTATTCAATAGCAGTCCCGGAAGTGAGTCAAAAAAATCGTCAAGTGTGTCAAAACAAGGAAATTTGCATATTTTTGCTTATAAAACGTTCATTTTAAGTGATTACGAATAGGAACATTGAATTTGGAGCAATCTTAATGGTCAGGATTGGTAGATTGTTGCATTAAAAGTTTGTCAAAAAAATGTTGTTAAGTGTGTCAAAAGAATGATTTTCATTTTTATTACTCAATTTTTTGGAAAAAAATGAAATAATTATTTGTTTGACATGAAATGTTAGCGTATATGAAATTGAACATGAAAATTTTTTGATTTTGTTATAATTTTTGAAATATTTTTAGAGTTTTGAAAAAGTTTAAATTTTTGATTTTATTATAATTTTTGGAATATCTTTGGAATATTGAAGAAAGTTTATATTTTTGATTAATTGTTATAATTTTGGCGATATTTTTAGAATTTTAGAAAAAGTTTTTTTTTGATTTGGAAAAATTTTCAATTTTTGATTTTGTAATATTTTTTGAGTTTGAAAATTGTTTTTTGATTTTGTTATAATTTTTAGAATTTTGAAAAAAGTTTCAATTTTTTTAGAATTTAGTAGTATTTTTTTTAGAATATTTTTAGAATTTTGAAAAAGTTAAAATTTTTGATTTTACTATAATTTTTGGATTTTTTTTTTATAATATAATAGAACAACTGAGCTACGCTCATCTAGTAATTTACATATCATATTTATAGCACATTTTTTGGGGTGTAACCCATTGGTTAGTCCCATTTACATTATTTTATTAAGTATGTTTTTGATTATAAAATCAAATCTAGTGGCTTCGTTCTTTTGAGCCTTCTGTCAGCAACGGGTACATCTAGTGATGTAAAAGTGTTTAATACTATTGTATAATACGCGGTATTATACGTAAAATACCGTATTGTCCAAAACGTAGTAAAATACCAGGTATTTTATTATAAAAATTTTTTCTATTGTGGTGGCGCGCGAATCAGTAATCTGCCATTTTATTGAGATTTCGCGTGGATTACTTGAAGAATTTATAACTGCGAAAATATATGCTACTGGTCCTCGAATATATGAACGATACAGAAGAAATCAATGAGTTATTGCCCGTTGTTACTAACAGTTAGAAACGCATTCTTAGTGATTCGCAAATTTCTATCGCAACAAAATTGTTGTAATATCAACAGAACATAAATTTGAAACATCGAATGCTGCATCATTACTATTCACCGTTATAGGGAATTTTTTTTTTATGCAGCAAATTAAAATTATGAGCCATGAACTCATTCCGTTCCACTCATTATGAGCTATGAACTCATGGACTGTCATTCACTTTTACATCTTTGAGTAGTCCTCTTTCTATACATTCAAATTGATTAACTAAAACAAACAAATCTCAAAACTCACATTCTAAAACCGATGGCAGCTATATTGATTGTTTCCCTTAGTGGCCAATAGTTTGTGGCTCTTCGGAATGTTTCATCGTTCTGCATATTCCACTGTAACAGAAAAATCTTTTTCAATCTGCAGTCTAACTCATACTGCAAGAAGTATTTGTCTTACAAATCAACGAGGCGGGGCGTAAACTTGTTTATGTGAAAAATCATAATTTAAATATTCAACAGTTTACCGAAGGAAAATGATATGTCTTCTATTTAAATAAAAACATAAATACAATAGCTCGACGCGAATGAAAGTGATTAATATTGAAACCAAGCAGAATCAGATGAATAAATATATCTTATTAGCATTCGTTTAAGAAATATAAATAAAGATAACGATAAGAAATCCAAATGCCGGGGCAGATATTTAGAAGAGAATGAATTAGTTGTGATTGAAAATGGTGATGGAAGTAATTTTTTGTTGTTATACCACTAACACTGTATGTCGGCTATTGCACTTTTGTACAGAACATACGGTATTTTATTTTGTATTATACAATGTATAATACACTGTATTATACAAAAAAAATAAAATACCGTATTTTAACATCTCTAGGTACATCCATTAGCTGGTATATTTCAATATTTTCATGTACGCGAACACGCGTAGTGTGTTTAATTGCATATTTTTTTTATTTCATCTTTCACGAACTCTATCTTTATGGTTGAAACATGTAATAAAATATTATTAAAAAAGTTGTTAAAGCAAAAAATTATTAAATTTATTTTAAATAAATTATTTTAAATCTATCTTTAGGTCTCTATGGAGGTCTTCGTTTCTGATGTTTCACGGGGCATTAACAATGCAACGCAGGACTTTGTTTTGGAACGACTGGATAATTTTCGCGTTCGTTTTCTTAGTACAGCCCCAGATCTGGATATACCATACGTCCACACTGGTTTCAGTATTTGACGATACAGAAGCAGTTTGTTTTTAATAGATAGTACTGAGTTTCTTCCTTAACCAGTATATCTTTCTAAATTTCAAAGTCAGTTTTTTTGCGGTATCATCTGCAAAGGTTGCAATAGTTGTTTTGCTTAGGCCATGCAAATCTCTTGTATATAGTACCGGTCCTAGAACGCTACCCTGCGGAACTCTTACATCAATCTCTTTCATTTTACTCTAAAGTGGCGGTCATTCAGATAAGAGCTCAACATTTCATAAAACTGTTTGGGCAGATCTCTATGCAATTTATACTTTAAGCCATGATGCCAAGCTTTATCAAAAGCTTGTGCGACATCAAGAAAAACTGGCGGAGCATACCCTTTTGGCTTCAATCGTTTCTTCAATAATATTCGTGATCCATGTGCACTTGTTCGATGGTAGAGTGGTATTCTTTGAAACCAAACTGATGCGAAGGTTTCTATTTTGTATTACTGGCTTAAGTCTTTTAAGAAAAAGTTTTTCAAAAAGCTTCGATATCGTTGGGAGTAATATGATATCGGTCTATACGAGTTTTTGTCATTTGGTGATTTTTGGAATTTTGAAAAAGTTTGTACTTTGATTTTGTTATAATTTTTGGAATGTTTAAGGAATTTTGAAAAAAATTTGTATAATTTTGATTTTGTTATAATTTTTGCAATTTTTTAAGAATATTGGAAAAAGTTTCAATTTTTGATTTTGTTATAATTTTTGCAATATTTTTAGAATTTTGAAAAAAGTTTCAATCTTTGATTATGTAATAATTTTTGGAATGTTTTTAGAACTTTAAAAAAAAGTTTAAATTTTTGATTTTATTCTAATTTTTACAATATATTTGGAATTTTGCAAGAAATATGAATTTTTGGTTTTGTAATATTTTCTTGAAACGCTAAATGGAGAAGTTTTTGAGTAGTTTGCTGCGTGTATCATCTTTTCACTGAATTATATTAATTTATGATCTGTTATAATTTTCCGACAACGTATCAATATTTTGTGTTTGTTTTGTAATAAATTTCTAAACAGAGATAAAAAAATACTTGTACTTTAACAAAGAGTTTTATGTTTGATATACATCGCTGCCCAAAACTAAAAACAATGTCCTCATAAAAGTTTTTTTGCCGAAAACTATATCAAAATCCTTAACCCAGACCGAAGTCTTGATATCTCAGAGCTGTGAGATTTCAGCCCCTTCATATTCTATGATTACAAACCAAAACGTTTTGCTACAAAAATACGTTCAAAATACTGTTTAACCGAAAAAATATTTTTTAATTATTTGAAACAAACAATTTACTGTTCGTTCCAAGCATTTCAGGTGTTTGTCTCTATAATAAACTCAAAATTCAAGAGAAATAATTTCTCCTTAATATTGAAATCATTCGCTACAAACACTTCGATTGTTTGGGTTAAATTATATGATAAAGAATTGTTTATCGTAACCCATACAAGATTGTATGACTGGTCCAATAATGGTCCATAATTTTACTGGAATATAGGTAACATAATTTTACTGGATGATAACAACGGACAATAATTGGCAGCCATTCTTGGGCCAGAGAAAATAAAAGGTTGTACAGTTGGCCCAGTAATGATCAGTATTGCAGTAATGGTGCTGGCAACCGAGTTCTGACAACCATGACCGGGCCATTAAAAAAAAATATAAAATAATAGCATATGATATAAACTTAAATAAATTAAATACAAAATAATTTAAAATTAATTCAATGAATTATTTGTGATATTACATCACTCCGATGGAAATAATCCCATCATGAATAATAAGACTAAATCTAACAAAATATGGTGTGCAATTTATGAAATTTTTTTGCTATCCACAAAATTGTCGATCGATCTAGTTTCGAACCGATAAGAACTTTTTATTACACTTTAAAAAAGTATATCATTCTCATCAGGGCTAGCCGACTAGATACACTACCAAAAAAATTTTTCGCTATATAAACCTAAAATAGGTCACTACTCTAGCGAAGTATAAGAAACCAAAAAACTTTCATAAACATATGTTTTTTAGATTCAGGTTTAGTCAATTTGTTTCTCTAGTTGATCACTATTGTTGTTATACTCTAACCAAGTTAGAATTGGATAACAAACTTGTATCGGTGAGAAGAAGATGACCATCTTCACTTGTGTCTATCGACACATTATCTACAATTAATTCAATGAATTATTTGTGATATTACATCACTCCGATGGAAATAATCCCATCATGAATAATAAGACTGAATCTAACAAAATATGGTGTGCAATTTATGAAATTTTTTTGCTATCCACAAAATTGTCGATCGATCTAGTTTCGAACCGATAAGAACTTTTTATTACACTTTAAAAAAGTATATCATTCTCATCAGGGCTAGCCGACTAGATACACTACCAAAAAAATTTTTCGCTATATAAACCTAAAATAGGTCACTACTCTAGCGAAGTATAAGAAACCAAAAAACTTTCATAAACATATGTTTTTTAGATTCAGGTTTAGTCAATTTGTTTCTCTAGTTGATCACTATTGTTGTTATACTCTAACCAAGTTAGAATTGGATAACAAACTTGTATCGGTGAGAAGAAGATGACCATCTTCACTTGTGTCTATCGACACATTATCTACAATTAATTCAATGAATTATTTGTGATATTACATCACTCCGATGGAAATAATCCCATCATGAATAATAAGACTGAATCTAACAAAATATGGTGTGCAATTTATGAAATTTTTTTGCTATCCACAAAATTGTCGATCGATCTAGTTTCGAACCGATAAGAACTTTTTATTACACTTTAAAAAAGTATATCATTCTCATCAGGGCTAGCCGACTAGATACACTACCAAAAAAATTTTTCGCTATATAAACCTAAAATAGGTCACTACTCTAGCGAAGTATAAGAAACCAAAAAACTTTCATAAACATATGTTTTTTAGATTCAGGTTTAGTCAATTTGTTTCTCTAGTTGATCACTATTGTTGTTATACTCTAACCAAGTTAGAATTGGATAACAAACTTGTATCGGTGAGAAGAAGATGACCATCTTCACTTGTGTCTATCGACACATTATCTACAATTAATTCAATGAATTATTTGTGATATTACATCACTCCGATGGAAATAATCCCATCATGAATAATAAGACTGAATCTAACAAAATATGGTGTGCAATTTATGAAATTTTTTTGCTATCCACAAAATTGTCGATCGATCTAGTTTCGAACCGATAAGAACTTTTTATTACACTTTAAAAAAGTATATCATTCTCATCAGGGCTAGCCGACTAGATACACTACCAAAAAAATTTTTCGCTATATAAACCTAAAATAGGTCACTACTCTAGCGAAGTATAAGAAACCAAAAAACTTTCATAAACATATGTTTTTTAGATTCAGGTTTAGTCAATTTGTTTCTCTAGTTGATCACTATTGTTGTTATACTCTAACCAAGTTAGAATTGGATAACAAACTTGTATCGGTGAGAAGAAGATGACCATCTTCACTTGTGTCTATCGACACATTATCTACAATTAATTCAATGAATTATTTGTGATATTACATCACTCCGATGGAAATAATCCCATCATGAATAATAAGACTGAATCTAACAAAATATGGTGTGCAATTTATGAAATTTTTTTGCTATCCACAAAATTGTCGATCGATCTAGTTTCGAACCGATAAGAACTTTTTATTACACTTTAAAAAAGTATATCATTCTCATCAGGGCTAGCCGACTAGATACACTACCAAAAAAATTTTTCGCTATATAAACCTAAAATAGGTCACTACTCTAGCGAAGTATAAGAAACCAAAAAACTTTCATAAACATATGTTTTTTAGATTCAGGTTTAGTCAATTTGTTTCTCTAGTTGATCACTATTGTTGTTATACTCTAACCAAGTTAGAATTGGATAACAAACTTGTATCGGTGAGAAGAAGATGACCATCTTCACTTGTGTCTATCGACACATTATCTACAATTAATTCAATGAATTATTTGTGATATTACATCACTCCGATGGAAATAATCCCATCATGAATAATAAGACTGAATCTAACAAAATATGGTGTGCAATTTATGAAATTTTTTTGCTATCCACAAAATTGTCGATCGATCTAGTTTCGAACCGATAAGAACTTTTTATTACACTTTAAAAAAGTATATCATTCTCATCAGGGCTAGCCGACTAGATACACTACCAAAAAAATTTTTCGCTATATAAACCTAAAATAGGTCACTACTCTAGCGAAGTATAAGAAACCAAAAAACTTTCATAAACATATGTTTTTTAGATTCAGGTTTAGTCAATTTGTTTCTCTAGTTGATCACTATTGTTGTTATACTCTAACCAAGTTAGAATTGGATAACAAACTTGTATCGGTGAGAAGAAGATGACCATCTTCACTTGTGTCTATCGACACATTATCTACAATTAATTCAATGAATTATTTGTGATATTACATCACTCCGATGGAAATAATCCCATCATGAATAATAAGACTGAATCTAACAAAATATGGTGTGCAATTTATGAAATTTTTTTGCTATCCACAAAATTGTCGATCGACAATTCAGTTAGATTCAGTCTTATTATTCATGATGGGATTATTTCCATCGGAGTGATGTAATATCACAAATAATTCATTGAATTAATTGTAGATAATGTGTCGATAGACACAAGTGAAGATGGTCATCTTCTTCTCACCGATACAAGTTTGTTATCCAATTCTAACTTGGTTAGAGTATAACAACAATAGTGATCAACTAGAGAAACAAATTGACTAAACCTGAATCTAAAAAACATATGTTTATGAAAGTTTTTTGGTTTCTTATACTTCGCTAGAGTAGTGACCTATTTTAGGTTTATATAGCGAAAAATTTTTTTGGTAGTGTATCTAGTCGGCTAGCCCTGATGAGAATGATATACTTTTTTAAAGTGTAATAAAAAGTTCTTATCGGTTCGAAACTAGATCGATCGACAATTTTGTGGATAGCAAAAAAATTTCATAAATTGCACACCATATTTTGTTAGATTCAGTCTTATTATTCATGATGGGATTATTTCCATCGGAGTGATGTAATATCACAAATAATTCATTGAATTAATTGTAGATAATGTGTCGATAGACACAAGTGAAGATGGTCATCTTCTTCTCACCGATACAAGTTTGTTATCCAATTCTAACTTGGTTAGAGTATAACAACAATAGTGATCAACTAGAGAAACAAATTGACTAAACCTGAATCTAAAAAACATATGTTTATGAAAGTTTTTTGGTTTCTTATACTTCGCTAGAGTAGTGACCTATTTTAGGTTTATATAGCGAAAAATTTTTTTGGTAGTGTATCTAGTCGGCTAGACCTGATGAGAATGATATAATTTTTTAAAGTGTAATAAAAAGTTCTTATCGGTTCGAAACTAGATCGATCGACAATTTTGTGGATAGCAAAAAAATTTCATAAATTGCACACCATATTTTGTTAGATTCAGTCTTATTATTCATGATGGGATTATTTCCATCGGAGTGATGTAATATCACAAATAATTCATTGAATTAATTGTAGATAATGTGTCGATAGACACAAGTGAAGATGGTCATCTTCTTCTCACCGATACAAGTTTGTTATCCAATTCTAACTTGGTTAGAGTATAACAACAATAGTGATCAACTAGAGAAACAAATTGACTAAACCTGAATCTAAAAAACATATGTTTATGAAAGTTTTTTGGTTTCTTATACTTCGCTAGAGTAGTGACCTATTTTAGGTTTATATAGCGAAAAATTTTTTTGGTAGTGTATCTAGTCGGCTAGCCCTGATGAGAATGATATACTTTTTTAAAGTGTAATAAAAAGTTCTTATCGGTTCGAAACTAGATCGATCGACAATTTTGTGGATAGCAAAAAAATTTCATAAATTGCACACCATATTTTGTTAGATTCAGTCTTATTATTCATGATGGGATTATTTCCATCGGAGTGATGTAATATCACAAATAATTCATTGAATTAATTGTAGATAATGTGTCGATAGACACAAGTGAAGATGGTCATCTTCTTCTCACCGATACAAGTTTGTTATCCAATTCTAACTTGGTTAGAGTATAACAACAATAGTGATCAACTAGAGAAACAAATTGACTAAACCTGAATCTAAAAAACATATGTTTATGAAAGTTTTTTGGTTTCTTATACTTCGCTAGAGTAGTGACCTATTTTAGGTTTATATAGCGAAAAATTTTTTTGGTAGTGTATCTAGTCGGCTAGCCCTGATGAGAATGATATACTTTTTTAAAGTGTAATAAAAAGTTCTTATCGGTTCGAAACTAGATCGATCGACAATTTTGTGGATAGCAAAAAAATTTCATAAATTGCACACCATATTTTGTTAGATTCAGTCTTATTATTCATGATGGGATTATTTCCATCGGAGTGATGTAATATCACAAATAATTCATTGAATTAATTGTAGATAATGTGTCGATAGACACAAGTGAAGATGGTCATCTTCTTCTCACCGATACAAGTTTGTTATCCAATTCTAACTTGGTTAGAGTATAACAACAATAGTGATCAACTAGAGAAACAAATTGACTAAACCTGAATCTAAAAAACATATGTTTATGAAAGTTTTTTGGTTTCTTATACTTCGCTAGAGTAGTGACCTATTTTAGGTTTATATAGCGAAAAATTTTTTTGGTAGTGTATCTAGTCGGCTAGCCCTGATGAGAATGATATACTTTTTTAAAGTGTAATAAAAAGTTCTTATCGGTTCGAAACTAGATCGATCGACAATTTTGTGGATAGCAAAAAAATTTCATAAATTGCACACCATATTTTGTTAGATTCAGTCTTAAAAATAATTTAAAATAAAACAAAAATGTCTCATGAAAAAAAATTTACAGCTTATTCCAACCTCATCAATATTATCATAGTTTTTTAGCCAAGAAACCTTAAATAAACTATAGGTAAACATTTTTCAAATATATATTTTTAAAATGGATATTGCTCTAGTGAATTTTCAGCAAATGACATAAATCGGTTAATTCTTGGTTGCAGTGCTGGCCCAATAACAATAGCCATTTAATGTTAACCATTAATGGGCCATTGCATGGCCATTTAAAGTACACTGTGCTTGTACCGGCCATCTTCCATAAACCGTAGATCGGCCGGATCGTGGTTCCAGTAACGACCCAATAACAATAGCCAAGTAATGTTTACCATTCATGGGTCAGTGCTTGGCCATTCAAAGGTAACTATATACTGGCAGTTTTCTGTAAACCATATATCGGCCGATGAATAGTTCTAGTACTGGCCCAATAACAATAACCAAGTATTGTTAACCCTTAATGGGCCAGTGCTTGGCCGTATTTCAAAGCCTGGCAAACCCTGCTTGGGAAACAACAAATGTTTGTAGTAAAGAGTCAACGTTTGGCTAAGCTATTTTAGTTTTTGCAATTGCATTTATTTCTTTGATTAATTTGTCATTTGTATTTTCCTTGAACGATAATATTATTTGCCACAACCGATACTCCCAAACACTTCTCGTTTCATGCAAAAAATGTTTGAGGCAAACCTATTTTTTCCAGTGTAATCTTAAGCTAAATTTTTGACTTTGGGTATCATTGGTTGATCAGGATAGTGATGGATTTGGACATGTATTTCTCAGACAATATCTTTCTTAGGTTCAGTGTGTTTATTGAACCTGCACCTGCCAAGGCATATTTTTTTTTTTAAATAAAAAGTGTTGAGTAATAGGGTTTAGAATATGTGTCACAACAACACATAAATACTTTTTAAAACGTAGGTCCCACAACAACTTGCGCTCTAAGGTGTTGATGAACGCTTTTATTAAACCTCTGCGGATTGAAACCACCTGAGACTAAGGATTACGGCAAACTTTTCCATTTGTATGCAGTTCGGACAAAGAAGTCTGCGCATATTAAAGCGCAACGGATGTTTTTTTTATGCTCGTTTTTTTTATGCTTGGGAAATGGATAGTTGTTACTCTCTTTCAAAGTAAGTCATTTCAAAACTATGTAGATGAACGAAATAAAATTCTTAGAAGGGAATAAGCTCAACAGTTTAAAAACAATGCAACAGATTTAAATTCTGAAGAAGAAACCGCAAACCACGTTTTCTACCATTAACAAGAAGAGAGTCCATATAAGTAAAACAATCGTTGCACAAAACGTGTAATTCAAATTCTTTGGAGAACAGTTTTGTGTTTTTTTGAGGCATACGACTTTTGTATATAAAATATTTTTGAAATTGAAAGTTCTGCGCGTGTATAATTGAAAATTCAAGATTTTGTCAAGCCTTGTTCTTCTCAATATTTATGCAAAAGTCAATTAGCTAATAAAAAAACAATACTCTCAGAAATACTCGCAACACAACCTATTTTAAAAGATCTATAACAGGAAAACATCAAATTTTTTTATTTGAGTCGCTAGTGCTATTGAAAAAAATTGAAAACAATCGAATAAATTATTCTAAATATTTCTCCACACAACTATGTTTTTATCATTGTCACAATCGGTGCTGTTATCATCATTACACCCGTCGTCTTATACAATTCTCATTTTCTAAGAAATGAATCTTTAAGAAAATAAAAATGATATTTATTTTCTTCATGTTTTGTTGTTACATTTTATTGGGGAGAAAATATTTTAGGGGAGAGATCATAATATTATAATAATTTATCTACAATTTTATTCTGTTTCGTTGCACATAGATGACAATGAAAACCATTCCATTGCGTTTAGTATACATCTCCATGTTAGAGAAAAGTACGATAGTGTATTTGTAAGTTGTTGGACTAGTAATAATAAATTAAATTAACCTAAGCATACTTTTATATTAAAAGCAGACAGAAACCAACTTATAAAATACGACTTTGTAGAACTGGAAAGCTACCATGCTAATCTTTAGAGTCGTAAAACACTTGCAGTAGCCTCTCGTAGAAACAAAAAAACAGTTTAAATCAAATCGAACAAAACGGAAGAAATTGATAGGAATTTTATTATTTCTATTCAAAAGGTGATTGGTCAACGAAATTGTTAAACAAAAATGATTTGACAAAAATGAAATGAGAAAGTCTTATATTTCTAAGGAATTATGATTTTCTTGCAATGCATAACATTTTTTGTGCTCATCAAATATACACGAATTTGGCTATATTTGTTCTGTTTGTTTAAAATTACAAACATGTTGGTTTGATTTATATATCGTGAAGTTTTGTCAGCCGTAATTTAAAACCTGTAATAATTTTTTTATATTACATAGAGTAAAAGAATATGGTTAAAATTGTTAAAACAGCATGTTTGAAGTTAGAGTATGTACATTAGAAACAAGTTTATTAAAATTGTTCATTTATACGTTGAAGACATACTATAACTAACAATGTAAACGGGGTAATGCTAAGTAGCTAGTACTTGTAGTACGCACAAATGTGATGTTCTTTCGTACAAAATTTGAATTTTTTAATCTTTTGAATTATCCGAGGAAATAGCGCATTTAAAAACTGTGGAGTTCTCAACCAAATCAAATAAATGTGAGGTCACCCATTCCAAAAGAGAAAACTGATTCATAACTATATGTTGAGTAAAGATTAAAATGTATCTCATTTAACAGGAAATGCAGATAATGTTTAACAACTATAAAATATTCGTCACATCAACATAAAATATCACATACCACTGGCAATGATAGTGAGATATCACTATCCAAGCTGATATTTTATCCTTGATGGAAGAAATTAGCCCTTGACCATCATCTTATTTCGCTTAACCATTATCTTATTTAACACAGTAACATAAATCACATACGGCTACGTAAATCGTATGCAAACAAAATGTATAGCCAAACAAATAACCCAAAAACGAAAAAAGCTCTAACAAACAAAACGACAATATTAAACTCCCAAATATATTCAACCAACATTGTGGTTCATACGAAGTTTATATGATTTATTCGTGGTATTTTGGATGATGTGTCCTGAGAGACCATTTTCTATCTATGTTCTGTGATAAAAAATAAAACACAAGATAAAATACAATAACGAAAAGATTATTAATAAAATTCTCGAATACATTAAAACGCATGTGAATTTTAGGCGAAAGTATAAGTTTTCTCAAGTGCATTGACATAACTTATCTAAGATATCTTCTAGTGTGCTATGGAAATAATATAAAGAAAACATTACCCTAACGAATTATAATCTTTGTAATACAAAAAACAAAAACGCAACAATAAAAGTTTTAAAATGAGCAGCACAAACGACGAACAAATTTTTTTTTTAAATAAAAGAAGCTTTAAGAGAAATATTATATAATAGAAATTATATACAAAATTTCCTTTTTGTTGTTTTTACAATTTTTTTATTTGCTTTACTTTTAACTTAACTTTATGGTTTCGTTTTTCTTTGTAAATATAAATTTTTGTTTTTAATATTAAAACTTAAGATGAAAAACAAATATTATATTTAATTAAAATTTAAGATATGATACTCGGCGAATTAAAGATTGCTTATTCAAAATCGTTTGTTACAGTTGAGTAAAAGATCTGAAAAAATCTGTTTATAAAATATTTAATGTTATTTATTCTTTATTTTATAAACTTCACATTTGTAAATATACACACAAAATATTCAAAACAATTTTTCAGAATCAGTGCTACGAACTCTGTTAAAACGTGATCATACGGTATAGTACATAAATTATACATAGTACATAAACATATATCTTAAATCCAACCAAATAAAAGGAATAGTGCAGCGGTTGATAAAATCGAGAGAATCAATATCCACAAACTTGGAAATAGAGGATGAATTATTTGATGAAGTAGACGATTGTACAGCGATCGAAAACACACTACAAAAAATTCAGGAAGTACTAGTAAATAATGGTTCATCTAAACTACCGTAAGTGCGAGATTTGATGAGAATTTTTATCAAAACCATTTATTTCATATAATTACAACGATTCAATTGATCTTCAATTGTAAATTAAGTATGTTCAAGTATTAATAAAGATTATATTGAGTTTCAAAAGATATCGTTAAAACTCGTGAATTAGTCCTTGTAGAAATTATTTGAGTTTTTAAAATTTTTAAAATAAAATCGAACATAAGCTTTTATTTTCAAACGATTTCGTGTCACACTCTATTTTTCTTAATCCTTATTAAAAATATCCTTAAATATAAAACGCAAAACATCAAATTTCTTCTATCAATGTAAAGTTTCTGATTATGGTCTTCTTCTCTCCTTTATATCGTACTCTCTTTACATTTTAATTTAGATTTTTTCTGTTTCGCCAAAAGAAATTTTTAATTTCGACTTTTAGGACATTAAACTTTTAAATTTTTAATATATTTTATGTAAATAAACTTGAAATGTTAAATTTGTGGTTTTATAGTTTATCACATAAAATAGTAAAATAGAAAAACCAAAATTAAAAAAAGGGTTTCTTAAAGGAAAACGTGCTTTAGCATAACTAAATAATCTCTTGACTTTTCTCAACGGAACTTTAAATCTATTTGCAGCAAACATTTCTTATCCCTTTTCTTTTACTTACATTTATTTTAACACTAAACAAACTTTCAAAATGAAAATATTTATCTAAAGAATTAGTATCATCGAATTACGGCGTCAATTAAATTTTGTAAATAAAACAACTTTTCACACAATTTTCTTTTACTTGTTTTAGTCTATACATATTTTCCTCTAAACGAAAAATAAATAAATGAACGATGAAATAAGAGAAAAAAAACCATTTACGAAGAAGAAAAACAAAAAAGGGAAAACTTTATGTATCACCATAATGCTTTTTGTTTGGGTGAGAAATTTAAAATAATTTGATTTTTTTTTGTGTGTGGGAAAATCATTTTCGTCATTTAATAATGAAACATAGATAGAAAATAAAATAGCAAACAACATGAATATCGAAAATGAAAATATTGTTTTTCGCTCTGTGTGAAGTGTCAAGTGTGTTCCAGCATATTTGGTCTTACATTGCTCTCGATATTCCAAAAAGAAAGATTTAGAAGCTGTAATTATATAGGTTAAATTTAATAAATTAATCACTCCGAGATAGCAGACGATTTTAAATTTCTATACAATATTAGAGATTTTCAATGTCATATAAAACCAAAATTTGAGACGGCAATTTTATACTTTACAATTTACATAAACTTAAGCGTTGATAACACAAAAGGTATTGAATATTCAGTATTGTGCAGAACAGCAAAATAAATATATATTTACGGTCATGTATATTACAACATTTTTCATCTTCTGTTTTATCAACATTATTTTTCAATAACAAGAAAGCAAAAACAAAAAATTTGTTACTTATCTCAAAAACCTAAATAACCGAACCATGAAAGATTACACAGATCAAAGAGTAAAATTAGAAGCATAAATTTTCCTTTTTCATTTTTACTTTCATTTTTTTCTTTTTCTTTTCTGCATATAAAAAAACCAGATGTTAAAGTTTTTGTTAAAATAAAAGTTAAAAAAATTAAAGTGAAAAGTCCTTGTACAAGGATCAGTAACAGTAAAATGATGAAAAACGAAAATAATAATAATAGTAAATTGAGAAAAAGGAAACAAATTGATTTTATTTTCCAAAGAGCCCAAAATATAACAAGATAAGAGAAAGCTCTTTTATTACAGAGTTACTGACATTTTCCGGAAAATTGTGATTTTATAGTTTAGAAGTGTGTCAATTTACGCTTAATACAAATTATATGCGTTTACTTTAAATAATGAAGGTATATTATATTATTTTGTCAATTTATTGGAACATTTTTGGATAATTTAAAAGAAGGAAAATCTAAATTTAATAATTTTGTGTGAAGAGCAAATATTTTTAATATTCGTTTCGTAAATTTCTAAATGGTTTTATATTTTTTAAATACTCCTTATATTAATAACATTTATCTAACAATAAGATTTATTTCATAATAATTAAAAAAATTAAATTTACAATACAGTAATATAAAAGTTTTATTTTTTTCGAATTTTATTTTTTTCACATTATTTTTATAAGCATTATTGTTCTTTTATCTTAACTAATAAGTTTTTTTTGTCGCTATTCCTATAAGTTTATCTATCAATAAAACTGACACCTACTCTCTAGCCGTTAAATTTTATGTAAGAAATGTGATGTTTTTCGACGCGAGGTACACCTCGTGTTTCTGAATAAACGCATTTCGTTGTTTTCTTAATAAACATAACCTCAACATGATTTTTTCCTAATTCTGTAAACTTTTTGCTGAGGTGCGAATTGTTCTAAAGAATTTTAAATTGTTAAAAGCAATGGGGAAGGTTTACTACAATGGTTAAGGTTTTAGCGAAACCCGGGAGACAAATTAAATTCTAAAGAATAATACAATTCCTTCGACTAAAATTACTGACTCAACATTATTCCTCCTATTGACAAACAAACATTTTCTCTTTATAAGTTAAATCATATTATCATGGTAACATTTCTAAAAACATCAATGTTACATCTGGAGTTCAGGGATCTCATTTGGATGAGCCCTAGGGTTTCTCAAACGGGATCTCGTTTTCCCGGGATTCTCGCAGTAAATTTTCATCCCGTTTTCCCGGGATTTCGTCCCAGGATCCCGGGTATCCCGCTAATTTTTATTAACATTTTTTTTACTTTTTTCAAAGATATTAAAAATTTTCTCACTCGAAAATCGAGTAGTTTGTAATTCTTTTCCCTCTGTAGTAATTAATTTCGTTCAAAATTAGGAAAACCTTTTTTTTGAAACATATGGTGTCATGGCTTTTTTGTATGGTTTTTTTTGACACATATAAACATAACAAATTTAAACCAATAAAGCTTAAAATAGGTAGATTTTTCTGTGAAATCTACCTAAAACAAAAATTGCGCTTCATTTCTCTTAATTTATGTTTAATGGTTCTCTTATGGAGGCGATTAATAGAGGAACGAGACATGTTTACAATGTGATTTGTAATGTCCTCTGGATTTATTTCATTGTTAGCACGAGTAACTGAGTTTGAGCCATCCAGCTTCCGAAGAAGACTCCAAGCTACCCTACTAGAATGGTAAAAATCAATGTTTTCAACAACGTTAATCCACTTTTGTTTCCTCGCCGTGTCCAGTGAGTATATCAAGTCATCAACCACATCTGCCTCACCACTTCTAAAGTGTTCCTCAAATAATAAATATATCGCTCTCCCTACTCCAACCAGGAATGTAGTCTTCACCGGAAGTCTCTTGGGATGCATTTCTTTGCAGTTGAAATGATGGCTCCTACGAACCTTTCGTAATTTTTAGGAATGGGTTGGATCTAGTGAATCACTGCATTCAACTTCGACCCATATTTAGCCCAGTCAGTTTTGTTAAAATTGCATCTAGGTTGAGGAGTAGAGTTTACGTGTGGGATTTGGATACCTAATTCAAAAATTATTGGACGATGTTGAGAGCGTGGAAAACCTTGTAAGACAGCCCTAGATATTGGAATAGGGTTACGTTGTTCGTTTTTTTGTGGAAAAACAGAGGTCGGGATTGTAATAACTTGGCCATCAGGCTTCGTATCATATGCCAGGAACATGTTGTCGATTGGTCCCGTCAGTTATTTGTATGCCATTGGGATTGTTATTTGAGTAGGACTGATTGTGATGGATATTAAGGTCACCAACGTATATAGCTGGGTGGTGAAATAATGGTAGAGTATCAGCAGGCCACGCTGTATTTAGGGGCTTGTTTACGACAACAATCTTCGTGATCGATATATCAACAACAATAAGATGTATATCGTTGTCCGTCTGGTGTAAGTAAATGGGTGCAGTTCATGATTTCTGACTTAATAATATACGTGCCAGATCGATATATTTGATGGTAAATAGCACTAACTAATTTATAACCAACAATTTTTCCTCTAGAGGTAAGTTGCGCTTCATCTGTTGCATGCGTTTCCTGCCCCGACATCAATGGAATCGGAGAGATTTTTCTGTGGCAGGTCGTTTCATCACGAAAATTCGGTCAAAATTGAGTAATGGCGCCATTACCAACCTAGTTTTTTGAAAAATTAATATTATGAATTTATTTTTGTGTACTTGAAACAAACTGAATTATTTTTTATTTAATTTTTTGAAGTTTTTCTAATTAAAAATAATGAAAATTTAAAAATCAATAGCGCATTTTTTGTACTGTTTTAATTTTACACATTTTTCTACCACCAATTATAGAAAGTTCTAGATTTTTAGCGAATTCCGGGATTTCTCAGGATCCCGGGAATTTAACATTTTTGTCCCGCCTTCCCGGGATTTGAATTTCTACGGGAAATGAGAAACCCTAGTGAGCCCCCTTCTTTTTATAATTTTTTTGAACGATATAGCTGCCTGTTTTAAATACTGCAAGTTCTTGTTATTTGCCGATGATTTAAAGATATTTAAATGCATTGATTCAATAGACCAGTGGTCCCCAACAGTGTGCCCGCGGGTGCCATGGCGCCCACCAGCTGTTTTGTTTGTGCTACCACAAAATATTACGTTTATTAACTTTTTTTCATATACTTTTTGAGTTTTTCAACTTCTGAGTAAAACAACTAGGTTGCTCCATTTTTTGCCTATTTTATTAGTGCAACCAACCAATTTTTTCTATTTTCTTTGATTTTTTCTTTCAAAAGTTCCATATAGAACTTTCACAAATTTCAAGTTTTGTTTGTACTATCTGCACTTTGCCTGAATGTTTAAACGAAACGAGCTGATGTAGGTCAATTTTGTATAATTTTCAAGTCGATAATTATAAGTGTTTTGTGTTTAATCTGCAGCTATTGTTCGTTGTTGCTATATTTGAATATAAATAGATTGTCAATCTAAAAATGAGTGCGCACAGTAAAAGACCTCGTACGTATAATTTTAACTTAAATTGGGAAGAATCGTATTGATTCGTCAATGTTAACGATAAATGTGTTTGTCTATTGTGCGAATACAGATTTTTCAAACGAGTCGAACAACGTCGAAACGTAGGAGGTCAACCAACTTTCAGTTGCACTTTTTTTACCATAATTCAAAAACTGTAAACCGCAAAATTCTAAAAAAATTACAATGTTCCTTAAATTAACTCTTCTTTCATATGACACCCCACCCCATTCGTTTTGATCAAAAAAATTATTCGCCCTTCCCCAATCTCACCCCTTTAAAATACAGAAAAATAATTATGTGACACTTCGCTATAGTTCAAGGTTTAGCAAGCTTCCTATATCTATAAATTTTTTCAAATTTTTCTGTCAATCAATGTCGAAACGTAGGGTGGTGGACCAACTTTTTGTTGCACTTTTTTGATAATAATTCAACTGTGTACAGAAAAATTCTAAAAAATATCACAATGTTTCTGAGGTTTAGCGCACTTTTATATGACACCCCACTCATTTGGGTCAAAAACCCCTGTTTTACCCTTCCCCTCTCCCATCCCCTAAACATATGGAAATAAAATTATTTGAGACTTCGCTATATTTTTCGTTAAGAATTTATCAAATTTCATGTCTCTATGAGTTTTTTCAAATTTTTCTGTCAATCAACGAAAAAACGTAGGAGAGGGGGACCAACTTTTTGTTGCACTTTTTTGACAATAACTCAATAACTGTGGTGGGGCAAAAAAGATTTTTTTCACCCTTTCCCAATGTGAATCTTTGCTATAGTTTTCGTTCAGAGTTTATCAAACTTCCTTTCTCTGTGAATTTTTCCAAATTTATCTGTCAATTAAGCTCGAAACCCAAGGGGGAGGCCAACTTTTTGTTCCACTTTTTTGACAATAATTCAAAAACTATACATCGCTTTTAAAAAAAATTACAATGTTTTTTTAATTAAGTGCTCTTTCATATGACATCTCACATGCCTGGGTTTGAAATGGTTTTTTCCCCCTTCTGATACACACCCCATTAATAAATACGATTATGAGTATTTTACACTTTGCTATATTTTTCATTCTAATGTTACCACTTTTTCTATATTTCCAAAGACCTCCGAAGTTTTTTTATTAAACAGTTCGGAACTAAGTGGGGAAAGAAAACATGGAAAAAACGCTATTATTCAATTTTATTCAAAAAACTATGTAGCTAAAAAGTCTAAAATACATTTTTGAGGTAAAGTAAATTCAAGCCATTTCATATGATACCCTACTTGACTCGGTAAAAAAGTATTTTCTTGAATGGCTTACATCGCAGCCCCGTAACACAAACGTGAACAACTTTATTTTTTTTGTATCCGTCATCTTCAAAGGACAGGTAAGTTTTATACGCACCTCAGATTTCAGGTCGATAGGATTTATAGTTTATAAGATAATCGATTTTAAGACAAAAACACATCGAGGAGACTTCTCACGTCTCACCAATAGTGTTCCGTATAAAAAACGGAACCCTAAAAACAGTTAAATAAAAATCTGTTTAAAACGACGGAAAATGTATAAGAAATTGGGAAAAATGCTTATTTTTGTTTGTTGTTTGTTTTATGGTAAACACAATCCAAAACAATATGTCTTATTATTGCTTACAACCACCGATAAATAATTGATTTTAAGGTAGATTTTAATTTACATTTAAGCACAATAAACCTCTAGGTCGCAGTACTGTTTCGAAACCTTGCATTAAAAGAAAATTACCAGGAAACAAGGAATATAGAAAACGGTTTGTTATAGTATTATTTGTATGGTTTTGAGTAAATTGAGTTTCGATAACATTTTTTTTATGCCATTGATGCTCCATAGTCCATACCCAAGTAACAATTTGAAGCTGTTACAACGTTGTGTCAGCTAAAATTTACAGCAATTTAGTTGTAATAACAAGTTCAAAAATGACAAAAAACATTTTCACAACGTTTTGCTGACGTTGCCGCAGCTAAAATGGGGATCATATTTTGGTTGGCAGTACGTTGTAATAACGTCACACAGCGAAATTGCTATAATTGTAAAACAGTTTTTAATATATCAGTTTCGTTAGTTTAGCAATAACGTTTCACAAAAATTAAATGAGTTGTTTTTGCGATATCGCTGTGTTTAACGCAGAATAGTAAAATTAGGAAAAACGGATCCATAACAATTAAGAAATTATTGTTGCAACATAGCATTCGTAAAAGTATAAATGACTATTTAAGTGATTTTAGATACAAAAAAGGGAAATTAACCAGAAAATCTAAACTGCTTTTTTAAAAACACAATTTATAAAAATAACAATTTCGTATATTTTTTTCCCCAATTTGATTATAAAAACGATCTTGCATAACTTAATTACTTTGTTTTTTAATGCTACATAATTTTTTTGTTTGTATTCATATTTGAATGGCCAAGTTATATATTAAATAATTATTGTTTTAGATTCTGCATGTTCCAAACGTAAAAACACTTGCAGAAATAAATTTATCGGGCAGTTTCTAAAGTTACCTCAGATAATTAATATGCGCCAACAAATTAATTATAAAATAAAATAAGTAAATAAAATAAAAATTTTTCGTAAAATTTTTATTTGCAAAAAAAATTCATCAATTTGAAATGTATAATAAAATATCTTTAAAAAAATTAATCAAACTACGAATTACAAGCGCTTTTTCGTCAAAAAAAACTATTTTTATGGTGTTATATCGTACCGTTTAATTTGGCAGCCATTTTCGTGCATAAAAAATAGAATTAAAATATGTCTGCAATATGTATAACAGCTATGCAGATAAATTGATATCCTTTTAACTATTTATACTAAAGTCAACATTTTCGCAGCTAAAATGCTTTCTCTTTAAAAGGGAAATAAACAAATAAATGACATATTTGCCTTTAGTAATAAATATTGCGTAGTTAAAATGAAAATTGCATTCAAAATATTAATACCATAACGGGATATTATCATTTCTGAGAACTACTTACCATTAATAACATTTTAGAAAATAAGTAATATTCATTACCCTTAATAACTATAATGCTTTGTCTAAAGGCCTATCGTTGTCCTCCTGATAACCAAAATCGTTATATGTTAAGCATTTTCACAGATTGCTTTATGGTAAGCAATCTTTCGTTGAGTTGGCCTTTGTAGTTTTGTGGTAAGTAGTTTTGCTTTGTGTGAAAGAAAATGTGAAAAAAGAGGATAAAACGTAGTTGTTATTAATTAAATGAAATTCATGCATGATCATCAGTTATTTCTACAGAGAACTTGAAAATTAGAATGCAAGTCTGTTGGCTAGTAATGAGACATCCTCAACCAATGAACTCATAATATGAATTTGTCAAGAAAATATATTTTCATTTGTTTGAAATCAATAATTTTATAAACATTGTTTTCAATTTTTTACAATTACATACAATGGTATGCGTTGTTGAACAGAGGATAGATAATTAAATAGTGTGATTTATAAAGTGTGAAGCAATGGAATGAAAACAAATTTCGTTTTGTAGGGCAAATATACAAATTTTGCTGTAGCTCTATAATTATCTGTAATTTTGCAGTAATTTGCTGTAATTGCCATCAAGTGGTGTAACTGAACGGTTAATGCCCAATGGCAAAATGCATTTTATTAAATATGGTGATACTTCCTAAATGCGTCGATGATCCCATCGTGAAGAATGAAACCCCATTTTCTTTTCGTGACCAGTAAAACAAAGTTTTTTTTCATAATACTAATATGCTGCTGATGAAGGTGATATACACGATAACATCATCTATCATATTAATTGGAAGGCAGAGAAGTGCTGAATTGAATTTGTGATGCTGTTTGTCTAGTTGCTTGCGAAAGGAATAATCAGTTCGCTTAGGCATATAAGCTCGTGGAAAACTCATATTGTGTTGGAGATTATCATGCTCTCCAGTGACATGGCATTTAATACATCCATAATAAGTGTTGAAGTTTACTGTAACTAGAGCAAGACTCAGACAAGCTAATTGAGTTTTCGAAATTTTGGTTTCATTTTGTTTTCGATTAGTATATTCACCTTTGATCATACTACAAGCTGCGGCATCACAAATTAAGCAACGGATTTTAATATCTATTTTGCTATTATTTATTATCATACCGTTTTACAAGATCGTTTACAAATCATCTACAAAGCCTTTCAAAAAGTTTTTCACCGAAGAAGGTTTACTATCGCCACAATAAATCCCCACAACCATCGGTACAAAATCGTCGATCTCGCATGTATTACGATGTGAAATGGGGAAAAATTGAGCTTTTGAGCTTTTATAAATAAAAAACTCCATCAATATTTATACTTATAGACTGATGGAAATTGAACAATCTAAGGATTTGAAAAAAGATTCTAAGCAACATTTAACACCTCGATTCCAATACAAACCACCATTCAATGGTACTATACTTGCAATCTTGTGGTGTATTAAACAAGGTGCGAGCATCACATTGTAGTGGTTGCAATTTATTTTGTTTAAGGCATTGGTTATAGATCGTTAAGAGCAGTTCCTTTCCTTTAAAGCAGTTTGTGCAATAATAAACGATACTGCCTATATTTTTATCTTATCAAGAAAGTCTTATGTATCCTCTTCTTCTTCGTCTTCGTTATCATTAAGGAAATATCCGAATTTTTCGTTTTGATCATATATGGAGGATACAGATGTTAAAAGTTTTGGTATTTGAGGTAGAGATGGCTTGAAAAAGACATAATTGCTTTCTTTTAATTCAGTATCACAATTTTTATTGGAAACTAAATTGTTCTCACCTATAAAACAAAGAGAATAAAATAATACTCGTTATCATATTAAATGGACATTTTTGAAAAAAACTTACTTATGTTTACATACTTTGTTGCTTGTAGTTGTTGTAATACTACAATAAAAGTGATCAAAAGAAATCCCTTTTATTTTTCTAACAGTGTAATTGGCACATATCAATCGTTTAACGTTAATACACAAATTTTCGTTAATTAGAGTTCCATTTTCAGCTGTTTAGTATTGATCTCGGACTTTCTATGAAATGTAGAACTGCGTGTATATTTCTTTAATGATTTAAAATAATGGTTATATTTTTATTTTCCATTATATAAAAAAGTGCATTGTCACAGCCGACTAAGTAAAACCAAATAATTTTTTTATGGTTTGAAAAATATACATGACGTATGCTCCTAGCATGAAATTAATTGACAATATGAGTGCACAGCAAATTTGCTTTACAGAAAGCTCAAACTCAACAATGCAGTCTAAGTTATATTGCATTCATCTTTTTCAGCTATCTTGCTATTCAAAGAGCCAAATTGATTAATTGTGATTTGACTTTCAAATTATACAAAAACGATAATATAACGTTTTGACTTTAACGCATAAATACTTGTCTATAGTAGCAAAATTGCTTGCCACATAACAATTTTGATTTTACGAAACTAATGATATTACTGCTATGAACACATTTTACCTACATAAGGGAATTAACTGTTTTGCTAACTGTCACAACGTTTACAAAACTAATGATTTAGCTATTTAACTTTTATAACTATTTCGTATAGTTTTTCGGATTTCAAAACGTTGTCACAAACGTTGTCATTTCAATTTCAATTTCAGTTTGTTTGTTTTCGCATTACTGTGGTTTTCGTATGTATGTTTTTCATTGATATTTCTCTATGAATTAAAATGGCAAAATTATCTATTAGCTATGCGAACATAAGAGGATTGAATATAAACCTTAATTCAGTCCATCTTTTTCTTGAAACTATGAAACCTGATATTTTGTTTTTAACGGAAACGATTATCAGTGCGCGTGCTGTGACCTTAGATAAAAATAGATACCTTTGTCCCAATTATGAACTTGAATCCTCTTTCTACATTAAGCATGGAGTTTGTGCTTATATTAGGGATACTATACCATATGTGAGATTAAATAAATTTGAATTAAATGCAAAATTTCACAATATGGTGTCACTAAAAATTAGTTGCCCAAGTCAAACGCTGTTTGTCTTTGGACTTTACCGTTCACCTAATTCACCTGAGAACTCTAATTTTTTTCATGACTTATCTGAGAAGATAGATAGGTTGGTTGAGTATCCTAATGCAAAGTTTATAGTTCTTGGAGATTTTAATGTCCACAATAAAGAATGGCTTACACACAGCTCTAAAACTGACGAGGTTGGTAGACAGGCTGAGTTGTTTGCTCTTTATCACAATTTTACTCAAATAATAGACCAGCCAACCAGAGTTCCTGACATTCCTGGTCAAAGTAGTAATTTACTTGATTTATTTTTGACAAACGATCCATATCTGGTTCAATTTAAAATATCAGAACCATTGGGTGGTTCAGATCATAATATGATCTCAACACAACTAAATATACAAATTCCAAAACAATTTAAAGCGAATCCTCGCAATGTTTGGGATTACAAAGCTGCGGATTGGCAAGGACTTAAAAGTTTTTTTAGATGTTTTCCTTGGAAACGCTATTGCCTTACCGGCCAAGACCCAGACATAGCTGCATCAAATTTTTCTGAAACTGTAATTGATGGTATGCACAGATTTATTCCTAATAAATTGATCATTCCAAAAACTGATCTATGGTTTTCTAGTAAATGCAAAAAAGCTATAAAAGTTAAAAAAAAGGCTTTTCGAAAGTTTAATCAAAACAAAACCGATGAAAACCTTAGACAGTACCGTAAAGAGAGAAATTTATGTCGTAAGTTAATAGATGAAGAGAAACATCTATTTAATAGGAAAAAAGCATCTAAATTCGCAGAACATCCGACTGGTTCACGCAATTTCTATAAAGCCGCAAAGGCTGTCCAAAGCAACTTTTGTAAATCTTCCCTACCGCCTCTTGTTAATAGAGATGTCCCTATCATTGATCCAAAAGAGAAAGCTAATTTGCTTGGGCATTATTTCTCTTTAAATTCTACTTTAAAAGAACCTAATTTCCAACCTAAACCTATTTCTAAAGTTTCTTATAAAATGAGGCGGATAATTTTTCGGAAAAACATTGTTCGAAAAATGCTTTTGAAAATCAATACTAACAAGGCAACAGGCCCTGATTTTATTCCTCCAATTATACTTAAAACATTTGCTAGGGAGCTAGCACCAATCCTCACTAAAATCTTCTATTTGTCATATAAGAAAGGAATTTTTCCTGAAATTTGGAAAATGGCTAGTGTACAGCCAGTTTCAAAAAAGGGCAGTAAAACTGATCCTACGAATTACAGACCCATTTCAATTTTATCGGTAGTTGCTAAAATTTTTGAGAAATATGTCAATTTTAATTTAATGAGCTTCTTAGAGTCTTCCAAATTAATTAATGAGAGACAATATGGATTTCGAAAAGGAAGAGCGACGGGAGATTTGCTGTCTTTTGTCACTCATATCTGGAACAAGTCGCTTGAAAACTTTGGAGAAACATTCGGTGTTGCTCTTGATATTTCCAAGGCATTTGACAAAGTTTGGCATAACAACCTTATATGCAAATTGAGATCCTATGGTTTAGACGAGCAGCTTATATCTTGGACACAGAGCTTTATATCTGATAGAAAATTTCGGGTCAATGTTGACGGTGTGTCATCGAATACTTTTTCAACTAATGCAGGAGTTCCTCAGGGTTCCGCTTTGTCACCAACTCTTTTTCTTATCTATATTAATGATTTGTTGGACTCAACGGTTCATCCTATACATAGTTTTGCTGATGATAGCACGCTTCATGCGTCTCATGAAGCACCTAAACTATATACACCCTTAGCGCTTAGTGAGTGTAGGTCAAAATTGATAGATTCCCTTAACACTGATCTTAAAACAATTATGGATTGGGGTATTGCTAACAGTGTTGAATTCAATACAAGCAAAACACAGGTTTGTCATTTTTCTAGGATAACGACACCCAATCCTTTTCCATTAACGTTTGGCCCCAAAAATCTTTTAGAGAATGAGTCTGTCAGACTTCTAGGAGTTGAGATTGAAAATAATATGAAGTGGAATTCTCATATTTTTAATCTGGCTAAGAATGCTGTTCAAAAGTTAGGATTTTTAGGGCGATGTCGTAAGTTTTTCGATAGCGAACAACTTCTTTTAGTTTATAAATCTTTTATACGTCCCTGCATGGAATACTGTTCTCACATATGGGGTGGAGCTTACTTGAGTAGTCTCAACTGCCTTGATTCTGTACAGCGTAGAGCTATTAAACTCATTGGTAACCCAAGTCTTACTAACGGTCTTGATTCCTTGCAGCACAGAAGAAATGTTGCTGATTTGACTATATTTTATAAATATATTATGGATGAACGAGCTTCTGAAGAGATCAAATCGATTTTACCTAAATTAGCAAACCTTTCGCGTCACACCAGAGCAAACGTAGCAGCGCATCCCTTTACAGTTCAAATAATTAGGTGTAGAACTGTAGCCTTCCAATGTGACTTTTTCAACAGAGTTTCTCATCTTTGGAATGCCTTACCTTCCTGGGTTTTCCCTGATGAATTTAATCCTCAAGGCTTTAAAGTTAACGTTCATAAATTTCTCAGAGAATCTTAATTTGCATTCCATTCTTATCCCTAGTTGGCATGGTATCTTCAGATATTCAGAGACGTTAATTTATAATTTATTATAATTAACACTAAACATGCCTAACTTTGAATAAAAAAAAAAAAAAAAAAAACAGCATAACTTTAGCTGTGAATGACAATTTACCGAGTCAATTGTTACTTGGGTATAGAAGCGAGTTTAACGAGTTTAAATCCAAAACTTTACTACTCTCTCACTCTAAATTTTTACCTGTAGAATTATACAATTATCAAAGAATTTTCTACATATTTTAAATCTTTTACGTGCTTTTTCTTCATTCTACACATAATCCCACGCGACCAAATATAATATCCCAGCTTTTACTACTGTACAATAGTTCGACAAACAAATAGAACACTATAAAATTTCAGTTGAAACTTGAATTGTACATTGACAATATAGACTGTACGTGCTTACAAAAAAAAGCTAATTTCACTCACATAAAAAATACACTTGTAATGTTTAAAGTTAAAATAAAATCAATAAAAAACAGATTTTTCTGTTCTTCAACAAACAATAAAAATAAAAAAAACAAATTCGATTTTCCATTTTCTTTTTATCTTATATATAAAAAGTCCCTGTAGACTTTGTCACACTTTTTATTTTTTTTTTAAACTTTTCCTTTCTGTGCAAACATAGATATATAATAATATAAGAAAAGAAAACGCAACCAGAAGAAAAATGATTTTTATTTTATTTTTCCACTCAATTTAGGAATTCGAATTTTCTTGTATTTTAGATTATTAGACAGTAGACTTAATAATAAACGATTTTCAAAAAAAAAGACAAATGAAAGAAGACAGAAAACCCCTTCGATTCTGTTTAAGTTCATCATAAGTTTCTTATCTTTTGATTATATTGAGTTTATGCTATTATGGTTGTTGAGGGGAAAATAGGATAAAACCACAAAATTTAATTTTGAAAATATTTCAGAATCTTTTGGTAATGTCAATTTTATCGGGGACCTATTGTGTAAAATTGTTGAGTGAAACTAATTCGATTTCTTTATTTAAATCAATTTTAAATTTTTTTGTTTCATATGTATGGTTTTATATGAACAGCGATTATTCGAGATATGGTATAAAATTGGCAAGATTTTAAAACAAATTTTAATTAATTTTTCGTTGCGTTTTTGCTTATTACTCATAAATCGTGTTTACTCATGATCTTTTCGAAGCTTAAAAGAAGTAAAAAATATTGAAAAAATCATATTATTTATGTGTTCTTTGGAAATGTAAGTTTTAATGTATGTTTTTTCCTTTTGAGCGTGTTCTGAAATATTTACGCTTTAGGGCGTAAAATATTAATTTTGATCATTGTTATTTCAATTCAATTGATAAAAATAGCCTGCTTTACACCCGATTTTTAAATCGTAAAATTGCATTTTACGGTATAATACTCGAAAAAAATTTTTATCGGCAAACGGCTGTAAGTTTAACCGTACTGCCGCTAGGGAGAAGGTTTAACTTTAAAGTCTTACTATGTTGACGTATAATCAAAGCGTAAAGTAAACCTGTAAAGTAACGCCATTTTATTTTATTTTTACGGCGGTAGTGAAGTAATTTCACATTTTTACGGCGGCAGAAAAATTCGCCATTTCTTTCCATATTTTTACGATATATGTTATTTTTTTCAAACGAATTATATAATTAAGACAACAAAAAATAATGAATATTTTGCTTTGATAAAAAATTTTATTTATGCAAATTTAAATGTTTTTCTTCTTTTTTGGAAGTAACAATGACGATAAAAAAGCATATTTATAAAAATTTTGATGCATTAATTTCATATTTATAAAAAATTTAAACGTGTATTTAGTTCGGAGCTAAACTTGCTCCTATTTAAATAATATACTATTGTACGAGAACGTAAAATGCAATTTTACGATTCCAAAATCGGGTATATAATTATTCAATTTTTTCCTATTAAAATTATAAAATAACAATGCGTAAAATTACTATTTTACGCCATCAAGTACAAATATTTGTACCTTTGATTTGCTTTTTACCTTTGATTTGATTTAACCAAAATTGAAGAGTTGTTCAAGGTTATAATATGATGATCTGTGTTCGTTTGTTTAACTTTTGTATTTATTTCTAAACAGTTGGCTAAATGATTGTTATTAATTTATGATATTTAATTTATTATATTGGTTTGTTGTATATATATTATTAGACTTATAAATTAGTTGTTTAGTCATTAGTTATTTAATTATTGCTTTTAAAAATAGCTTTCTATATATTTACACTTATAAAGAATATTATCTTAAAATTTTTTACTCAAATCTTATCATGTAGCTTAATCCCCACGCCACATGTTTTAATTATTTTCGAGCTTATACAGATTTTTTTAAACCCCGGCTTAAAACAATCTGTTGGTTAAGAAAGGGCACATAACTCTAGGCGTTTTTAACGACTAAAATATGCTCTTAATTTTTTCCAACTTACATTACTAACTAAAACTAAAAGCGAATAATAGTGTTATCTAAATTATTATAATAACAATTTGTGTATATTTGTATTTATTTGTAATAGTGTTATCTAAATTATTATATTAACAATTTGTAGTATTGTAAACAATTGGAAAAAACAATAAATAATAATAATAATAATAATATTTGAGACAACATACTACACTCAAAAGAAAAACAGTGAATTTAAACCTATTCTCAAAGAAATTTTTTTTGAGAAAAATGTTTAAAACATTTTTTGGTTTTGATAGTTTGAGCTTGTTGCAACTGACATGTTCCAACTTGAACTTGAGGAAACTGGGATGGCATTATTATGGAAAGCTTAGAGTGATGATGAAAAATATTGCATTCAATCGAAATTTATTATTTTTGACTAATTATTAATTTACAGAAATTTAGACATGCGAACTTATTTGCACTAAACCAACTATTTTCAGTTGTTTAGTAGTAGTCATTAATTGTTAACAATAGACATAAACCATAAAGAAACTTATAGTCGAAAACCGCTATAGTTTTGGTTCTTGTAATCATAACTAAAACTTTCAAATTGAAAACAGCCTACATAATAGTACATTATGATGCTAGGACGTAAAGCTAAAGATTTTGGACGGATGTGGAGTTTGCAAATCGAGGCGCTAGCCGAGATTTGCACCCACATTAAGTCCAAAATAGCTTACGTCCGTGCATCATATACTATTTTTTATTCGCCGCAAGCAAAATATTTTAAGAAAAGTTGTTTATTCTAAATTAAAATTATAAATTTTCATAAATTTTAAAATAAAAATATGTGGAACAAGTAACCTTTGACAATAGTACATTATATAACAAGGTTGAGAAGTAGGCTATTATTGACCGAGAACTTTTAGATCCTGAGGCGCGTAGCGCCGAGGGATATAATGTTCGAGGTCTATATTAGTCTTCTCAACCGAGGTATATATAGAATTTTTTTAACTACTAACACTAATTATCATATTTGCTTTCATTAGATATTTATATTAGTCATTTTCCATTTCAATTTTTAAATATCTTAAAATATCAAGCAGCCTGGAAGTTTAGTTTCATACGAATAAAACGATTGTTTCGGAGCAATGCAATTATTATTTGTTTGTGTTTTTTTGTTTATTTCAATCAAAAATTAAAAAAAATTTGTCATTATTAACCTAGGTAATTGTTTGTTATTATTATTGACCTAGCTTGAGAAAAATTACTTCTCATTGGGGCATTCGAGTAAATAATGACGATTTCTCAAGTTAGTAGTTAAAAAAATATTTATTATTTTTTCAAAATTATTGTGTAGCAACAACAACAAATGATAGCAACTATTTTAATTAGATAATGAAATTTTGAATTTGAGGGTTGCTTTGATAAAAAATTTTATTTTTTATAGAATTTAAACATATACAAATGCTTTTTACTTTTTTGGACGTAGCCATGACAACAAAATCAATAGTTGAAAAGTGATACTTTAAAGCCGCAAATCACAGTAATAAAGTAACACTTTAATATGTAGGCGAATAAAAAATCAATTTTTATTTCTCTCTAAACAGTAAATAACTAATAAATTGTAATAAAAGTACAAAAAGCTCAAAGGAGCTTTCCTTTTACACAAATGATACAATTCTATTAAAGAAATAAAATAATTCTTTTCTTCCTAACTTCAATTAATCGATGTAATATAGACTATTGAAAACCAACGAGTTTATGGTTTCGTTATTAGCAAGCACAATTTTCCGGTCCATATTAACAAAGAAATTGTAACCTGTATAAAGAAAATAGTTTTTGGGGAGGTTTTTTACGTAATGTTCAAGAAATAACCAAGAGAAAACTGAAATTGAAATATATTAAACTGTACCATTTGTCTTGAATGGTTTTTTCTTTTCTAGATACATAATCTCTTTGCTTGTTAGGAAAAGGGTGTTAATGATTTACGAGAAATAGAAAAAAAATAGTTTAAAATGTAGAGAGTAAATTGATGTTTTTGAAAGATGGATAGTTCGAGTTATATAATATTCTTGATCGCTGGAATTATAGTTTATATGTTCTTGATGTTTCTAAATTAAATGAAAATTAAATCAGTATTTCAAAATTATTCTTTCGAGATTTATAGAATAATAATACGCATAATAATAATAATAATTCAATTTTAAAAATATGGAGGGGCTGAAATCTCACAGCTCTGAGATATCAAGACTTCGGTCTGGGTTAAAGATTTTGATATAGTTTTCGGTAAAAAACTTTTATGAGGACATGGTTTTTAGTTTTGGGCAGCGATGTATATCAAACATAACTCTTTGTTAAAATACAAGCATTTTTTTAACTCAGTTTAAAAATTTACTACACAACTAACACGAAACATCAATACGTTGCCAGAAAATTATAATCAAAATTCCAAAAATATTGTAAAAATTAAATAAAGTCAAACTTTTTCAAAATTCCAAAAATATTCCAAAAATTAGAATAAAATCAAATATTTAAATTTTTTCTAAATTCCAACATTTCAAAAATTCTTAAAAATTCAAACTTTTTCCAAAATTCTAAAAATATTGCAAAAATTATTACAAAATCAAAAATTGAAAATTTTTTCAAAATTCCAAAAATTATAATAATATCAAAAATTTTAAATTTTTCAAAATTCTAAAAATATTTCAAAAATTCTTACAAAATCAAAAATTAAAACTTTTACCGATATTCTAAAAATATTGCAAAAATTATTACAAAATCAAAAATACAAACTTTTTCAAAATTCCAAAAATATTTCAAAAACTATAACAAATTCAAAAACTTCCATGTCTAATTTCATTTTAGATTACATTTACGTCATAAAAACAGCTACATTTTTTTTCCAAAAAATTGGCTAAAAAATAAATGAAATCATTTTTTGACACACTTGACATTATTTTTTGACAAACTTATAATGCCATAATTCTCTATAATAATAATAAAATATCATGTCATACCAACTATTAATTTTATTGTTTTCTAAAAAAAATGGGTAAAAAATAAATGAAAACCTTTCTTTTGACACACTTGACAACATTTTTTGACAAACTTATAATCCATAATTCTCAATAATAATAATAAAATTTCATTTCAAAGAAACAATTTAATTTTTTTCCAAAAAAAGGGTAAAAAACTAAATAAAAATCTTTTGACACACTTGACAACATTTTTTTGACAACCTCATAATGCCATAATTCTCAATAATAATAATAAAACTTCATTTCAAACAAACAATTAATTTTATTTTTTTTTCCAAAAAATTAGGTAAAAAAATATATAAAAATCTTTCTTTTGACACACTTGACAACATTTTTTTGACAAACTTATAATCCATAATTCTCAATAATAATAATAAAATTTCATTTCAAAAAAACAATTTTATTTTTTTCTCCAAAAAAAAGGGTAAAAAACTAAATAAAAATCTTTTGACACACTTGACAACATTTTTTTGACAACCTCACAATGCCATAATTCTCAATAATAATAATAAAACTTCATTTCAAACAAACAAATAATTTTATTTTTTTTTTCCAAAAAATTAGGTAAAAAAATAAATAAAAATCTTTCTTTTGACACACTTGACAACATTTTTTTGACAAACTTATAATGCAATAATCTAGTTTTTGATCTTACATACCAATCCCGACCATCAAGATTTCTCCAAATTTAATGTTCCTACTCGTAATCACTTAAAATGAACGTTTTTTAAGCCAAAAATATGAAAATTTGCTATTTTTGACACACATAATGATTTTTTTGACACACTTCCGGTACAGTTATCGAACACAGCGTCCTTTCGGACCTGTCCCTTGTGAATACCTATTTTTGGAAAAAAAAATTTTGAAATCCCTCCAGCGGTTTTCCCTGCAGCGTAGGTAATGACGGCCGGCCGGCCGGCCGGCAGACAGACATACATTTTTTTTTTTTGCTTTTTTAGAATCAGGAGGTCCTAAAACGTCGAGAAATGTCAAAAAAAGTGGGGGTAAGAATTTCACTTTGAGCTCATGAATGTAATACTTAGGTCTTTCAGACCGAAGTAATCAGTATAAAATTCAATTACTATGATTAATACAAGAAAGGAAGTAAAATCACACATAACTAATTGACAATAGTCTCAGATCAACCTAAAACTTTTTTAATTAGTCAAGAAAGGTGTGCAGAAGTACTTTAAACAACTTCTAGATTCCGGACTTGGCACCAAAGTGGCCAATTTTTTGATTTTTAACCAAAAATAAAAAATATTCAATATCTCGGGAGAAAGTTAATGAATTTTAATAAAAATATGTAGGGGGGATTTTTAGGTCGCTGATTATGATTTTGAGGTCGGATTTTCTAGAACACCCTCAAAACTGCAAAAACTACCCCTTTTTAGGCTATTTTTTGCTATTTTGTGGACGTAAACTAAGATTATAAATAAATGCAATTTTCAAGAATATTTAAGAAGAATTTAAATTTATTTAATTATATGCCAAAATTGGGTCAAGTGGGCAAGGCAAATAAACGGGGGTTAAAACTACCACCGAAATAATAAAAAATTTAAAAAAATGATATGAAAGTATAGTAGAATTTTTTTGCCAGCGAATTTTTGACAGCTAGGACGCAGCAAGAGACAAATAGATGAGACAAAAAGTAAAACAGAGATGTATTATTTATTTTGGGATAAATTTGTTTTCAAAACAATTATATTTATTAAATTTCTACTAGTTCGTACCATTTGTTTGTTGTGATATTTGTTTCCATAGGCGTCGTTAGTTTTATTATAATTATTTTTAATTATCAAAATTTTGTTACATTGCCAACAAAATCATTGATATTTTTACCAGTTTTTGGTTTTCTAATATAATTGGTTGAATTTCAATAGTGATTTATTAATTTTTATGCGTTTTTTTGTCCATTTCAATGGGACCCCAATAGTTGTTTTTAATATTTTAATCGAGACACTGAATGTGCAAACAATATGCGCATGTGCATGCGCATGTGCAAACAATATGCGCATAACAAACAAATTTTGTGTTCGCTGGCAAAAAAATTCTACTATATTTTTCTTACTTTTTATTTTTTAATAAAGTATTAAAAAAATTTTTCACTGTAATTTTATTTAGGTGGTTAAAACTACCCCTAAAACGGAAAAATTATAAAAAAGGTTATTAAATTCTTCTGAATTGTGTCCGTATTCTCCATTTTCCTTCTATGCAACGCTGAAATAATTTTTTTTTTAAATTTAGGTATGAGATCCGATAAATCAAGAAATTTATGCCGTATTTTATTTACCAAATTACACTAACAATTTCATGTATCAAAATCCAAATCCAAATGTGACAAAAGTCAGTCATTGTATTTTAGTTCGCGTACTCAACACGTAATCCGGTATCCCTCATTTTTTATTTCTAAAAGTTGTCAGAATTTCAAAATTTAGAAGTTTTGACAATTTGACTGTAGTATTTATTAATAAAAATGTAAGTATAATAAGTATAAGTAATGAAAGTTAATGCAGAACTATCAGATTATAACAATAATAAAAAATTAAATAATGAAGGTTTCTGGTTTTTATATATATTATTTACAAGCACTACCTCCAGAAAACGCTTGATATCCAAATCCAATTCTATGGTGCAATTTATTTGAAAATTGCGTTGTGACAGTTCAATGCGAATTTCGATTGGTCAAATAAAATACTACTAATATGTTGAGTGAAAAATATATATAAACGAAAAGTTTGAAAAAAATTTAATTACTTCTTTTTCATTTTTTTTTTTTCAATTTAGGGGTAGTTTTCACCTTCTAAATAAAATTACAGGGAAAAATTTTTGAATACTTTAATAAAAAATAAAAAGTAAGAAAAATACTTTATCATTTTTTTTTATTATTTCGGAGGTAGTTTTAACCCCATTTTATTAGCCCACTTGACTCAATTTTGGCATATAATTAAATAAATTTAAATTCTTCTTAAATGTTCTTGAAAATTGCATTTATTTATAATCTTAGCTTTACGTCCACAAGATAGCAAAAACTAATTTGAATTCGAACTTCACAATATGGTCCAAATTCACATTTATGTGTTCAGGAATAGGGCCCCTGCTTTCATAGAAATAAATAATTATAATCCAGCAACTTTGAATATTAAATAGTCTGAAATTGTGGACGTAATACATTATTCCACAGTATATCCACATTAACCCACCCATACAGTATACAAAATTTTGTTGTAGTAAATAATACAAATTTATCGACGACAACCAATAAATAAATTAATTCAAAAACAGATTCATTATTAATTAATTTCCAACAAACCTCCTTATCAAACTCAATAATAACCAAACACAAAAATCTTCAAGAATATAATCCTCATAACCACAATAATATGCCTATTTTAAATTTTTCATTCTTTCCCTATACAATTTTACATTAGATAAAACGTAAATCAATGAAAGATTTATATTATGAAATATTTCTCTATCTTCTTTTGCAAAGAACGAACAAATCAATTTTATGATTTGATTCTTTAATTTTTAAACCATAGAAAATTTTTTTAAACAAAAATAAAAGAAACTATGACGAAAATAAAAGTAAAGATTCAGAAGAAAGGAAACTTAAAATAATTTTTTTTTCTATGCATGAATTTTATTTTTTATTTTTATTTTTCCGAAAAAAAGAAAGTAAGAGTAAAGATTCGAAAAATGAATTTAAACACTGATATTAAATATAAAATAAATATTAAAAAAGAGTGAGATAAATTATAATCATTTGTTAATTTCTTATTCTCATTTTCTAGATTTATAATTTGTTTTTTATTGAAATTGATTTTTTTTCGGATTATAAATTTGATGTTTTTCTCAGTTAATAACAGTGTGTAAGTGTGAGTAAAGTAAGTAAAGATTTTGTTGTATTTTTAATCAAAATAAAAAAATTGTTCTGTTCATATTTGATATGTATGTTTTTCTTTATACTTTTTAATAAAGAAAACTCAATTACTATTTAATTAATTTGATAATTTTTTTATAACTATAAACCCAAACTATCATATTTGATTTAATTACATTTTGATATTAGTCATTTTCCATTTCATTTTTTAATATCTGAAAATATCATGTAGCCTGGAAGTTTAGTTTTATAATAATAAAATGAAACAAGGGAATGCAATTATTTGTTTGGTTTTTTTTGTTCATTTGAATTAAAAATAAAAGAAAATTGGTCATTATTAACCTAGGTAATTTTTTATTATTACTATTGACCTAGGGTGAGGAAAATTACTTTTCATTAGAGCAATTGAGTAAATAATGGCGATTTCTCAGGTTAGTAGTTAAAAATTGTTTTAACACTCTAACACAATATTAGAATTTTTAAAAACCTGAATCGTTGTAGCTCACGTAATATACAAAAGTAAATAATATAAAAATTATAATAACAAAATTCAAGCTTATCAATAAATAAATAATGTCAAAAATAACACATTTTACAAACAAAATATGTGTATATATACTTACTTGGTTAACTCTTTCTTGTAAACGAAACAATGCATCTTCAAGTTCAGCAATACGGGCTTCCAAGGCCTCCTGTGATGAACAGAAAAACAATTACAAAATGTATACAATTTTTTTAAAATTTAAGGTATAATTGAGTGGAGATAATGTATGCATATATGAATGTCAACTTTGACAGTAAAATGAGTTATTTATGGACTAAAGAACTCTTTTGTGAAGATAATTATTTATAGTGGTTTGCATTCATGATTTTAGTAAAACTGAAAATAGAATATAACGAAGGTTTATAAAGATTTTGGTTTATAAAATTCGTGGTAGTATTAAGATTCATTAAAATAATATAAAATATGCTTTCGGGAGATTTGTGATGGATTAAATTTAAGTAACTATTGTAATCATGTGAGCTTTTTGCAATTGGACGTCAGTTTTAATTCTCTCTTAGAAATTTGTTTGGTGTATTTCCATAAAATATGCTCGTTTTGCACCAACCAGGCAATTATGCTACAACATTTTTTAAGTTATAATAGCCACATTAGATAGGTTTCATTGACAAATTACTGTTTTTCCAATATTAAAAAACTAATATTTCTCTAACCAGTCATTTATCAACCTCTCATATTATGTACAACTAATATATAGTTTTTCCTGAAAATTTAATGTGATCCATTTAACAGAAAAGTAAAACTAACAAAAAAATTTAAGTTATTATTTCTATAGTAAAAAACAATTTCTAATTGAACATATGGGTTATATGTGACTATAGCAGCGTTTTATTAACGTGACATATCATACAGATCAAAAAAATTACAAGTACATACTTATCATGTGCCATCAAGAAAAAAGGGAAAACACGAAAACCATACATTGTCAGACAGATTATTTTCGATATAAAGAAACGGTTTATGAAAAAAATTGTATCATTTGTATCTGATTATCTCTCATTACAATTTCTAAGTGAAAAAAGTCATTTGTCGCGTGAAACCATTTTCTGTAGTGTTCTTGATTTTTTTATTTATCTACCCTTACCATTTGACTAAAATAAAAACTTGAGCAAACCTCAGAAAACACGTAAGACGTCTGGTCGGAAATTTTATTGTTGAACAAATTTAGCGATTTGTGGCAGATTTATAGCGAGAATATAGCGATTATATCCTAATAACTTACAAAATTATTACAGTTTTATCTATAAACTAACAAATATTGTAAAATCTTCGAAATTGAAAAATTCTGAAATAAGCAATATCGTTTAATATGTACTTTTAAAATTTATTACTGGAGAAATATTACATATTACGTGGTTAAATATATCAAAGTATAAAATTTCATTGAAACATTTTTGATAAACTTGGCATACAATTTTTTAAATTTTCATTTCTTTTACGTAAAATCCCTCCCAACAAACTAATTGCATAATAACTGAAAGTGGTAAAAACTATAACGTGTTCTATATATGTAGATAGCAAAAAACTAACCACCAAAGCACAACAACACCAAAAATAAAGTAATCCTTTTATCCTTTTTAATCAATTCAATGTCATGTCAATCTTTTCAATAAAAAACGAAATAAAGGATAAACTTTTCTTGTTTTTGCCAAAATATCGTTGATTTGTTGTTTTTCTTCTGTTTGGTTTTGCATTGAGTTCTGTGATTTTTATAAGGGGTTTATCCCTTATTTTATATTAAAATGAAGTATTTCAATTTAGTTCATTCAATATTACATCATATCTCGAGTTTAGAAAATGAATCAAACCCTATAAATACTAATTTTTAATTAATTTATAGGCACAACAACAAAAAAAAATTTTACAATAATCATATCCTAATATTAGCAGATTTTAATTTTGTCCCTATTTCATAATACAGAGGCAAAAATATTTCTGTTCTTTATATCTATAATCCAAATGTAATCAATTTTAAGTTTGCTTTATTTAAAATGAAATATAATTTAGCAAGTTTACTTTTTGCATGTTTTGCTTTTTGCCTGATTTTCCGTCCGTAAAGTATTCAAAAAAACAACGTAAATAAATAAAGGAAAAACGGAACCATGGGCAAATATTTACATTTATCCTCTAAAGAAATATTTTGAACAATAAAAGAGATCAATTTTGTTAAAAAATTGAAAATAGATAAAAAACCAGTAAAGAGAAAATTGTAAAATGATTTTGATGGATCTATTTTTATATTAGAAATAAAAAAATAATTGGTTTTAAACAAATTAAATTTATTCATTTAATTATTGTTGGGATGCATAAGAAAAAATAAAGATGCATTAAGAACAAATGACTAACCAAACCATAAAAGCGTGTTCTCGAGTATCCTTAATGGTTAAGCAATTGGCCTTCAACTTATCCTATTTTAGATCGATTTCCAGTCGTTATAAACCATTAACGTTAGAACTTATTTCGATTTCTTGTGGCGATTTATATTTTTATATCTGTTATGGTGCTGGTTTTCGAGTGGAATATTCATCTTAAATATTAACACTTAAAAAATGAAGAACGCTGGCTGAAATGACTATAGATAATGTTTTTAAACGATGACGATGATCATGATATTTATTGTTTAGTCTTTCCAAAAAAATATAACAAAATACAAATTACGTATATCAACGCCTTAGGACGCATACTGTTGTAGCTAGTGTGATACATATCGTATGTTATTTCTATTACACTTTGCATTTTATTTTAAAAAAATATTTATTATAAACCGTTGGGTAGCCGTATCTAGGTAAGATTAAAAGTATTTTTAGTATGTTTTATTTTTGTTTGCAATACTAAAATGTAGCATAATTTTATATAGTATATTGAATTAAATTAATATATCGATTTGCGTGACTAAAGATTCAATTAATCAAATCTAACAAATATTCATGTCAATCTCTAATGTTAGATTGACTAATACGTAGGATATATTTTCAATGTTAATCTCTAAAGATTGTATTGGCAAATACGTAGGATATATTTTACCGACATCATTGACCTGACTTCAAAGATGAAGTGACCCGATTTTTTCTATTACGTAGTCGGATAACCATTCATTAAAAACTCGCTTATATTTCTCATATATATCTTGGTCAATTAATTTTTTAACTGTACTTTTTAACCTTTTTTCAACTATAAAACGATTACTAGGTAACTCATGCTGCTCTTCAATCCTTGGTAATGACATACAATATCTTCCTTCTTTATTTCTAGATACAGTTTCAAGGAAGTGTTTTTTGACTACTTCTTCTTTCTCAATTTTATTCTTGGTTTCAATAGGATCACTAATACCTATTGCTTCTAATTGCCATAAATCAGGAATTGACATGTTGTTTAATAAATTAACAGCAACTAACATAGAAATAGACTCACACGATTATCATCTACGTTATTAACACCTGCTAAGGTCCAACCAAATATGGTACCGATAGCTGTTAATCCAGAATTCAGTTGTTTTATTTCTCCAGTCAATAATTTTCATAAATATCGGACCTAAACAACAGTTCAATCTCATTTACATCGTTTCCAACGTCTTCATCTTTCCAACTTACTAACTTTTCTTAAATCTTCTACGATAATATCATAACCAAAATGCATTTCCGAATTTGTTACATGACCACCAAATAAGCACTTAGATATCTTATGTTGGGATTTAGGAATTAATTTAATTGTTTGGCTGTTTTCTAAAATATATTGTTACGTTTTTCCAACCTTACTTCGAATTGGCCTAACTCACAATTCGATAAACGCAATTCCCAAATCTCTTCAGAGATCGATCACTGATTAGTAAGCACAAACACCAGGTTTTATTAAGTATTCAACACCTTAATTGTTCCACAACAACAGGAAAGCAATACAGCAAACAATATTCCAATGTTCAACAGCTTCAGAACTCCAACGGTTTATTGTAGAAATTTTCAGTTCATAACGTTCAAAATAATACACAAAATATTTCTATATTAAATAATTCTACAATTCTAAATATTTCTACCTTCTACATACTTTCCCATTATTTATTGTTATCTTTAGCAGCTCGCGCACATAGACTTCAACTAGTAACTCTTTATTGCCAAATCTTTCTACTAGTGCATCGATAGCCTTTTGATAATTTTCCACAGTTTGTGGAAAAATTTTCCACGACATCTCTAGTTCTCATGTGTAGAACAATAGACTGAATCAAATAATGAAATTTATCAACTACATGTATTTGATCATCATCATGTATCTTCTGAAAATGGGATCAGAAACTTAACCACTCCGTCAATTCACAATTAAATTTTTTCAGTTCAATTTAGGAGGGCGATAGTCTTTTACTTTGCCAAAAGTCAGATCTAATCCATTAGAAGGATTGCCACCACGGCTCACAGCAGTCTCCGAACAACGTTCCTCATTATCTCTTACTCCTGCTGCAGCCACCTTTTCATTGTAAAGATGTTCTAATGCAAAAAAAATTAGCTTTGTAATTATTTGCCAATTGCCCATCCTGCTAATCCAATTCTTGATCGGTATAATCTATACACATCAGACCAAAAATTTTTTCATCAGCGACTCTAATCTTCTCATAAATCTCACAAATTATTTTGAATATCGGTGCTAATATTGCAATTTCAACTGCATTTTCCAAGATCTCTTAAAGCTCTTTAAAATGTCTTGTAAAATTCTTCTCGAAGAACCTCTAGATTTCTTTAGAACATCCATTATCGCCTCACTCACGGCACCAAATGATGTAATGCAAAAGCTTAGTTCTTCAAAAAGCTAAACTCCAAAATATTTACCAGATCAGAGAGCTTGGTAATGAATGTATATCGATTCAATAAAATTTAGACATGAAAAAACAAAATTGGAAGAAAAAACCAAATTACATTGGAAGAAACAATTAACAAAAATATTTATTATTAACAAAATGTTGTGAAATTCAAAGAAAGACTGGAAGATATTCGTTCTTTACACGTTTTAAATATTAGGTACTATTTATCGTATTATAGATTTTATTATTATACATACTTTTATTTTGATTCAAATTAAAATAATTTTTTTATATATTTCAAACCAACAAAAAATAGTAAACGTGATAGAAATATTACCTCAGGCCTCACAGTATTTCGATTAATGGAGGAAAAATCTATTTTTGATATGTTTATTCAAAGGAATGCAATTCACCTGCTCTTCAAGCGAAATATCTACTTTTCAACACAAACAAAAATCAAGAGATAAATGCAATTCTTCCATTACCCATATGCTATTTACGTGTAATGTTATATCTTATGCTGGTTTTAAAAAAAAATCCATAACTAAAATCGTAGTGGAATTTAATAGAATGTTCTCAGGGCAATTTTATAATAAAATTAAAACTATTTTTGTTTTGTTTTTATTTAATAATACAATATTAGATTCTATCAGTACAAATTGAATTTTTATGCAAGTACTGAAAGTAATGAAAAATAAATGGAAAATATGGAGGGGCTGAAATCTCACAGCTCTGAGATATCAAGACTTCGGTCTGGGTTAAGGATTTTGATATAGTTTTCGGCCAAAAACTTTTATGAGGACATGGTTTTTAGTTTTGGGCAGCGATGTATATCAAACATAACTCTTTGTTTAAAGTACAAGTATTTTTTATCTCTGTTTAGAAATTTATTACAAAACTAACACGAAACATCAATACGTTGCCAAAATCAATACGTTCCAAAAATTATTACAAAATCAAAAATTGAAACTTTTTTGAAAATTCCAAAAATTATAATAAAATCAAAAATTAAAAATTTTTCAAAATTCCAAAAATATTCCAAAAGTTCTTACAAAATCAAAAATTAAAACTTTTTCCGAAATTCTAAAAATATTGCAAAAATTATTACAAAATCATAAATACAAACTTTTTTCAAAATTCCAAAAATATTTCAAAAACTATAACAAATTCAAAACTTTCCATCTCCAATTTCATTTTCAATTACATTTACGTCATAAAAACAGCTACATTATTTTTCCAAAAAATTGGCTAAAAAAATAAATAAATCATTTTTTGACACGCTTAACATTAATTTTTCGACAAACTTATAATGCCATAATTCTCTATAATAATAATAAATTTTCATGTCATAAAAATTATTAATTTTATTTTTTTCCAAAAAATTTGGTAAAAAAATAAATAAAAATCTTTCTTTTGACACACTTGACAACACTTTTTTGACAAACTTATAGTGCCATAATACTCAATAATAATAATAAAATTTCATTTCAAACAAATAAATAATTTTAGTTTTTTCCAAAAATTTGGGTAAAAAAATAAATAAATATATTTCTTTTGACACACTTGACAACATTTTTTTGACAAACTTATATAATGCAATAATCTAGTTTTTGATCTCACTTAAATCCCGACCATCCAGATTTCTCCACATTCTTTGTTTCCTACTCATTATCACTTAAAATGAACGTTTTTTAAGCAAAATATATGCATATTTCCTTGTTTTGACACACTTGACGATTTTTTTGACACAAATTCGGTACAGTTATCGAACACATCATCCTTTCGGCTCTTACCATTGAGTATACCTATTTTTAGAATTCAAAATTTTTCAAATCCCTTCAGCCGTTTTCTAGATTTCGTCGGTTGTGACGGACGGACGGCTTCAGGCAGACATACATTTTTTTTAGAATCAGTAGGTCCTAAAACGACGAAAAATGTCAAAAAAGTGGGGGTAAGAATTTCACTTTTAGCTCATGAATGTAATACTTAGGTCTTTCAAACCGAAGTAATTAAAAATCATAGAAATAATAAAAAAATCTGTGATTGAGATAGCCTATTCAATCTTTCATCTCCAAATATCTGAATGACTTTTATCAACTACTGCGATTTGGACATAATTTTGACAAAAACGAAAAAATTTCAATATGATATTTTGATGGAACGAAAAAACTTGCACTTTTCACTTCTGTGACAATGTTTTCAAAATATTATAGTTGTTCACGACATTTGATCTTGATGCATGTCATTTTCCATAATTCATTTCCAAAAAATTAAATAAAACATTCATTAAAATAAAGGAAAATTGTATGTGTTAATTTAATGTGTTTCAAATACCAGAAAGAAAAAATATAATAGTAGATTGTATTACTAGTGCGAATGCGTTTTCCAAATAAGAGTTAGTTAACTAACTCGCGTTTGGAAAACGCATTCGCACTAGTAATACACACTATTTTTTGAAACAAGTGAGTAAAATTCATAAATATTTATTTTATTGTTCATTTAATCATTTATTTAACAAAGTTATAAACAAATTTAAGCTTTTTAAATAATTAAAGTGCGCCATCTTTGTTGTAATATTTGTAAATTATTCGAGTTCAAAAATATAAACACAAGAATCCAACTAAAGCAACACAACTAAGCTGTCAAAATAATAAACTTTAAAGACCTAAATAAATTGTTTTTTCTTGCAATTCGAATGATGCAATGTGTTTAAGTTGTTTTTACTATATGGTAAGTTATTTAAATTATTATTTTGATATTTTAGTGCTATAAAAATATTATATATAGATAGATATATGGATAGATTTAACTACAAATCTCACATGCAGGCGGCGTGCTAGCCCGTGCACAAAATATTTTGTAGTCATATGTGGCGAAAAGTAGTTTTTTCTTGTATTCTATTCTAGTACAAAATTGAATATTTTGTACGCATGTGTTACAAAAAATGTTTTTCTGTATAAGATTGAGTGACAAATTATACCATTTTATTTTGAAATTGAGAATAGTAACTTTCAATATGAGAATAAGTCTAAAAATTAAAAATTACAAACATCATCGAGAGGAGGCTAATATGTAAATTATTTTCTACTAGAAGGTGCCCGCACGGCCGCTTTCCAAATAACCGGTTAGAAACTGTTTCTTGTTGGAGTAAATGCTGTTATAAATTTTTTTTATTGTCACTTAATTTAAATTATTTTATTAGTCTTATAAAAATGCTGAAAAAATTGTAATATTTGTATCATTTGGCAGTCAGCAAGAGTAGGTAAAGGTTTCTATAGCTAAATAAATTTAAATATTAAATGTATGTTAAAATTAAAACACATTTATAAATAGATACCAAAAGATGACAGTTAAAAAAAGAGTTCATTTTAAATATTTAATTTAAATAATGCGATGTTTCGGGATAGTTTACTTAATATGTGTCATGAACAATTAGGTGAACTCTAAAACATTCGTCTATTGAGCGTCACAATTGCGAATGCTTTACTTTGAAACCTCATATTCACTATACAAAATAGTCACATTGGTTAATTGCTACTTGTTTAACATGTTGAGTAATTTCATTTGTCAATACAGATTATTTTCTCAAATACGGTCATATTGCAATTTGCATTTGCAAATATATTTTATCAATTGTTTGCAACACTACATCGATGCATGCGCTTTGTGTTATTTTAGTAGTAAAGTCGAATATGACACTGAAAGAAAACTTAAAACAGCAGACCAAAACATGCATATAGATCTGATATTTGAGATTCATCAAATAGCCGGTCTAAGAATGTCAGCATTTTCAGGGAATATTTACTTTTTATGGTTTTTGTCGATTTATTAATTTCTAGTCTGATATATAAATAATAATAAGATAAGACTTATTTCTATTATAAATCCAGAGTTATATACTGTTCTAAAAACAGTCAAATCACATCATTTGTTTACCTTTTTGCATATATTTGATCGATTCCTTGCAATAACCTACATAATGCATGTACTTTGTTTGTGTTTTAAAGTAAGGGAGTGGCATATAGTAAAACACTTTAAATCTGTAGCTTTGATATTATTGCTCATAATCTTTTTCTTCGGCATTAAAGTTCCATTTTAAAGACTTGGGGCATCAATGTTTCTAAGAAGAGGAAAAAACGCAAATTGTCAATGTTCAGAACATGTGATGGCAGTTCTGATAATACAAGTAGATTCGAGATTTGAGTTTAATTATACCTAAGCAACGCCTATTTGTATCGTATTGATTACTAAACCAAGAACATATTTGTTGTAAATTAGAAATATTTATTGCAACATAATGTGTTGGACTTCAATGTACATAATTTTAATATACATGTATTTGTTTGTCACATAATACTTTAATTTTTCATTTTAATGATAATTCTGATTAGCGAAAAAAACCGAAATATGAACAAAAAGCTAAATGAAAATATAATCAACCTTTAGGCAACGCCTTAAAAAAAAATAATTAAAATTTTAAAATTCCGGCTCGGAGGTGTTTTAGATTTCATTTAGACATAATTTCAGACTCCTATGTGCTCCAGATTTCTTTGGAATACACACATAGATCGACAAACACTTTGTTTTATTGTTATAGATAGATTGATAGATAAACGATTTCGTTTTGAAAAAAAAATGTAAATGGAAAAACTTTCATTTTCTTAAAATTTACGAAATCTTTTAGTTTTCAGTTTTTTATTGAAAGAAAAAACAATTGCGAAGAAAATATTTATATACATACATACTTGTACAGTAAAATAAACATTTAAAATGGTAATATTAAAACCCCTTCAAGTCGACAATGAAATAACAAATCACTCAGGCGTGATATCAAACATCCGTCGCGACGCTTTCATAACAACGTAAGTCGTAACTAAAAACACTGTATTCTGTTTTGTTTCGTAGAAATTAAAATTTGCTTTTGTATTGTTGTTTAAGTTTATTTGTGAAAAAGAATCTGTTTTTTTTCAGAAATTTATACATTCATTTTCCAAAAGGGTTTAAATAGGAAAATTTAATTTTGATTTCAGGAAATTCGTTTTATTTTCAACCAGTTTATGTTAATTGAAAGGCTTATTATTATGTTTTTGTTCTGGTTATTTCAAATGTAGGATAGGTTGTGGTTTTAGAAAATATTGTACCGGAACCAAATTTACATTACGATTGTGAGTGAAAAGATTTATAAAACAGAATAATTGACTTCGAAATCAAAAGAAATTTTGGAAGGGAAAATTTGATTAAAACTGGTATGAATTATTAAAACTTATTAAAACATTGAAGAAGTATTGACCAAGACCTTCAAGTAGTGACGGAACGACGCTAGAATTAGTTTTTGTTCTTCAATTTTAGATCATATTAGAATATGTGCCTTGTTTTGCTAGGCTGTCTAAAATATAATATAAAAAACGTCAAGGTTACTTTAGAACATAGGTATCCAACCTTTTAGTATTTTTGGGCCGCATATCAAAACAAAAATCTGCCAAGGGTCACATACATTCATTTCATTGTAATCTACTATTACAATCATTTTGACTAATAAAACTACATTTAATGGTTCAACTAATTATATTCTATAATATTTATTATATGGAAATACTACAGAAATGTTCGCATTTTGTTAATGCGAACATTGAACTTGAGTTTTAGAAACCAGTGCATCTATATCCACATTTGTAGTATAGCTTAACAAAGAGTATTTTCTAGATTCTTAGTTTCCGTTGTGAAAGCTTCATACGCCAAAAATATAAGTACTTCCAAAATGTGATGCCGTAAACAAAGCATGGTCTAGCAGCACCTGGTGTTTATTTTTAGGAACATACAATTTGTAAACATCTAACAAAGATTCGGTCTGGATTTTTTTTCTTTAAGCTGTATATTTGATTACACTTCTATACACACCATTTGCAAGTTGGAAAGTAGAATATTCAATATTTATCAACAGAAAATGGCGTAGCAAATATTAATAATGGCGATTGATTTTTACGAAAATCTTCAAAATCTCTTTTCAGACTCCTGTAAGATAACGGTAACTAAATCCGCATATTTTTCAATGTTACATTTCAAAATGCTGCTGTTGGAAACATATACCTTATGATCTGCTTTTGCCTTCAAATCGTATATCGACGACTCCAAAGCGCTTACGTATAACTACATTTTGGAAAAATTGAGAGGAAGCGCAAAAAACGATATATTGTGATTCTAAACAAGCTTGAAAATAAAATGTTTTTATCAATTTAACTTAGAATAGCAATAAATAATTTTGTGAGCTTCCTTTCCATTTTTCTAAAATGTATAGTTACACGTAAATACTTTGTAGCCGACAGTATTTAAATTATTCAAGCTGCTAGTGATACTATACTAAAAATGCTTTGATCTTCCAATATGTATTTCCTTCTCCTTTGATTCCAAAAAGCATTTTATTTCACTTCTAAAATCATAAAATTTCTTCAACATTTTGCCGCGGCTTATCCACCTTACTGTAGTAAAGTAAGTAACATTTGCATAACTTGCATCCACATTTTTTATAAGCTCTTGAAACTGGCGATGATTTAGCCCTCGTGGCCATATAAAATTTATGGTCTTAAAAACATTCATGATATTATCCATTTTTAAGGCCCTCGCACGTGTATTGCCAACAGATATTGCATTACCTTCTGCTAAATTTAAGGCTGTCTGATTTTGAACCATAGCTTCCAACCATAATCAGGGGTCCTATTCTTGAACCATTACGAAAATAGAAAAGTGGTGAATAAAAAATAATGACATTTCGTAATGAGGTGATTAAATATTTCAAACTATTTGATATATTAAAGAAACATGGATGCAAGTTTAAAAAAAAATTTATATAAAATAATCAAAATAAAACATTTTAAAAATTATATATTTAATTTATATTTTAAAACAATTAAAATATCAAAATCATAATAGGTTGGTCTCCAAGGTGTTTTAATTTTTTTTTGTCAAGGATGTAGGGCCGACCAATGCTAAAACTCGCTGCTCTAATGGGTTTATTTCGCGGTTATTTTAGACGTTGGGCTCCACCCACCCGTTCCACCCTGGTAATTTCTTATGGGAGCTTTTGCTTTTAGCAGCAGTTTTTATATCATACCAAGCCTAAAATAATGTGGTTATTAGTTTCGTTTGGCATTATATTTTAAACAATAAAATTATTTGATATAATGTTAGTAATAGTCCCTGGGGCCACGCTGATTTCATGTGATGATTACCACATATTTTATACTTCGTGAGGCGCCTGTCCAGAAAACTTTTGTTCTGCAATTTTCCTCGATTCGACCGCTTTTTCTTTCGGAAAGCTCCGAAGAATGCCGATTGCCCAGCAGGAACTTGTAATTTTTGTTTTTTTTTTTTAACAATGAAGGTTGGAGAACACTAGGGTAAGCTTATGTGACAAAAATTTGTCTGGTATTTTCGATTCCGACAACCCAAATACACCAAAATATCAACTGTCGGACTCGACAATAGCAGACACATATTTGTCGCACAAGCTTACCCTGGTGATCTAAAACAAATTTCCACCACCCTTAGTTAAAAAAAAAATGTGGTAGCAAATTTGCTTGCCGAACGAAAATGCGGCCGAATCGAGAAAAATTGCAGAACAAAAATTTTCGGGCTCGTCAAGGAAAGTCGCCTCACAAAGTATAAAATATGTGGTAATCATCACATGAAATCGGCGTGGTCTCAGGGACTATAAATATTTGTGATAAAAATAAAAAGTTTATGTTTACCTTTCTCCAGCCTATCAAGTCCTTAAACGTGCCTGGTACAAGTTTAATTATTCGGTGATTTTTCTCTATAGGTTTGTCGCGTCTTTAAAAGTAAATTGACTATCAAGCTGGCCACTATTTAATTTTCGATGGGTTTATAAAAAATCGACCAGCATTTCTTTTTGGCCATGGGTTATATGGCTTTCTCGCCGAATTATATTATTCATTATAATTTATTATATTTATTTTTAGCACGACGTATTAAGTCTACCAAGTTATTTTACGTTTATACAAAAAAAAGTATGCATTCACAATTTTGTCAGTTTAACAGTTTAAATTATTATATCTATCTCATTCTTACTCATGAAAAATTTAAAATTGAAAATTGTTTCATGTAAATTTTATTACGAAAGTGAAATAAGAAACGCAAAAACTATTACCAAAATTTTAGTAATAGACTAAGAGCCCGTGACGGACAGACCTTCGTTATTTTATAAAAGCTGAAAGTTTCTCTGCACATAACCCCTACTCATGTAGGAACGATTAGCGACATATGAAGTTTGAATCATAGTGGCTTTGGCAGGGAGCAGGTTCCAAAGGGGCCTCCAAAGTTTCGTGAAAGTATAAGAGCTAATTTTTTTATATATTCTTCGGGATAGTATTAGAAGTCACCTCACCCATTGCCAGACAGTTACTATCGTGGAAACCCCCTGCCAGACACCCTTGAACTTTAAAGTTTAAGGGTGTCTGGCAGGGGGTTTCCACGATAGTAAGTGTCTTGGATTGGGTGACGTGACTTCTAATACTCTCCCGAAGAATATATAATAAAATTGCTTTTATACTTTCATGAAACTTTGGAGGCCCCTTTGGAACCTGCTCCCTGCCAAAGCCACTATGATCCAAATTTCATATGTCGCTTATCGTTGCTACCTGAGTAGGGGGTATGCGCAGAGAAACTTTCAGCTTTTATAAAATAACGAAGGTCTGGCCGTTGCGGGCTCTTACTCTATAACATTTCATTGCGAAAATTTTCGTAATATGTTTTCAAGAATACCATTTAAAAATTTTCGTAATACTTTTACATTAACTCGGTACCGAACATTTTCGTAATGGTTCAAGAATAGGGCCCCAGAGGTTATGGATCGTCAAGGAATATGATATTAATGTTGTTTTTTGTTTTCACTGCTTCAAATAATTCAACAGACATAGTTGTATCTTTTAGTAAGACAAGGGAGACCAATTCCTCTGTCATGTTAAAGTCCATGTCAATTCCTGGAACAAATATGGCAAATTGGACAGTATCAGTAGCATCAGTGCTTTCACTTGATCCATGAGATACATATATAATGCAATTAACGATTACTCTTTTGTTTAATTTGGTTGCTACAATTACAAAACTAAACATGTTCGTCAGCGTCCAGGTATTTTTATATAATAGAATTTTCAAAAGCTTAAAGACAGAAATAAAATAGACTTGCAAATATATCTGTGAATTCAAGTAATGGAATGTAAAAAATACAAAAATTTTCTTGACCTTTTTACTTAATAATAAAATGGAATAAGATGTTCATAGAATTTTTTTTAGTGATGGTTTTGTTTAGAAATCACTTCTTCCGTTTAGAAAACAATATGGAAGCGGATGGCGAAGCGGACCATAGTAAAATAATTGCAGATCGCGGGTTAGACGACTTTGATTTAGAATATACCAATAATATTTTTTTTTTTTTTTTTTTTTTTTTTTTTTTTTTTTTTTAACGGCGTTCATGCTCCATGTAGGAGCGTTGCCAGGCTAATCATCTTCGAATATTCACCACGGTCATTCGCAACAGCGACATAATTACCATGGCAGCCGATTTGTTTAAGGTCGTTTATTACGTCAGTCTCCCATTGTAGTCGTGGTCTACCTCGCGGTCGCCCACTCCCTGGGGTACTAACGTACATTTTTCTAATCATTCCAGACTGTGAATCGGCTCGTAGAACATGCCCAAACCAAGCAATCCTATTAGAACGGATACAACCTATTATATCAGGACCCTCAAGAAGGTCTCTGATCTCAAAGTTATATCGGGTTCTATACTCTCCATCGTCTGTCTTAAGTGGACCAAAAATGTAGCGTAGGATCTTACGCTCAAATACAGATAAATGCGATTCGTCATTTTGTGTAAGGGTCCACGTTTGTGACCCATACATCACAACCGGTCTAATCAATGTCTTGTATAACTTGAGCTTGGTGTTAGTTGATACATACGGAGATCCAAGGAGAGGTTTGATTGAGTAGAAAGTTCGATTACCTGCAGCGATTCGAGCTTTTATATCTGTAAGTATGCTGTAGTTTGAGTCAAGCATTGATCCCAAATATTTAAAAGATTCAACTCCCTCAATTCGTTCATCGCCGCACATCAAATCTTTCTTCCCAGACTCTCTTGAAACATTCATATGTTTAGTTTTATTGTAGTTAATTTGAAGACCAATTTTTCTAGCTCCACTCTCAAGCGACTTAAAAGTCTCACTCATAACAGCTTCACTTCGGCCGAGGATGACAACATCATCAGCGTATGCAATCATCTGTACTGAGTTTATTGACAAGATATTGTTGTTAGTCGGCAGTTTCTTTTGACGGCACACATATTCGAAGGCTAAATTAAAAAGTATAGGAGAGATAGCATCACCTTGTCTTAATCCGGAGTCGACTTTAAAAAACCTTGATATTTCGTTCTCTACTCGTACACAGCATTGAGAGTTTTGTACTGTCATTTTGCATAGTGATACCAGTTTACCAGGAATTCCCATTGACACCAAGGCAGACCATAGAGTCTCTCGTTCGAGAGAGTCGTAGGCCTGTCTGAAATCAATGAAGAGTTGGTGCACTGGTATGTTGAACTCTCGGCACTTTTCCAAAATCATCCTTATCGAGAAAAGTGCATCGGTGATACCTCGGCCCCGCCGGAAGCCACACTGATATTCTCCAAACAGTTGTTCAGCAAAAGGATTGATTTTGGATAGCAAAATGTAAGAAAAGATCTTATATGCTGTGCAGAGTAGAGCGATTCCTCTGTAGTTTGCACATTGTAGGCGATTACCTTTTTTTTGGATTGGTATCAGCATAGCTGTGTTCCAGTCCTGTGGCATGGCTTCAGTCCTCCATATCATTTGAACAAGTTCAAACAATCTTAAGGATAGAGTTTCACCACCATGTACAATCATTTCGGATGTTATATCGTCGATACCAGGTGCTTTATTGCATTTTAATTTTGACAGCGCCGCATCGAATTCCTCTTTGGTGGGTTCGTCTACATGTACCTTTGACGCACGAATAAGCTTTGCTCGTCGCCCGACTTGTTGCTGGTCACTTAAGTAGAGAAGATTCTCAAAATAAGCGGCCCAAGTATCTAAAATATTATTAAGGTCTACTTGTAGCTCCCCATCTTCGTTTTGAATAGCAGTCGATCTAGTTTGAGGGCCCTTCTTTAAGGTTTTAACCTGTTGAAAGAAGTTACGCGATTGATGTTCCTTATTGAAGCTTTCAATCTCCTCACACTTTCTCTTCCACCATTCTCTTCGTTCGTCTACATAACTTTGTAACGGCTTGTTTTGCCAGTTTATAGTTCTCCTTCGTGGACCTGGTGTTGCGTCCTTGCAGACATTTCAGATAGCAATCTCTTTTGTATTGAATAGCGTCAAGACATGCTTGATCCATCCATGGCTTCTGGGAGTGGTTTTGTGGTCGTCCAAGTATTCCCTCAGCAGCGCTTAAAACAGCATCTTTGAGCAAATACCATGACTTATCGACGTCTCCATTAATGATTTCTGATTTCTCTAATGTTTCGGCAATATGGTTTTGATATTTCTTTTCTGTTTCTGCATTCTTTAGTGATGAGATGTTAAATCGTTTCCGTTGATTGAATTTCGGAATGCTTGGGTTTGGGAAGTGGAACCTTATTTTGGCACATACAAGAAAGTGGTCACTTCCAATGTATGCACCTCTAAAGGATCGCACATCCAGAACACTCGAAAAGAAACGTGCTGTAACTAGCACGTGATCAATTTGATTTCGAGTGTTTCCATTCGGTGAGACCCATGTCTGCTTATGAATCGATCGGTGCGGAAAGAAAGTACTGGCAATTCTCAAATTATTTGATAATGCAAACTCAGTCATTCTCTCACCATTATCATTCGAATTCAAATGCAGACTGTTGGGGCCCACCACATTTCCGTAAGAGATATCTCTTCCAACCTGCCCATTAAAGTCAACAAGAACCATAGTGAAGTCGCGTGTTGGTGTTTGTTTCATAACCTCTTCCAGCGCTATGTAGAAATTATCCTTCTCGTCGACGGTCTTAGCTTCAGTAGGTGCATGCACGGCAATAAGAGAAATATTGTTATATTATATACCTATTAACATTAAATCTATTTAGCGTTTTGTCTTATACTAAAAAACAATACCGTTGAGTTTAAGTCTAAATATGCAGTGCATATTGCGTTAAACAAAAAGTCTAATAATATCAAAAATATTTGACAAAAATTTACAAAAGCTATTTACTACCAATTCTTGCGATCGTCGGCTATTTAGCTGGTGCACACAAGATACAAATTATTTTTTGTCTAGATTCGCAATAAAAGGTTGTTGGGTAAGATTGATTCTCTGTTAGTTTATTTTTTACAAAAATGGAAACAAGAAAGAGCAAATTAATTTAATACGATATATCATTTAAGAAAATATGAAAAATACTATAAGATATAAGTTTGAATTATTAATAATATCTAAATAAACAATGGATTTAACCATAATGTACACTAAAGTCTTTCGGTCTGTACAGTGTACATACAATCTTTAAACATTCTAATTTTTAATGACTTCCTTACCTTACATACTAATTTTTGTTTAAATTACAAACGCTGAAACATTTCAATTATTTTTCGACATTTGGACGTCAAAATAAAGAAAACCATCTTTTCACCAGTTTTCCTCAGCAAGAAGAAAAACACTTAAAAAATTTAATTTTTTTTAATTTGTTTTGTTAAAGTTTATTTTCAATACTTTTCCGTTGGATAATAATCATGAAATAAATGTTCATTTTTAGTTTGACCCTTTTCACTGTTACTGTTATTTTATTGTACAAAAACAGAAACAGTAATTAAGAACTTGAAGCTACAGTAATAATTAGGTTAAGATAAGCCTATTAAGTAAAAGAAGAAACGGTCCAGATGTTTGATAATATGAAGTGGAAGGTGTTTAATATAATGTGAATGTACACATATTTATGGTAACATTATTGAGAAGTTACATATTCCTTGAATATACAAATAGATTTTTTTCAACTCCAATCCCACTTTAAATCGTCAGAACATCTTGTTTTTGGTCATTATTTGTATGATATTTTAATCAAAATTTTTTAAAATTAGTTTTATTACCAGTTTATCAAGGGAAGTTGTATTATTATGACTCCACATATAAACACCTGTTTCCGTTGAACGGTGAGAAATTTGTAATTAAGAAACGCTCTAGCATAATAGACAATGTATATGTATGTTTTGAAACCAGACAATTATCTTGATTCGAAAACAATTTCTTATACTAATTAAAAATAAATAAATTCGATAAAGAAAATCAATCAGTCAAATTGTATTAATTAAAATTCAATAAAACCAACACCTACCTATACGAGGACAGCAAAATTTATTCCAATTCAATTAATATAGACAAATAATAAGACTTGTGTCTTCTAGTTTAAGTTAACGTCTAATGAATGAAGAATGAAATTCAAATAAAAGAATGAACAACAAAAATACATTACAGAAAAAACAAATCTGACTATTTATTTTAGTTTCTATAATCTATATATGCTTATTATAGCATTGAAAAACAAATAAAAAACTATTGGAATATATAATTTAAAAATCAATTAACAGTTGGTTTGTGTGTAGACGTGTGAATTAGATCCTCAAAGCCAACCATAAACCGCCTGGTTGGTAAATAATGGTAACAACGGGCATTATGGTGACGCAAAACAACGCACACGAACAAACATATTGAACATGAAGGGACAGGTATACAGAAAAGCTAAAAAAACATCAACAAAGAGACCCTCAACATACTTTAGGTGCCACGACGATTGCTGTAGAGAGTTTTGGATAAAATTGACAGTTGACTCCCACATTCGCAATTCGCAAGAAATTGTATTGATTATAGAAGTGTGTTGCATTCGTGTATTCATGTAGTATTTTAAAGGTTATTGGCCTACTTTTTTTTGGTTTTGATTAATTTTTATAAATTAGATACCTCACAAAATTCTAAATGCTCTTTTCAAAAAATTATTTTCTGTTTATATTACTCGATGTTATCCGATTATCTCCGATGCACTTTCTTTGTATTTCCGTCTTAGAACTTAGGTGCGTTAAAAAGATATGATTAACAAAAGTGAAGTTTGCTGTTTCAATACTATAATGACCCCGACTAGCTAAATAAGGGCTCAGCTCAGAGCCGAATACGGTTTTTCCTACCATTAATAGGGACCGGATCAGACACAATGGACAGGCCCTGGTCAGTAATGTAACGTCATAAACTATCGGTTCGGGATAAATAGGATGGATCAGGACAAATGGGACGTACCATATGATTTCTTATACTGACCGGATGCAAATACCCTATTAGGACATACCTTATAGCACCCTGATCCGGCCCGGATCATAATAGGGCATGCCTTAACAAAATGCTAATCGGGATAGTGTTCGCAGATAGCCGGTTATCTTCGTGGAGTAATTTTTGAAGAGACTATCATGTATGTCGTTTTTGCTTTAATAAAGTTGAATGGTGGATTTCAATTTTTTTTTTTTTAATAAAATGTGATGTGTAGTAGGCATTACAATATGTGTCACAACAACACATAAAAACCTTTTAAGACCAAGGTCCCACAACAACATGCGTTCTAAAGATGTTAATGGACGCAAATCTGTTTTTTTTGTTTTTTTTTTATATTTTTTTGTTAAATAATGGATAACTAAACCATAAATCCTATCACATATAAAATATGACATAGGCCAATATTTCGTGATAGGATAGGGAACATAAAAATAAAATAAGAGATAAAAAGCAAATTTGTTTTAAAAATTTGCGGGAACAAAACTAAAATTGGTTTGCCAATAGTCCAGCTAATGGCATAATCCCTGATTATGGGACGCAGTATATTATTCAAAGATTAAAGCTTAGATATATAGTTATATGAAGGCTCGTTTCTTCGAGCAAGCCACAGCGTTCCAGCATCAAGGAATATTCATTAGCTAAGATTGAGAGTGCTACCGTTGACTGTATACAGTTCATCCGCCAGCACCCCTAAGGTATCACCTTGGCTAGTGATATCTCACTGCTATTGCCAGTGGTATGTGATATCTCACGTTAACTCATATGCCAATAGCAGGGACTGGAGTACGCGGGGTGGTCACACCCGTGGATCAAAAAATAGAAAAAAATTAACAAATTAATAAAAACTGATCCCTCCATGCAATTTGAGTAAAAAGTGAATTTTAGTATCCAAAGTGCTAAACAGGAAGTACAGAATGGATCTCAACAAGTCGATTTCAAATGAACAACAGCTATTTCAAAGCAGCATAATAGTTTTATAACTGTTAAATATAATTATAAGACCTTTTTAAAATTGCGTCAACCGATTAAAATCCACCTGTTGTTATAAAAACATAAACTGCAAATTATACTAAATTACAAAACAATATCACTTGAAATGAATTCGTTAAAACTATTAATGATGAAATTCTTTCTTGTCCAAGAGTAGGGCTATTAATTTTTTGTTAAAGTCATTTAACATCAATAAACCGAAACAGGATCGCTAAGAAGATGAAAACATTTAAAATTATATCGCATTATAAATTGCACCTGAAATAGTTTTTATATTGTTTTATGACTTGTCTCGTGCTCTTTTGTGTACAAAATAATATATAATTGATTCACAAAGATGAAATTAAGTTGATATGTATTTCGAATGCGTAGCGTTCTAATGCATTTAAATTTCAGAAGTTTTCACAAAAATAATTCACTTTAAATTATTTAAAGTGAATTATTTTTGGTGTTAGTGTAACTACAAAAAATCATAAATTAAAATGGATAATTCACGTCACTCCGAAAATGTTTTTCATATTATTATAATGGATACCAACCAAAAATTGGAGTTGAACAAATATTTGCGACTAAAAATTAAAGCAGCGCTACAAAAATCACACAATGAATTTCTTCAAGATTGTAAATTTTTTCCCCTGTGCCCGAAATTTATAAACGTAACAAAAAACAAGATAACCCAAACATTGAAGAAACGGCTTGGTTGGATGCAGAATTAAGTGCAAAATATAGCAAACCATCAAATATCGAAAAAGAATTCTGAAAACAAATGTTCCATTTTCCCTAGAATTTGGCAAATATATGTAGACGATATATTCGCTGTCACAAAAAAAGATAACCTTCAGCAGTTTTTCCAAACAATCAACCAAGAACATCTATCAATAAAATTCACGTTGGAAATAGAAGAAAATCAATCATTAAACTTTTCCTACGCTCGATAGTGAAAGTAGGCTTTTCAAGCTGTCAGTTGATGGTTGAAAGTTTGTATTTGCCGCTTGGCGAGCGCCTCGTCGTCGAGTTTAACTGTCGAAGAGCCATATATTTAACGTAAAAGCTTAAATACTCGAGATCTCGTTCTCCGCCGTTTGACACAATAAATGTACGCTGAACTGAGGTTTTGGTATTGGGGACTTTCATTATTAAGCAAGTTTGTTTCCATGGATAACATTTATAATGACTTTTGAGGCCTTTTGAGGTTGCTGTTATTGCCAATCCGCATTTTTGTAGTTCCAAACACGTCTAGGATTGGCTTTAAATGGCTTGGGCGTTTCAATATTTAGTGTAGTTGAAATCAAATTGTGATCAGTTCCTCCTAGAGACTCTGTGATTTTGAATTGCACTATAGTCGGATCGTTTATTAAAAAATAAATCAAGAAGATTAGATCAAAAAAAAATCAAGAAGACAACATATTTTATTTAAACAAAAAAATATTGCTTTTTTCTCCAATATGCAAGCAGAGCCATTTCTGCCAAAATTACTTCAACCAATTATAAAGAAATAAAAATCATACAGACCAATTTAGAGTTAGAGGAAAACAATTTTGCGATGTCAATAACAAACTTAAACTAATCGAACGATCTCGTTGCAAGTCAAACATTACCAGTAGAAATGAAACAAACAAAATGCACCGTCTTCTAAATACAACCAACCATCATATAGCAATGTAAACTTCTATTCAAAAAAATTTTGAAAAAAATAACAAATGTCAATTAAAATACCATCATCATAGAATCTCATTCAAATAAAAATAAGAAAATTAATTAAAATACTTGAATAATTTTATTTTAAACGAAACGTTACGCAAAAAAGCACTTTACTTTATTTTCACTCGACCAAAAAATAATACTACCACAAAAAGATTAAGTAAGAAGTTTTTTATTCAATGACAAGATCACATTATAAACTAAAGAAATAAAAAAAATAATAATATTCTTCATCATCAATCACACCATCTGTCTATTTAATTGAGTTTTTTCCGCATTTTAAATTTATTTTACTGCCCAACATTTCTACAGTTTTATGCGAATTTGCTGTCTTTCATTCGGTAATGAAATTTGTCGTCATTTTCACTACAATATAATATAAATTTTTAAATAAGATACTAGAAGTATTATTTTTAATTGTTTTAATAAATAAATAATCAACGAAAAAAGATATAAAAATTCAACCGTTAAATTTTGTCATTAAAAATTCAATTAAAACAGAGGAACACAAATTTTTTTCATTTTTTACAATGTGTTGTGTTGTTGCATATTATGTAAAAGAGTATGGTTTTACGTATTGATATTCTTAACTGCATCACAAATGGTTTTCATTTTCTTATTTATAAAATTGTTCCAATTGAATATGGCGAGAAGAATCAATCTTTTGATTTCTAATTTTTTAACAAAAATAAAATGCAAAAGAAAAAGCTCAGTATTTCTACTATTTACGTGTTGCTACTTTGTTAGGTGATTGGTCGTCTGTCAGTTAAATGTAATAGACATATTTTACCTACGGTTGCTGTTATATTTTAATTTTATTTTGACTCGTCTTGTACCATATAGTAACTGTGCATTTATAGATATATAATTTTTATTTTTTAATGATTTGGGTAAGATAAAAAACAAAAAATATTTATTTTATCATCTTCAAACTATTAAAATCAACTTTATTTGTATGTTTTTTCCATAATAATAGTATGCATTATTGTATTATTTTCTAACTTATTGCATAATGAACTTAACCTATTGCGTTATTAAAATTTTCCTATAAAAAATTATCATTATTCGATAATTTATGATTGTATTAAACAAATTTTTTTGATTGTATTAAAATTATTTTCAAATTACAATCACAATGGTTTTTCTATTTTACGTTCTCAAAAATCAAATCTTAAGTTAAATTCTCTTATTTCTTTAGTTGAATGTAGTTGATTGTATTGAATGGAATGCAATGTACTGACATTTGTTTATAATATTAATATTGTTTCATTAAATTATGACTTAAAGAAAAAAATATTTATTTATAATAGTCTTATTCTTTTGCTAGCGTTAGTGTTAAGATGTTCAAAGTATATCAAAATCTTCGATCGATGGGACCTCGAATTCTTATTCTCAATAAAAACCTGTTTTTCATGAGTAATGCACAGAATATGTTTCAAATTTAGTACGAATGTTAAAATATAAAATTTTCAATGTATTAGATCCACATTTAGTAAAGACTAATTAACTAAACTAAAACACATGTGAATTTTTCAAATACATACTAAACTTTAAAAAATCGTATAAAAAATCCATATGGAATCTCTCACTTTTTTCGTAATTTCATAGCTGCATGTGTTTACTTTAGAATTGGTGAAAAAAAGGACGATTTTTGAGATATGAGCTTTGATGTAAACCAAGGTTTCACGCGCCTCCTAGCGGAAAAGAGAAACATTATTAATTTTCGACTTACAAATTTCGATTATTCAACTATTTTTCTTTTTATTTGCAAAAGTATACGTAAATCGTAAATAAAAACTACGTGAAAAAGCCTCAAAAATTCAACCGCGTATAACGCCGATTCATAGTACTCAAAAAAAATCCAGAAATTGCTTTTTTTCTTTCGTCAATACGAACAATATATCAATATTTCAGATTTTTTAAAAATCAAAAATTTAAAAATTGACAAAAAAATGTAAGTTTTCAAAATAATAGCCCATTTATATTATCGTAGAAAAAATTGCATTTCCTACGCGAGATAAAAACGTTTTTCGTTCGTAAACTTGCCTCAATCGACGCTAGCGCGTCTCGTGTACAAATGTTTACTCACAGAAAAAATGGCGTTTTCAACTCTTGTAGCAAAATATACTATTTTCTACGATAGCATATGAAAAGTCTATTTTCATGCAGGTTTAATTCCGCGTCAATTTCACTCTAGTGGAAAATTATTTTCGTTAAATAACAAATTGTAGTTGCTATGATATTATAATGTAATTTTACAAAGCTATAAAATCAAAGTCAAGCATAAAAAATTAGAATATGGATTTTGAAATTTATGTTGTTTTCTAATTTAAAAAATAGTTATTTATGTATCAAGGAAATTATAAGGATGTTAATTCCCACGGGAAACGTTTACTACCCGAGGGCCTCTGGCCCGAGGGTTAGTAAGTTTCACAAGGTAATTGACGTCTAATAATTCACGTGATACATAAATAATTTTATTTTTTACTATAAAACATTTATCAAACTAAAACATTTATATTTATCAAGTATTTGATAGCATGATTTTGCGTTTTAATTGATCAAGTTAGTTGTTTTTTAGTTCAAATTTTATTATAGGGATCGTGCGTATCTGATTGTTACGCACCAAGTGTTGAGTATACAAACTTTTGGTTCTATTTGAAATTAGTTTGACGTTGGTCGTTTTACATATTTTAAATCAAATCGTACTTTCTCTTTAATATTACTAAAAATCTCCGTTCCTGTTACGTAAAGTTTAATAAATATTTATGTATATTGTATAAAATGTCGCATAATTAGTGCCTAATTTACTTTATTTTCATTTTAATATTTTCACAAACAACAAAATAATCGAATAATTTAAACGGAATACTAGATCATAAACTTTGTTTAACGTGTAATTGGTTGGAAAAAAGAACCAATACTTACAGACCCTAACACTCAAAGCGCGACGGTCGAATCAAATAGCTATGCACGGTCCCTATAATTCCCTTAGGAATTAAGAGTATCATTATTATTTAGGTAACTAAGGTCTAAATGACTCATAATATATCAGCAAAACATAAATATAATTATAACTCCACTTCAAACCCAAAATAGTCGCTAAACTTTAAAAAGGGTTAAACATCAACAAAGCCTCAGGAATGGACAACATTCCACTTCCACCCATTATTTTAAAAACCTTTTCCAAAGAACTTGCACCAATTTTGACTAAGGTATTCTACCAATCCTATAAATCTGGTACATTTCCCTCGTGCTGGAAGTTGGCAAGTATCCAGCCCGTCCCCAAAAAGGTACCAAAATCCGATATCTCAAATTATGGGCCAATAACTTAATAATCGGTCCTATATCCAAAGTCAACGAGCATTATATTAATACACACATTTCCGATTATATTAATACACACAATTCCACATTTTACCGATCTATTAAACTATGTAGCGCATTATTGGAACACCATACTTGATAAAGGTGGTGAATTATACATTATCGCTTTATACATCTCCAAGACATTCGATCGAGTCTGTCATGCCAACTTCATCAACAAGCTCGTTGCGTATGGTTTTCATCCTAATGTTGTGAAGTTGATTCAAAATTTTCTATCCAACATACATTTCGATACATTTCGGTCTCCTTAGACGGATTTTCGTCTGAGTCTAAACTAATTAACGCTGGTGTACCGCAACGGTCAGTATTGTCCCCAACTCTATTTTCGATTTATATCAACGAATTGCTGAAAATCACCAGCAACCCAATAAATAGTTTTGCAGATGATAGTACTCTGCATAAGTCGTTCGAGCCCCTTCCTTCAAAAGGTAAAATGCACGAACGAATTGATCCCGCCCTGAGAGACGCTGCCATAAACGTGAATAAAGACCTAAAAAAAGTCGCCGATTGGGGTGACTAAAACCTGGTCAATTTCAATTCTATACCAAAACACAGCTGTTGATTGTTTCCAGATCAAAGACCGAGTTCCCTAAAGATATTTTATTCAGTATATGCGATGAACCAATAGGTAAAAACATTCGTTTATTGGGTGTCACAGTTTCAAATGACCTACTCTGGAACGATCATGTAATGGTGATGGCAAAAACGCGTCTAGAAAACTCGGCCTCCTAAATAGATACAAACAATTTTTTCAATCCATACCAATTGCTCCAATGTTTATAAATCCTAAATTCGTCCCTGTATGGAGTACTGTTGCCAAGTTTGGGGTGCTGCTTCTTGGCCCTCTTGGACTCTGTTCAAAAGCAAGCTATTCGAATTGTGGGTGATCGAGATTTGACATCAAAACTTGATTTTCTACAACATCGTCACATCGGTATTTATGTGTTGTTGTGACACATATTCTAAACCCTATAACGCAACACTTTTTATTTAAAAAAAAAAAAATTAATATCGTTTATATTTTATACGCATCCTACCCGGAATGAAAACGGTTTTAGGTCACCATTAAACACCAATATTGCTATCTTTAAGTGTTCTATTGAACAACCTCTACACGATTTGATAGAAAAATCTCTAAAATTCATATTTGCGACACAACCATACTGTCGTCACTCTGTAACGAGTTGATTCTGTTAATATTATTTAAGAATTTTACAAAAAATTTGACAGGAAGTGGAGAGATAGATATAATAATCGATACCTGTTAACATTTTATAGTAAAATTAATAATATCAAGGAAAACAATCTTTATATGGTTGAGTTTATTTAACTATCCATGACGATGTTCTGTTTTTGAGTTAAAAATCAGTCATACATAACAATATGTTTTGTTAACAGACCTTAAATTTTTAGGGTAAATCAAAAGATGTTATTTTAGTATTTCTTGTGGAACATTTCTATGGGTGTATCTAGTTCGAAGTATTTTAGTTAGCTTTTTATTTAAAATGCAATTGTGTTATTTCGAATTTGACCCAAAATAATTCATATCTTCACTCTAGGTTCTATCTTTCAATTAACCTTCACGATTGCTCGAAAGTACAACTCCAACAACACCCTTCTAATAATTATTTAAGAACACAAATGTTTACCAATAGGCGTAGCTACCAGGCGTAGCTACCAGTTTAAACCATAATATATTGAAATTTAAAAATTATTTAAAAAGCGATTATTTAAAAGCGAAACTAGTGCAACATCAAATGATGATTTTACGAAAATTAAATAATAATTAGGTAAAATATACCGAGGAGAAATTTTTCAGGGCTCACATAAGATTCTGATCAAGTTTGCTCTAATTCGGATCGTGCACTAAAAAGACAGTCTGATGGAGCGCTGATCTCGAGTATAACGCTTTTTCTCTATCAGGTCCTGATTGGGATAGCCGAATCAGACCCCAGATCAAGTTCGCCGTTTTTGGTTCTGATCAGGCTAGTCTGAAATTATAAAAAGTGCAAATGTGTTAAGATGGATAAAATAAAAAAAATCACATCAGGGGATCACATCACGAGAAAAAATAAGAAAAAACTTTTCAGTGTTAAAAGAGAAACTATCTACTGTTAGTAGAAATAATTGATATCACGGCTGTTCTTTAAATTCTTTTAATGTAGATAATTAGTTCTTTTAATGTAGATGAAAAAAACACTATATTTTTCTCAATGTTGTGATAAAAATTAAGCTAACTAATCGGTTCCGATCAGCTAATTAACCTACAACACAAAACGGTAATCAAATAGAACAATATCCGTAACAAACAAATTTACATAAATTAATCTAATTAAACAGATAGTTGTTATTTCTAAATATTATAATTTTGATGTCGGATGTTCATAATGTTGTCAATTTGTTAATTTTTTTATTTTAAATTTAAATTCCAATATTATGCCGTTTATTAAGGTCCGCCACAAAGAAAGAACCTCATATTTTCTAAGCTAATGGTTGTTTTGAATCATTTTTCAAAGTAACGAAACACTAACGTACATCAATAATCAATTCTAATATGATGAAAATCGTGATCTACGCAGGTGAAAAGGTCGAAATTTGAACTTGACCATTTTCGATTTTCCTGAAACTTGGCATATAAGTAGTATGGACAAAATAAAAAATACAACTTATTTTAAAATTTTTTTAAAGTGCATAGTTTGAGCATAGGGGGCACCCCAACATGCATGAACAATGGAGATTCTGCCAATCCGATGTAACTTTGAAATTAAATTGCTCAAGAACGGCTATACCGATTTCACCAAACTCTCTTGGGATATTTAATTTTAAAGATTTTTAGTACGGCTGAAATTCGAATTTTTCTTCATTTTTTCAAACAACTTCCATTAACAAAAAACTTTAAAATCAATTAAATTTTAACTTTTTTTATTTTCGAAATATAGTTCTAACCTTCCTTTAAAATATATCAAATGCACAAAGAGGCATTAATTTGTGTTCTTGAGATATTTAATTTTAAAGATTTTTAGTCATTCTAAAATTCTAATTGTTCATTATTTTCTCGAACTTCAGTGGTTAAAATTTTTTGATGATATAAATTGTTCGAAAAAATAATGAACAATTAGAATTTTAGAATGACTAAAAATCTTTAAAATTAAACATCTTAAGAACAAGGATGTTAGCCTCTTTGTAAATTTGATATATTTTAGAGTAAGGATAGAACTATTTTCAGAAAAAAAATTAATTAAATTCCAATTGATCTTTGACCCTAGCGCCATCTTTAAAAAAGTATTTTTAATATTTTTATTTAAAAATTAATTATAAAAACAATAAATTAATTTTTTTTCAAACGAACAATTAATAATCTATCAAACAAAAAAAAATTTGGTGAAATTGGTATAGCCGTTCTTGAGCAATTTAATTTCAAAGTTACATCGGATTGGCAGAATTTTCATTTTTCATGTATGTTTGGGTGCCCCTTATGCTCAAACTATGCACTTTAAAAAAATTTTAAAATAAGTGGTATTTTTTATTTTGTCCAAACTACTTATATGCCAAGTTTCAGGAAAATCAAAAATGGTCAAGATTTCACAACTCTGTCTAGAACACGTTTTTCTGCCATTCTTTTTGGAAATATTGAGCAGAGTTGCACGAAATATATCGGTATCTGCTTTTCATTACTAACATCCTAGACGTATTTTGATATTTTTTTGTTACTGCACTTATAATATATCTATATTTTATTTTTTAAATGGTCTATCAGTTTGTCCTGCAAAACAATTTGAAGAAGTTTCTGTCATCCTTATGCTTTCTATGTTTATTTTTAAAATGATTGCCCGGTTTATTCAAATTTATTTTAAAGAATATTTATTTTGTTAGGTAAGAGCAATATGTGCCACAATAATGCAGATTCATTTTTAGACCTAGATCTTGCAACACCATGCACTCTGAGGGGTGGATAAATGCTTTTGTTAAACTATTGTGATTTAGCGGCATTTAAGACTACTGGATTCGATAAATCATTCTATTTATATGCAATTTGTACAAAGAAGCCCTTTTGCATTCTGTTCGATGTACAGAATGTCATTTATGCAATTTGGCTGTTGGTTTGGCAATTGAACGAGATTAAAACGAGGATAAGTATATGGGTAGTTCTGCAAACATATGAATTTTGGACGGCTCTGCTTATTTCGTATATTAATATGAATAAAAAAATTTTTTTTTCAAATGAAATTTGTAAACCTTAACTATGTCTAGCTGGTCACCCAAAACAAACCCGTTTCGAAATATATTTCTTAGAAAAAAAAATTATTCAAAACGTCAAATTCTCAGTCCCCTGGCGTGTCCTTGAAAGTCAAAGCTGGTAACCTAAATAATCAATGATTCTAAGTGTGTAGAGACAAATTTACACTGTAGTAATAATTTTAAATAATGATGCTTTAATAATGTGTAAATAATAATAACATTACTCTATATTTCATATAAGATATATCCTATTAAAGTTTGTCGCACGAATTTGTTATTATTCTTCTGCCCAATCAAAGCACATTGAAAATATTTGAAATTCATATTTCTTGCAAGTTATTGCTCGTCACAGGAATTAATTAAACTTCAATAAATATAATATTGCAAGTGTTCTACTTAGCCGAGGTTCTATCAATCAAAACAGTCATCATTACTAGCAAGATCGTGTGTTGTCCAGTCAAATTATCACTCCCCTGGCAAGTATTTTCGTAAAAAGTATTTTAATTACAGGTAATTTTGTAGTTTTATACGTCGTGAATATGTATTGCCTTGGTATAGAATCCGTTTATTTTTTTTTTAGACGTAATTTTGTCATTTTTAAGCGAAATACTGATAAATTCTCAGTCCCCTGGTTCTCAGTCCCTGGAAGATTTAAAAACGGGTAGACTTGGATAAATGTTTATTTCGTATTTTGAGATAATATTGAGATAATTTTGAGTTAATTTAGGAGTAAGAAGGATATTTTTTAATTTTGACTGGTATTTTTTTTTTGTTTTTTATTTTGTTTTTTTTTTGTTTTTTTTTTTTGACTGGCCACATTCAGAAAAGTTGAAAGAACGTCATCAACATTAACTAAAACTAGTTGCCAGAGCTTATACGCAAAAAACATGTCGTGCCGTAATTAGCTCCATTTTCTTCCTTCGTGTGTAAAACTACCCATATACACATGGGCATTTCGCAATCCGATTTCATCTGAGAAACGTTGGTGACGATAGTTTTAACAAACAACGATTCAAAGTTTGTGCACTTCAACTATATTTATCAGAAATCTTAAATTTGTTCATCCTACTATCAAAAAAATTTGATATTCCAAATAAAATAAAATATCTCACAGCACTAATTAAAGATACAAGAAAATATACAATTGAAATCGATTTTTTATCTTCTGTAATCTTCGTACAAGTTTAATTTACCAGACAATCCTACACAAAAAATATTTAATTTGTATGAAAGTTAATGTTTTAAAAAATTTACTCAAATATCCAATTACTTGCATAAGAGTTTTAAAAAATAATAAGAAAAAGGTCTTACCCGATCTTTTGTCGACTCATTCTGTTTATGGGGAGCTACAAGTGATATTCTTCCTTTTTGTACTTCTATAAAACGAGCTGGTATTAAATCATGAGGTTCAATTTCATCTGCTTTACCGGTTTCACCATTATCTTGTGATTGTAAACTTAACGTTGGCCTGTAAAAAGAAGTGACAGTAAATTAAAAATAATTAGTCTAAATCCAAATGCGGAACATTTATTAAATAAATTTTCCGAATAATTATTACATTTTGTACCGCGATTATTTACGTGGTTTTGACGTTTTTATGTTTTCTAGATATTTTTGCTTGCTATTGATATTATATTAGTGGTAGCGGTTTAAATTTGAAAAAAAAATTTACCATCAAAACGGAGTACAAGGAAACACATTTTTTATGTTTAATTTAGAGGTAAAGATATATATAACATAACATGATATAAAACATCCCGTCAGATACCTTAAAAACAGGCACAAAATGGAAAAAATAGTAACAGCATGAAAACTTTTGGATAAGAAATAAAATATTGCGCAAATGATGGGAAACATAAATTAAAGGTGATCCGAGTTACGAGGGTGAAATGGGGTGAGCTTTCAGGGGTAGAAAATGGCTTTTTATGATTTTTAGCGAAACTAGAGCTTCTATCGAAAAAAGTTTAAAACAAAAGTTGTGGGTAATAAAAAGGTCTATAACTTTTATATAAGCCATTTCTTCACAAAACCTAAAATTTGCCGTGAAAATAGAAAAACCAAAGAAAAAAAGGATTTTTTGTTTTTAATATTTATCTCCCACTAAAAAAATTTTTTTTTCACACAATTTGGTGAAAACGTACCTTATTATGTCCCTAATAATCTGCAATTTTTTGGAATCAAAATATTTATTTTTACGTATGATTTTGATTTTAAACCAAAAAAGTGACCTCATATTTTCTCCTGTGCTTAAAAAAGTTTTTTCAAAAAAAATCAGTAATCTTTATTTTTGCTGAAACATCTACTTTTAGATGATTTAAAAAAAATGAACATTACCATGGAAAAAATTTATATTTTTATGGATTTCGACGGTAAATTTTAACAAATAATGAATATTTTTAAACAATCATTGAAAAATAACGCTTTAAAATCAAGTTTATTCAGTAGGGCTTGCAATACCGGTTAATCGGTTAACCTAAATCACCCAAAAACACATTATCAAAAAACCGGCTAATTTCCAATTTTTTTGTTTCGCTAAAAATTAAACGAACTTATATTTATGCTTATTTAATTGAAAAAATTTTAAGACATGAAAAAATCAAAGGAGGAAGCCCCTCAAAAGATACGGTGTAATATTCCTATACAGTAATACAGTAATAATATTCCATCAGTTTTCCGCAAGTAATAAAACGTAGATAAATGATGTTCGTTCGTTCATGGCAAATGCTGCTTTTGGAATCTGGTTCTTGCTGTCTGATAAATCTTTAACGCTGTTGACCGACATGTTCAAATGTTCAAACTTAATAGAACATTGATTCAATTACGACTGATGATGCTGCTCTTAGGAAAAAAGATGAATATTTGATTAATGCTTATCGTCAATTGTATTTATTTTCTTCAGCTAACGGTTATAAAACATTTCATGTAGGGGAAATAGATCTTTTGAAGAAACACATCTTTGGAAGACAAAGAAGATTATGCGCTGTATTAGTTGTTCATGTTTAGCACGAGGAAATAAGTTTCGTAATAGCAAAAAATTAGAAAAGTTGTGTTGTTTCGAAGAAAACCTCTAAAAACATGGTAAGGTTATGAAAAAACAAAGTGCCTGTCCTTGATGAGCCCGATAGCTTTTGTTCTGCGATTTTCCTCAATCGGCCTTGTTCGGCAAGCTCCAAAAAATGCCGATTGCCCGACCACATTTTTTTTTAACTGTGGGGGTTGGAAATTTGTTTTAGAACACGAGGGTAAGCTTGTCCGACCAAAATGACCTGCTATTGTCACGTCCGACAACTGACACTTCGGTATGTTTGGGTTGTCGGACTAGACAATATCAGACAAATTTTTGTCGGACAAGGTAACCCTCATATTCTTAATCACATTTCCGACCCCCATAGTTAAAAAAACAAAAATTTACAAGATCTCGGGCAATCGGCAGTTTTAGGAGCTTGGCCGAATCGAGAAAAATGGCAGAACCAAAGTTTTCGGGCTTGTCAAGGACAGGCGCCTTACGAAGTATAAAATATGTGGTAATCATCACATGAAATCGGCGTGGGCTATTTAAATGATTGATCTGAAACCGCAAGCTCAGATTCAGAAGTATGCACTTCAATTGTGATCGATTAAATGCGTCCATATTAGCATTGTCAGAATTAACAATAAAAGAAGAGCTGAATGAACAGAAAATTAATAAACATTTTGTGGAAAGCAATACTGAAGAATGACGTAAGGCATTCACAAATATTATTTAAAATTAAATTGACTTTTACCAAGAACAAAACATTCGTGGCAAATGATTAGAGAAAGCTTTTAGAAAATAAATTACTTACCATACGAATAACAAGTGTCATATGTTTGCAGAAGGTGGTCTGATTTGTATTAAACTAAGGTCGAACTTGAATAATAACACTTTATAGACAACGTGTTTCTTACACCAATATTTTAATAACTAAAACCTTGAAAAATTTGAAGATTTAAATTATTTTTAATTTTTCTTCTTCAAAAGTGTTATTATTTATTATTACACGCCAATTAAAGTTATAAATAGTTTGCTTAAACTAATAATTTAAAACAAGTTGAACAAAGTTTACAATTTCGGCAAATAACCGTTAAATTACCGGTTAACCGTTTTATAAAAGGTTTTTTTCCCGTATTACCGGTAACTAAAAATGTCGGTAAATTTGCAAACCATATTTTTCAGTCTTTCGCATTTCCTGGAAAAATGTTTCCGTGTTTATTGTTATGTTAATGTTCATTTTTTTACACCATCTAAAAGTAGACGTTTCAACAAAAATAAAGATTACTGATTTTTTTTTTAAAACTATTTCCAGCACAGGAGAATTTTCGTGGACCTTTATAGACCTTCTTATTACCTACAACTTTTGCTTTAAACTTTTTAAAATTCCATTTCGTATAAAATAAATAACAAACAATTTTTTCAAATAAATTTTCTTATTAATTGAATAAAATATTTCAGTAATGGGAAAGAAAATTCATTTATTTTAAATTTCTATTTATGTAAGAAAAGATATTATTAAAATTGCAAACTATTGCATCTTAAAGAATTTTAGAAAATTAATTAAAATTTTTGTATTATTAATTTATTTAAAAAAATGTTTTTTGTTTTTTATTTGTTTGCCAAGATTTAATTAAACAAAACAAGGTTGGTTTGGTTGATTTGGATATGTTTTGAGATAAGGTACAGTTAAACTTGAATAAAAAAGTCAAAGAAATCAATAAAACAATTCAAATTAATGAAGATTTATAAAAATTTACTTGAAATAATAAACCAGTCCAAAATAAATAAATAGTATTTGTTATTCAATCATCATCATTGACCGCAGCATAGTATCTTTTTTAATGATTTAAAAAGCCTTGCTACTTCTTCGTTGTTTATTTTCCCGTCTTGCTTGATGTACTTTAATAAAATAAAATAACCAAACCTTTGTTTTGTTTTAATAATCGTTTTCCGGATATCATTGTTGTCAAACCGGAATGTAAGAAAAGAAAAAGAAATGAAATTTCATTCAACAAAAATTATACAGTAGATTCAATATTTTTTGGAAATACATAATTATCTAGCCCGAATGAAAACCAGATTCTGCAAATATATAAACTGAGCTGTTAAATTGTAAAACGTCTATAGCTTCATACAACATTTCTTGATGAAAAGTATAATGAAATAAAGATCGACTATGAGTGTTTTCAGTGTATTAAGAGAATCTGTATTAATAATTAATATCATTTACAATAAGTTAACATATATGTTAGACGTTTCAATTGAGTAAAAACAAAAAAACAAAGAGGGAATTAATATCTATATGATACGATCAACATCAAATATTAAAGTTTAAGCATTAAACTCACGACTGGTTTCATCAATTACATCAAACAACTCTTAAATTTTCTTCTGGTGCATTTTAAAAATATTTTGTACAAAATTTAATTTAATCTTGAAACTCCAAAACATTTATTAGTTTTCCTTCTTATCAAATGTTTTAAGAATAATTGGAGAAATAACAAAACGTTTAAGAAACCTCTAAAACTCTGCCAACCCTCTTCTTTAGTTTCAGGACGGACGGAAATTAGCTTTAAATAGTTCAGGCTCTGATACTTTAAATTGTACTAAGAATGAATGATTTGTCAAAAATTAATCAAGTAAGTTACTACTTTTTCCAGGAATGTTATTCACTCTGGTAGGCTAATCTATCATCTTTGTGTAATTATAGTAAAGAGCAAATAGCTCAGTCGGTAAGCCTATCTTATCAGTAGAAAAGCTGTATGTGAGACTATGTCGGTTATGGACATTAATCCTATTCTAAAACTGATTCGACCACTGTATTTTATTACGATTTTAGATTTCTCAACAACTGTTTGATCTGTTTGCTTACGATTTTAGTATGTAGAAGAAGTTCTAGTATGCTACTATATTATATTTTGTACTCAATAGTAATGTCTTTGGAAGATCTCTTCTATTAAATTGAGTCAAGTGGTGGAATTCAATGCTAAACATGTTGATTCGATTAATGAAAAAAAGTTATTGGGTTTATCATACTCATTTTATTTGTATTGGATCAATAATTTTTTTTTTTTTAAATTTTTAATTTTTTTTGTTAAACATCTAAGAACTCAAAAGTTAATTTACTGTGTCTGAAAAAATCATTTACAATTCTCTTGTCGAATTTTAACATTATATCTAAAAAAATATTGTTATACTTACAGTTTAGCTAGACTATTGCTATCAAAACTACTTACAGTGCAATGTTGTATATTTTCTATTATCCAAACATTAGAAATATATCGATTATTTATTGTCATTGAATCTCATATGTTGAAATTTATGCCATATCTTCATGTTATCGATTTCAAATATTTCATCTTGCATTTTAATTTACTATTTTTACTTTTACGACAACAAAGTGATATGGTAGATAAAGTAATTGTGGAACAGGTGATAGTAATACAATGTAATCCTATTGAAATCCTTTTAAATTTTATTGTTTGTTTTTAAATTCAGGATTTGCATTATTTGGATTAGATTTTGGGTTTTATAGAACTTAGGGTTCACTACTGATTTATGTATTTTGAGTAATATATTTTGTTAGTTTTTGTGCAAACATTTTTGGAATGGAGGAGCTAGATCACTTAGCATGTAATGTTTAGTAAATAAACAAAACTAACGATAAATTAAAAATGCAAAGAAGCTTTGGAATTATAGAAACAAATTAGAATTAAACAACGCAGAATTAAATTTTTGTCTAATTTGTAAGAAAAACATTCAATACAACAAACTCCTTTGTATTGATATAACCGCGGAATTTATACGGATGTTATAAAAATCAGAAAATGGAGCTTTGTAACCGTAAACCTGGCTTAAAAGTTTATAATTTTTATAAATAAGTTAATTTTATAATATTGGCTACCGGCACAAAATTTTCATGTTTACAAACTAAACGATTAGTTGTTTCATCCTTTCATAAATATTTAGTATTTGCTGGTATATGTTTGATTTTCTCTTATTACGTAAGAAACTTTCATGTTATTTACACCAAATTTGCAATAAAGATATCAATGAATAAAATTATTAATATTTTTTTTTCAGTCATACATTTTTTTACGGTTTCAAATATCTTTCTCGTAAAAAAATTAACTTGTTTTTACTTCATTAAAAAACTTCAATAATGGACTTGACAAGAAAAAAGATTACATGGTTAATCCGTTTATGACACTGATTAAATTTTAATTAATTTAAATTGTTTCTTCTTCGATATTATGTTGTTATGGCGCTTTAAGCTTTTATTAAAATGTTTAATCTTTTGAAAATATTTGAAAGAGCAAAAGTTTTACAGAGAATTAAAACAAATAATCAACAACTAACTGAAATGCTTGAACTAATAGACCAGAGTAGAAGCCTTTAAAAATAATAAAAAGTGGAAAAAAATAATAGTAGGATGAAACCAATTAGAAAAGGAGGAGAATATTATAAAAATCGAAAGAAAAATAATTGCCGGCGATCTGAGGTCGGGAAGGGAAAGGGGGTGAGTTTTTAAGGGTAAAAAACGGTTTATCTCGATTTCCGACAAAACTAAAAGTCCTATGGAAAAAAGTTAAATGGCAAAGTTGTAGGTGATAAAAAGATCTAAAACTTTTGTTTGGACACTTTTTTCACATAACCTCAAAATTTATGTGAAAAATTCAACTTTGTACCCACAAAATCGAGATAAACCGTTTTTTACCCTTAAAAACTCACCCCTTCCCCTTCCCGACATCAGATCGTTCGTAAATTATTTTTCCTTTCATTTTTATAATATTCTCCTCCTTTTCCAATGGGTTTCATCCTACTATTATTTTTTTTGGTTTCAAAAATTATAGACGCTGATCTATAAATCATAATTGTATGAATAAATCTTAAGTTAATTTTCCAAATAATATTTTGCTCGATCCATGAATCTTTCAAAAAAACTACTGTTTTTTATTCTACAACTTTCCATTTCTTCCAATTTATTTTCAAGGCATTTTTGGCAACAAAGCCACGCGAAAATAACATAAGAATAATAGGAAACGCTATACATAAATATCGACTTTGGTTTTATGTATAAGAATAACCAAAAAAAAAACTTTCAATTGGTCTAAATAAATAAATTAAATTAAAAACAAAATTATTGGAATAAGAAGATTCCGAGCTATCTTATGTATTAAGTTTTTATTATTTTTACTGTTTTGTAATTTTTTTATATGCATTTATTTGATCAAATGTGCCCCAATTTGTAAATTTATTTATTTTTGGCGACAAAAAGATAACATTACTTTTATATGTTTATTATATAACGCAACGCATAATAGATTTACGTATTTTTAAAGAAAATATATTAATTTGGATATGATATACCGTGCCATTCAAAAATAATGCTGGTTTGACGTTTTAAATAAGCACCAAAACAGGGTTACTCAAACCAATATAGACTTATCGTATATAGATAAATGTGAGATACAAAAAAGTATGGACAAAAAATATGTAAAACATGTGTATGATGATATTTATGTAGCATTACCAGATCAATGGTAATACCAAAACGACTAGACCTATTTTATTATGAAAACATAATCTATCTTGTTAACAATAAACAGATAAAACGAAATTATCTTCTCAGAACGAAAATTAGAAGCAAAATTTTCAGTCACAATTACATACAATAAATATTATAGAGTTACAAAACATTTCTATTTCATTCTTTCAAATTCAATTATCTAATGAAATTTCAGATTCAATAAAATTTCTAAAAAATACCTTTCGTTCATTAAATTTTTGTGCCCTTCATTATACTTTACAAAAACAGTTCATCATGGTTAAACAGAAAAATACAAAAAAAGTATTACATAAAGCAATCAATAAAAAATATCTTGTTACTGTTCCAAATAATAACATTCAATAATTCTTATCACAATTTTGAATCAAAATATAATGAAACTTTAATTATAATTACAACAAAGAAAATAGCTCAATTTTGGTTTATTTGCTTTCGCCCAAGACAATTTATTCGATTGACAGAAACGGTGTATTTGTTATAAACATGGTAGACATTATAACGACATTAAGAAACGACAAGCATAAAAATTTAAAGTCGAATCTTTCGTGAACCTTCTAACTAAACTATTGAGAGAGCTGTATTAAAATTCTTATCGATACGCACTTGTTTTATATACAAACATGTAAATATTTTGCTTATGGACGGACATACTTTGCTGACACATATTCTTAACATTACAAAATATTTGTGTTTAATTATAAATTTTTTATTTCAAATTCTCTTATGAAATTAATTGTTTACTATTGCACTACATATTATTGATTACGTTAAGACCAATTATTTTTTTAAATATTATGACAAATCTTTGGGTTAATTTTATTTATGTTTTGAATAATTATTTCTTAATCATATAAATTATGACCACTGATTAGTTTAATATTAACCAATTTCGTTTCTCGATCACGACAAACTTATAATTATTATAATTTAACAATATAAAACTACTTATATATTGCTCCATTGGAACTAACCTATAAAAAGATAGATAATTGTAACGCTAACATAAAATTGTTTAAATGAAATTTAAATCAATTTGAACATTAAGATATTACACGTTATAAATCACTGGTGATTCAAAAGAGATATTTTAAGGTTACATAATCTTAATCAGAGAAATTTTTGTCCCTCAAATAAATCTATGAAACACGACCCCTCTAATCAATCAAAATGAACAATAACTAAATAATTAAATTTTTCTTTTTGAAAATTAGATCAAATTACTACAATTTTTTTATAAACATATCTATCGGTTTATCTACTGTGTATGTACATTATAATAATGGTTCGATTCATTATATCATTTAATCAAATTTAAATATTGGTTACTATAAAAATATAAAATATAAATTAAGTTATCATTATAAAATTCAGACAGACCTTAAATAGAAATTTTTAAAAATTTATTATTGATTGTTTATGTTGTTGGTTAGCTTGAGAATTAAATTTTTTTTAGATTTTCGAAAGGTTCAAGGATATAATAACGCTACTCTTGTATTAAATTTCGACACTCATAATTTCTAAAACGATTTAGAGATGTTAACTTTATGTGGGGCATAGAGTATTTAAAATTAGTATACGGGTTCACTTACTATCAGTTTAAACATCACATATAGTATTTAGGCTCAGTAACCATTTATCAAAAGTGAAACAGTAATATTTAAATTCCGCAAAAAAAAAATGCGCTATATAAATTCAAAAAAGTCGTTGAAAATTTTAAGTTTTATCTGAATGTCAACTGAAAATATATAGAAGGAGTAAAATGCTATTTTTGTTTGTTTAGATGTCGATAGCAACATGAAGGTAAAATTGTTTAAAGCTAATATAAATTTTATAAATATTTTAAAAAACATCTTTGGCTTTTCAACTAAACTTCCCACATATATTTCAAGCATCTACTTTAAACTAATAAATATCAATTTAAATGTAAGTAAGACCATATTACAGTCCAATTTTGATTTTCTGTACATATTTATTTTTTGTTGTTGCTGTTAGCTTAATAAATAATCATGACATATGTAAGTTAAAAATTATTACACAGAGTAACATACTTTTACAATAAATAAGAAAATAACATAAAACTAAAAACAAACAAATAATAATTGTATTAGTAATAAAATTTATAGAGATCGCTCGTAAGCATAATTTTACTCATGTTTTTATTAAAATTATTAATATTATTGTTGACTAGACAAAAATTATTACAATACGAGAGTCGAGAACACAAATCCTTTCCATATTAACATTAAGTTTTGCGGTTTTCTTCAAATTAATATACACACATACATAATACAAATCATTTTCTTTTATATTATTACAAATGAAAATTTATACATACATTGAATTGTTAACCTCACCTCATAAACATTTCATTTCGTTTGTATAAATAATAATAATATTAATAAAAAAAGAAAAGATTTATAACTATTTCTGTTTGTTTGTCATTTAAATTAGCTAATTGGGTTTGTTTGAGTTGTAGATCTTATGATGTTATCTATGTTTTATGCATATAAACATATTTTGTAGATTTACATTTATGTATGTTGGAAAATATTTTAAAAGCATTTGTAACAGCTCTTCATGCCTATGTGGATTGGTGGTTGAGATTACCTTTAGTTAAATCTTATATAATGGTAATTTCGTAGTTTGCAAATATGTAAGTTTTAATTAAAATGCTACAAATCATCTGACCGCTGCCAGTCTAATTATTAGTTGTACACTATTCTTTTAAACTGTTGCTCTATAATGGTGTTAGTGTGGTTTGATAATACAATTTCTCTATAAATAATTTAATTCGTAAAATCAAAAATCAAAAAAATTTTAATGACTCGTACGTAGTACAAGCGAAAATTTCAGAGTTTGAAAAAATGTCTGTCACAAGGAGTGGATAACGTAACAGTTTTGCCCATGACCCTCCTCTTCGGCACTAGATTATCACCTGGATAGATGGTCCACTAGGCAGAAGTGTACCTATTGATGTCTTGTTTCGTAATTCGGTTAATAACAATTAATAATAATTAATTAATAATAATTAAAAAATTCGGTTACTACAACCTCCTTTATGCCAACCGAATTTTTCCTATCACAATAACCTCAAATTCGGTTGTCTTATCTTCAAAAACCATATTTGAAGGCACCCCAACCGAATTAAAGACACAACAACCTAATGTGATTTTATCGAAACCGAATCACTGCACCAACCAAATGGTAAAATTTTTTCTTTCAGTGCACTGAAAGGGTTTGAACAATTAATTAATTTTCAACAATTTCAACACTAGTTTCAACAATTAATCCTATCCATAGTTTTGCTGATGATAGCACTCTTCAGGCATCGTTGCACCTAGATCATATTCACCTTTTGCGTTTAATAACTGTAGATCAAATTTGATAGATTCGTTAAACATTGATTTTGATGTTAGATTCATTAACGTTGATTGTTTTCCAAAATTATAATAAAACCAAAAATTTCAAATTTTTCAAAATTCTAAAAATATCCCAAAAACTCTTACAAAATCAAAAATTGAAACTTTTTTCAAAATTCCAAAAATATTTCTAAATATTATTCCAAAAATTAGAATAAAATCAAATATTTAAACTTTTTCTAAATTCTAATAATATTCCAAAAATTCTTAAAAATTCAAAATTTCAAACTTTTTCCAAAATTCTAAAAATATTGCAAAAATTATAGCGATATCAAAAATTGAAAATTTTTCCTTAGTTATAAAAATTATAATAAAATCAAAAATTTAAGATTTTTCAAAATTCTAAAAATATTCGAAAAATTTTTACAAAATCAAAAACTGAAACTTTTCCAAAATTCCAAAAATATTTCAAAAACCATAACAAATTCAAAAATGTCCATGTTCAATTATATTTACGTAAACAAACAGCTAAATTTTTTTTCCAAAAGATTATCTAAAAAAATAAATGAAATCATTTTTTTGACACACTTGACAATATTTTTTTGACAAACTTATAATGCAATAAAATTCTCAAAAATAATGATTTCATGTTCATTATACATTTCATTTCATACAAATAACTAATTTTATTTTTTTCTAAAAAAATAAATGAAAATCATTCTTTTGACACACTTGACATTATTTTTTTAACTAACTTATAATTCTCAATAATAATAATAAAATTTCATGTCGTACAAATAATTAATTTTATTTTTCCAAAAAATTGGGAAAAAAAATAAATAAAAATCTTTCGTTTGACACACAACTCTTTCTTTTGAGAACATTTTTTTGTCAAACTTATAATGCCATAATTCTCAATAATAATAATAAAATTTTATGTCGTACAAATAATTAATTTAATTTTTTTCCAAAAAATTGGGTAAAAAAAGAAATAAAAATCTTTCTTTTGACACACTTGACAACATCGTCGTCGGTTGTGACGGCCGACAGACAGACATACATTTTTTTGGCTTTTTTAGAATCTGTAGGTCCAAAAAGTCGAGAAATGCCAAAAAAAGTGGGGGTAAGAATTTCACTTTTAGCTCATGAATGTAATATTTACGAAGTAATAACTAAATCGATTTCTGTAAAATATAAATAAATAAATAAATCAATTTTCTTAATTATCAGAGACAATCCCTCTGATAATTTTAATTTCCAACTTCTAAAATTAAATTATTATAATTATTATGTTCATATTTTTTTTAAAGAAACGCTTTTTCTCTTTACATTAAATAGAATTGCATCTTCGGGTATTTAGAGACTTTAACTAATATTTCACATCAAAACAGGCCTAATATTGTATTAAAAAAACCTTAGACTAAAATATGGCATTTTCGTATCCTAAGAGCGTCATGATTTCTTGTGATAGTCCTGATCTCGTTACAAGATAACAACATTAAGATTATTGTTTTCTTGTCTAGAACAGATCAGTGTGAAATTTTTACAAAGCCAATTTGTAAGAAGGTATTTGACATAATACATGGTTTGTACTATCCTGGCCTGGAGTTCGATCGACACAGAAACGAATAATTTTTTAGGTATTCAAATATTGCTTTCTGCAAGTTTTCTAGGGTGTGCGTCTGGTACACCATAGAAAACTTGCAGAAAACATTATTTCTATACCTAAACAAAATTATTTGCATCTACATTGTTATCTTATTCGCATTGCATGTTCTAACTATCAAAACCTTTATCCTTCATCTGCTAAGAAATTTTTTTTAAATGTTATCATGATTTTAAGTTTGTTTTTATATTTCAAAAAATCAACACAATCATACTTAAATAGAAACAAAATTAATAGAATTTACACTATTTTTATTGGTTTTAAATTATTATGAAAATGAAAAATCGTTAAACGTAGGTGGTAGAACTTTGAGTTTTTATTTACAAGGATTATCCTGAAAGTAGTAAGCTTTTAATATTGATAAATACACTGGATATTACATTCACAGCAAACACAGTAGAAAGAAACCATCGATTTATAAGAGTAATTTTAAAAATATTCGTTTTTTACTTACTACGGCAGATTTTATTATTTCGCCCTTGTATTTATTTAACAAATTAAATTAACTTTAAAGGAATTATTATAAATTAGTTTTAGTTTATGTGTTGGTATAATAATTCTGCTATATGTAAGGTTATTTGAATAAGTGCAATAGCATTTTAAAAATAAATCTAATAATACAGTGAGATCATATGGACATCTAATAAAAAATTCAATACATATTGTCACATCCATTTATTAAAATCTTATAATTATTAAGTATAATTAATCAATCTTTAGGTACAATAACTAGTTGTTAAAACTTGTTGTTGAATTTATATTTCAATAAATTATTCGTATCGAGTCAGATAAGTAGAACCATAAATTTGTTTACCGAAAAAATAACGACAACTTTGTTTAAATTATTTATAAATTATCATTATTGAAGTGATTAAATTATTTGTTATTTAATCAGTAACATTGTTAGATTTATAGATAATCAATTGTTTTGAAAAATCCAATACAAAAAAAAATTCGTAGTAAAACGTTGTCGGTGGTTTTCTACGGCTACAAATAAGCAATGCCATTGTTCTGGATTAGATAGTTTATATAAGGAACTTATTAGAAAAGCATGATTTCTTAACGAAAACTAAAATTGTGATCTCTGTTAATCATATACTTTCTAAATATTAACAATCCTTATATCCTCTAAGAAATTTGTCAAACAAAATCTAAGAAGATATAAAACCTCAGTTAGAATTTCTCATTTATAATACTATAAAAATCATTCATCGGAAAAACCATGTATCGATATTTTTCTAAATTAATTCAAATGATGATTATATAATATCACGAGCAGTTTAATCACCTAAATAAATTAATGCCGTCATCAAAATTTTCCTATGCATGTTTTTTTTTGTATCGTTCATGTTGCCAAGAAGAAAGTGGCTGAGCATTAGTACCTGCAATACATTTATTAATTTTCTATTCATTCATTATTATGGTTGAACTTCACTATAGAAAACTTAATTTAATCAAATAGTTTTATATAGGGGTGATCAGCCCATAGTTACTTCGGTTTTGAAAAAACCTAAATATTGCATTCATGAGCCAAAAGTGAAATTCTTACCCCCACTTTTTTGGCATTTCTTGACGTTCTAGGACCTACTAATTCTAAAAAAGCAAAAAAAAATGTATGTCTGTCCGCCGGCCGGCCGTCCGGCCGTCACAACCGACGAAATCTAGAAAACGGCTGGAGAGATTTCAAAAATTTTTGTTTCTCAAAATAGGCATACTCAATGGGAAGAGCCGAAAGGACGATGTGTTCGATAACTGTACCGGAAGTGTGTCAAAAAATCGTCAAGTGTGTCAAAACAAGGAAATTTGCATAATTTTTACTTAAAAAACGTTCATTTTAAGTGATTACGAGTAGGAACATTGAATTTGGAGAAATCTTGATGGTCGGGGTTGGTATGTGAGACCAAAATCTAGATTATTGCATTACAAGTTTGTCAAAAATGTTGTCAAGTGTGTCAAACGAATGATTTTCCTTGTTTTACACAATTTTTTGGGATAAAATGAATTACACCCAATTCTGTTTTTACACGGTCTTTTTTTAGACGGTTTTGAAATAACACGGTCTAGAAAAAAAATTTAAATTCGTTTTTACACGGTTTTATTCGAAATAGCACGGTTTAAATTTTGAAGAAAATATATATTTTTTTTTTCTATATACAAAGTTAGGCATGCTTAGTGTTAATTATAATAAGTTATAAATTAACGTCTCTTAATATCCGAAGATACCATATCCAACTAGGGATTAGGATTAAGTTTGAATAAATTAAGTTTCTTTAAGAAGTTTATGAACGTTATCTTTAAAATTTTGAGGATTAAAGGTATCAGGGAAAACCTTTGCTGGTGAGACATTCCATAGATGAGAGACTCTGCTGAAAAAATCACGCTGAAAAGGAACACTTCTGAACCTTTTTATATGAAGTGTAAAAGGATGGGCTACAAAATTTACTCTGGTGTTACGCGATAGGTTGCTAGTTCAGGTAAAATTGATTTTATCTCAGTGGAAGTTTGTTTATCCACAATGTATTAATAGAAAATTCTCATATCAGCAACATTCCTTCTGTGCTGCAAGGAATCTAACTCATTAATAAGAGTTGAGTTGCTAATTAGTTTAACAGCTCTGCGCTGAACAAACTCAATTTATTTCAAACTACTAAAATCAGATACACCCCATTTGTGAGAACAATACTCCATGCAGAGAGTATAAATGATTAAAAGAAGCTGTTCGCTATTGAAAAGCTTACGAAATCGTCCCCAAACCTCAATTTTTAAACAGCGTTCTTAGCTAGGTTAAAAATATGAGAACTTCATTTCATATTGTTTTCAACTTCTATTCCTAGAAGTATGTATGTACAATTGATCAATTTTCTTTGAAGATTTGTTAACGCTAATCTTAAAGTTTGGAGGAAGAAAATTATTTTATCTTATTATACTCTTATTGATACTCTGGTGTTACGTGTCAAGTTTGCAGGCTTAGGTAAAATCGATTTGATTTAGATAGAAGTCCGTTTATCCAATATGTAAAATACCGTCAAATCGGCGACATACCAGGAATCAAGCTCATTAGTAAGATTTGAATTGCTGATCAATTTAACAGCCCTCTGTTGTATAAAATCAATCAAGACCTGTATGGTACACTCCATATGTAACAACAATAATCCATGCAGGGGCGATTACAAAACTTCTCCATTAAAAGAAGCATTTTGCTATTAAAAACCTAACCCAAAAATATTAGTTTTTGAACAACTTTCTTAGTTAGGCTAAAATATGAGAATTCCACTTAATATTATTTTTAATCTCAACTCGTAGAAGTCTAACGAATTCTTTCTCTTCAAGATCATTTTTCTTAAAAAATCAAACTTTAATGGAAATGGATTAGATGTTGATAACCTAGAAAAATAGCAAGCTTGAGTTTTGCTCGCGTTGAACTTAACATTTTTAGCAATACCTGATTCCATGAATGTTTTTAAATCAATATTTAATGACTCAATCACATTTGACCTAGTGTCATTAAACGCTGAGTATATATTAGGTATTTCAGGAGAAGCATTAAGCGTGCATCATTAGCAAAACTATGGATTTAATGAATCGTTGAGTGCAACAAGTCAATATAGATAAGAGCAGGAGTTGGGGATAGAGTGTAACTTTGAATAAGGCCTTTGAATAAGTTGAAAAGATATCTAATGAAAAACCGTCGACATTGACTTGAAATTTACGCTCAGATATAAAGATCTAAACTCAGTAAATAATTTGCTCGTCTAAGTCATAGCATCTCAATTTGCATATTAGATTGTTGAGCTATACTTTGCCAAATGTTATGACTATATCAATTAAACAGCACTGAAAGTCTCACTATGATTTTCAAGTGACTCGTTCCAGATATGTTTGACAAAGAAAGTAAATTTTTCGTCACTCTTTCTTTCGGTGAAAACCTCATTGTCTTTAAGTATTTTTGACCAATTAACTAAGAATCTCATATTTTTAAAATTAATGTTTTTTTTTCAAATATTTTAGCTACAATCGACCAGTTTGATATGGGTTTGTAATTTGTTGGATCCGTTTTCGTACCTTTTTTGGAACTGGCTGTACACTAGCCATTTCCCAAAAAAACTAGTATTTTAAATTATATACGAAAAGCCTTACTAATATAAACAACCGATCTATATTGAACTATGTAGTCCGCTGTTGGAACAGCATGCTTGATCGAGGTGGTGAAACGTACGTTATCGCATTAGACAGCTGAAAAGCATTTGATCGAATCTGGCATGTCAACTTCATGTAGACGTAAAGCATATTCAAAATTGTCTCACCGATCAAAACATTTCGATATCTATCGATAGTTTTTCTTCTGAGTCTAAATTAATTATATCTGGTGTTCTCAGTTTTATTCCCCACTCTTTTTAATTTATATCAACGACCTGTTGAAAATTATCAGTAACACGACAAATAGTTTTGCAGATGATATACAGTACATTGCACAGGTCATTCGTTCACCTATCTTCAAAGGTAAAATAAATGAAAAAATAAATCTCGCTCGGAGAAACGTTGTTATAAATGTAAACGAGGTCCTTGAAGAAGAAAAGGACCGAGGACCGAGAAAAAGTCGCCGATTGGGGTAAAAAATTTAGTCAATTCTAATTCCACCAAAACACAGCTATTGATTGTTTTCAGATCATAGACCGAGTTCCCAATGATACACCCATTAATATCTATGACGAACAAATAGCCTCCTAAATAGATGTGAAAAATATTTCATTCCGTATAATTTACTCCACATTTATAAGTTCTACATTCGTCCATGCATGGAATATTGTTGTCAAGTCTTGTGTGGTTCATCTATTTCGATCTAGGCTCTTTTAGATTATGTTCAAAAGCATGCTTTACGAATTGTTGGCGACCGAAATTTAACATCAAATCTTGATTTCCTACAACATTGTCGCACTGCTGCTAATCTCTGATTTAGTTTTTGTTTTTTTATCAAACGAACTGTGCATACATGCACAAAACATTTAATTTGGCTTTTATATAGACTCTTAATAGTTTTTTGTACAAATCACTTTATTCTACCTATTTGTTACAGAAATAAAGGGTATGGAACCTATCCCCTTTTTTTCTATGTGCTGCATGTCTTTTTATGCACGGTTTTTTTTTACACGTCTTTTTCTGGAACGTATCTACCGTGCAAAAACAGAATTGGGTGTAATTTCATTTTATCCCAAAAAATTGTGTAAAAAAAGGAAAATCATTCGTCATCATTTGTATGACATGAAATTTTATTATTATTATTGAGAATTATGACATTATAAGTTTGTCAAAAAAATGTTGTCTAGTTGTCAAAAAAAATGATTTCATTTATTTTTTTAGCCAATTTTTTGGGAAAAAAAATGTAGCTGTTGTATATGACATGACGGAAATGTGAAATGGAAATTTTTGAATTTGTTATAGTTTTTGAAATATTTTTGGAATTTTGAAAAAAGTTTGTATTTTTGATTTTGTCATAATTTTTGCAATATTTTTAGAATTTTGGAATAAGTTTTAATTTTGTTATAATTTTTGCAATATTTTTAGAATATTGAATAAGATAGAATTTTTATATTTTATATATTTTTAGAATATTGAAAAAAGTTTCAATTTTTGATTTTGTAAGAATTTTTGGAATATTTTTAGAATTTTGAAAATTTTTAAATTTTTGATTTTGTTTTAATTTTTGGAATTTTGAAAAAAGTTTGAATTTCTGATTTTGTAATAATTTTTGCAATATTTTTAGAATTTTGGGAAAAGATTGAATTTTCAAAATTTTTGGAATATTATTGGAATTTAGAAAAAGTTTAAATATTTGATTTTATTCTAATTATTATTATCTATTTTTAGAATTTTGAAAAAAAATAGTTTTTGAATTTTATATATATTTTTAGAATTTTGAAAACAGTTTCAATTTTTAATTTTGTAAGAATTTTTGGAATATTTTTAGAATTTTGAAAAATTTTAAATTTTTGATTTTATTATAATTTTTGGAATTTTGAAAAAAAATTTCAATTTTTGATTTTGTAATAATTTCTGGAATATTTTTAGAATTTTGGAAAAAATTTGAATTTTTAAGAATTTTTAGAATATTATTGGAATTTAGAAAAAGTTTAAATATTTTGATTTTATTCTAATTTTTGGAATATTTTCGAAATTTTGAAAAAAGTTTCAATTTTTGATTTTGTTATAATTTTTGCAATTTTTTTAAAATTTTGAAAAAAAACGGAATTTTTGAATTTTATATATATATTGAGAATTTTGAAAAAAGTTTCAATTTTCGATTTTGTAAGAATTTTGATAATATTTTTAGAATTTTGAAAAACTTTTAATTTTTGATTTTATAATAATTTTTGGAATTTTGAAAAAGGTTTGAATTTCTGATTTTGTAATAATTTTTTAATAATAATTTTAATAATAATTTAATAATTAATAATTTTTAATAATTTTTAATAATTTTTTTTGCAATTCTGAAAGAAATATGAATTTGTGATTCTATAATATTTTCTCGAAACGCTAAATGGAGAGGTTTTTGAGTAGTTTGCTGAATGTATCATCTTTTCACTAAATTATGTTAATTTATGATCTGTTATAATTTTCCGGCAACGTATTGATGTTTCGTGTTAGTTTTTTAATAAATTTCTAAACAGAGATAAAAAATACTTTAGCACTTTAACAAAGAGTTATGTTTGATATACATCGCTGCCCAAAACTAAAAACCATGTCCTCATAAAAGTTTTTTGCCGAAAACTATATCAAAATCCTTAACCCAGACCGAAGTCTTGATATCTCAGAGCTTGAGATTTGAGCCCCTCCATATTTTGTTATTTTGTTATTTAATTTATCAACCATATTGGATGAATATCGATTAGTTGTAAATCTAGTGTGTTATGGATGTTAATTTTTTGCTTAAAAACGAGGGGCTCCGAGTCTAGTTTGCTAACTAAACATTGACAATAATTGTTTGATTGACAATAGTTTCCGTAAGCGTTCCCCTGCCAGTATACTTATGCTACAGTTCCTACGAGTAGATTTCTTTTTAAAATAAAATCAGAAAAACCATTAATTCCATCTCGGAATAATATGTTTACGTACAATCAACCTACATATGTAAATTTAAGTATTAAGAAAAATTTTAAATTTTTCTTGTTTTACGGAAAACACAAAAGTTTTCTTTCACCGATGTAAACTTTTACTAAATTGAATGAATTGGGCTTTGAATTGCTTACCCACCCACCATATTCTCCAGATTTAGCCCCCAGCGACTTTTTCCTGTTTTCAGATCTCAAAAGAATGCTTGCTGGAAAGAAATTTAAGTCCAATGATGAAGTAATCGCTGAAACTGAGGCCTATTTTGACGAGAAAGAGAAATCGTACTATAAAAGTGGTATAGAAAAGTTGGAAAATCGCTATACTCGTTGTATCGCCCTCGAAGGCAACTATGTTGAATAAAAAAATCGAGTTTTGTCAAAATGTTGTTTTTTTCTTACTTATCCTACGGACTTATTGAACGACCTGTTATATGAGGAATAAATTATGTTTATCAGGTTCCTTTGGTTTAGAAAAATAATAAAACTTTATGCATAAGTATGAAGTCATTTTTTTACACGTAATCTTAAATCAAAATACCAACTCTTAATAATTCAAAAATTTGTTTTATCACCAAACTATTATCTAAGTATAATAATTAATAGTTGATGTCAAATCTTACCTTCATCATACAAAACATTTTTTTAAAACTTAATCATACATAAACTCATGCTTAAACACATTAGTATAATGAATTATTTTGCATCTTTAACAAACAACCATGTTTCCTTGAAAAAACCAAAAATAGAAAAAGATTAAACATTAAGATATTACTTCTTAAAAATGCAGTTAAAATAATATTGTCATACAGAGAAAAGGTACCTGTGGAGAGAGTATGAGTTTGAATACATTTAAATTCATCATCACAGTTTGTGGTCCAATTTTTTTTTGTAGTTATTTTGCCATAACTTATAAATTTATAGCAACTTTTTAATTCTATCATTAATTTTAGTTGGTTTAAGTTTTCTTTCTTTTGATAATTGTTATGTTTTTAACGTCATATAAATATTGTTGCGGCAAAAAAAAACTGTTTCTAGTGAACATCTGGTAAGCTCTTAGAGTATATATAAATATAGAGAGAACATAACTTTAAAATTGTATGAAGAGAGACATAAGAAATCGTGTTCACAAAAATGTCATATTCAATTTCTCATTTCGCCATTTGCATTTCTGTTTATTTACAACAACCAACTATTGTATTAAATTATAAATTAAAAACAATTAAATAATTTAAAACGAAACAAAAAGTACAATCTATTATTTTTAGTTGTGCTAATTTTTATAAAATGAATGAAAATAATTACGAGAGTATTTTACATTTATTGTGTTATTTCCAGTGATTTTATAATAGTGAATATTTTATTATTTTATAATGCCAATGTTCAAATATTTAAGTTATGTATACATCCTGAAAGTATATTATGAAAACCAGCTGGCGACCAACTTTTCATTATTGCGTAGTTTATTTTTAATAGATAAAAGATTAAAATTTATATGTTTGGTTAGAATCAAATCCTAATCTGTCATTTTTCTTATTTCTTTTTATATAGTAGCAGTGAGGGAGAAACTATTATTTTTTTGTGGTAGGTTTTTTTCTTATAGATTTAAAAGAAATTTGCAATAATTGTACAATTTTGAATCAAATGAAAAATTTTCGCACGTCTTTGGGAAGACAAACCGGTTTCTCTCTCAGAGAAATAAAGGAAAACAAACAAACAAAAAAACGATTTGACAGAAGATCAGTCACCATTAATATTAGTTATGGTGGTCGGTTGGGTAAGCTGGATTGCTCATTATATTTCTGCTATTCAGCCATTTTTTATGGTCTTTCACAATAGTACTATTTTGAATTTTTTGTATGTGTGTCGAATGTTGTTGCTACTTTCTGATTGTTATTTTTAATCGAATTTTGATTGGTTTGTATTTATTAGTCATTATTTAAAGTAACCGCTTATATATTAGTGGTTAAAGTTTTAAAGAGAATTTGTCATAGTTTTTGTATTTTATATTTTTAATAATCTGCCCAATCTTCTCTTATTCTTTCTGTATTATAGACTTTTTCCCGACTAAAATAGTTAAATTTTATAGTATTTTGGCTTAAATTATTTCTACAACTTTGGGCAAAATTGGATCTAATGTGCAAAATTTAAATATATTATCCAGTTACTTGAATGTTACTTTGTTATAGTTGATGAACCGCTAGCTAGATAGTTGATTAGCTTGATACAACCGTGATTTTCAACTTAGCTAAAAAAAGTGTTTTGTAAATACCCAGTTTCCCAATTTAATTTAATTTAATTTAATAGCAAATAAAATTTTGAGGAAAATTGCATTAAAATATTTTTATGGTGCTAGCTGGAAAATGCAATAAACACATGGAAATCAAATTAATTATAAAATTTGTACGTATAGAGTTATGTACAATAACGTTTGATCCGATCCGGTGAAGGACAACGGTAAGTTGAATATTATCTAGCTTGTGTAAAAACTAAAAACGATTGCTTTTTAAACAAATTTTACATTTTTCAACTCAAATAATTTCTCTTAAGCTGAATTATTTATTATAAATCAAACTGATTAATTGATTTCATTTCAGTGTTTTGACTATTAATAAATAACAATAAAAATTCATTTTGTTGAAGTATTGAGTTGCCAATCATTATCTTTTTATAAGACGTACGTTGTATTTACAGAACATTAATTCTGGTTAAAATTTAAATAACCAAAAACATTTAGCATTTAATTTTTCGTAAATTTAAAATCAACTGAATTATATTACAATTATATTACAATTTTGATTTATGAGTGAAAATACTTTGCTTTGTTGAATTGATATTTGAAGTCTAGATGCTGTTATTTTAGTTTTGATCCTTTGCAATATTTATTACAGGTATATGTCTTAGTATGCCTAAGATTGATCTGTTAATTTGACGTCGATGTTTAATAAACATGCAGATAAACCGCCGTCAAGAACATATTGAAGTTGTTCATTATCACTAACTGATATCGTATTATTTCTGTCATATTTAACACCATCAGAGATTAATTCCTTACATGTTATTGCTAATTTCATAAGTAAATAAAATTTTGAATACCAAAAAAAATTAAATAACTCACTTAAATTATCAAACGAAAAGTAAATAAATATTATTTCTATATTTTTTCAAATCATTTAAAAATCAAATTAACCTAAATAAATTGATGAAAACCAAACCTACATTGAATTTTGTACGTTAATTTAAACCTACATGCAACATAATTTCAACTTAAATTGTCCTAATACTGTACATAATCTAATCAGTACTAAGAGAAAATCGTAACTAAAACTATTGAACACATTGTAACAACAATGTGGTATCTTGTTAATTGATAGTGTTTTTTTTAAAGATTTACAAATATCATCGTCTTATTGTTTTGTAGTGTAGGTGGTCACATCACATATTTATGTGATTTGATTGACATTGAACAAATATGAAAAATTAAAAAACCACTTCAAAAACATATAATTAAGGTGAGAGATATACAATTTCTCTTCCACAAATGCATTCATTATAACAAATGGCTAATCATTTAAGCCAGTAGTTATGTTAAGAGTACAGAGATTTCAAAACTTTAGGATGCTAACAGTTGCAAAGGTTAACCTTCAATGATTATATTTAAAACGTGTATTGCGAATAAATAAGAGAACAATGAATTAATTTAATTAAAAATAAAATGTTGTGTCATGTGACATACTCACTTTTTAAGACTTGTTTTTAGAGGTGAAACAGAACGGTTACATAAGCATTTTAATGCTAAATCTTTATGGTGTAAATGTTCTTATCTGTTTCTCCATACTTATAAAATGTATTGTTTTTGTATATGTGTTATTATGGTTTTCCATATTATTCACTGTTTGTGTGCTTTTGTCACTTTTGAATTAAAATGCAATATTTAAAAATATACTTTTTACTGTTTATTTTTAATTTTTTATTTTATTAATAATAATATAAACTTCCTTATAGTAACAATTTCAATTTTATTTTTTATTTTATAGAATATCGATGTCGACTTACGTCATTCTCAGTTCTTAAATTATTATTACAATTTTTGCTGAAACTATTACTTATATACTATTTCAACTGCTATTTTTTATTATTATGTCATATATTTTGTTAGTTTTAGTGTTGATTTTAGCATTTAAAATGTTGCTATTGTTTTTATGTTTATATATTTCTATTTCTTCCAATCTATCTAGATGTTGTCCTTTTCCTTTTTTTTATGTAATATGGTTAAATTTGTGTTGATATTGGTGTATTTGTGTTTTCCTATTTTTAAATGTTGGGCATATCTGGATTTTGAATCGCTTCTGTTAATTTCATTGGTGTGCTCAATAAATCTTTTTGTGAAGGACCGCCCCGTCTGGCCTATATAAAATTTACTGCAGTCGTCACAGGTAAGTTTATAAACACCTGTGTCTAAGGTTTGGGTTTTTTTGGTTTTTAGGTAGTTTTCTATTTTATTTTTGTTTTTGTAAGCTGTAATGTATCCTTATTTTTTTTAAGTTTTTTGCATTATTTTGAATGTTGTTTTATTGTATGTTACGCCTACGTATTTTTTGCCTGCTAATTTCTCTTCATTCTTCAATGTTGATAGAGTTTGTAAATTTTTCTTGTTTTTATATTTTCTATTTAATGTGTCAATTATTTCGTTTTTATATCCGTTTTTACTGGCTATGTATTTTATATTGTTTAATTCGTCTTGATAATTTTCTGCATTCATAGGTATATTGTTCAATCTATTGATCATGTGGTTTTAGGCAGCTAGTTTATGTTGGTATGGATGATGTGATTTAATAATTATTGTTTGATCCGTTTGGGTTGGTTTTCGGAATATTTTGAATGTGTGTTTTGAATCTACATTTAGGAAATATCTCAACGATTTTGAAACAAAATATATACATAATAACTTAAATCCACACAAAGAAAAAATCATTTATTGGTATCGCTACGTTGATGATATAATTTTATTATTCAAAGGAACGAATAGACAGCTTAATCTACTACACCAATACATAAACAGCATAGAACCTTCCATTAAATTCACGTTAGAAAATGAACCCAATAACACAATACATTTTTTGGATTTATCAATCAAAAATGTAGATTCAAAACACACATTCAAAGTATTCCGAAAACCAACCCAAACGGATCAAACAATAAATATTCAATCACATCATCCATACCACATAAACTAGCTGCCTACAACCACATGATCAATAGATTGACATAAAAACATAAAAAAAAGGACATCTAGATAGATTGGAAGAAATAGAAATATATAAACATAAAAACAATAACAACTTCTAAATGATAAAATCAACACTAAAACTAACAAAATATATGACATAATAATAAAAAAGTCAGACAAGTGCGAATAAAATTCGCTCGTCAAGGGTTCCGTGAATGTAAAGAAAACAATATCAAAATAATTTACATAAAGTTGTGTTGTAAAGGGTTTATATTGCCAGACCATAGACACATAAAAACTAAATGGTTCATCGTAAATATCAATAGTTAATGTCAATCTCATCTAAATTGATCGAAATGATATAAAAAATATTACTTTAGGTTAAATTATATCCATAGCTATTTATGGTAGCTAAGGAACGACTCAATTCTGTTAAACAACGACGAAATTTAGGGGTGGAGTGGTGTTAACGCTAAAAATAGGACTTTTTTGACAATAATTCAAAAACTGTGCATCGCAAGATTCTAAAATAATTGTAATGTTTCTTAATTTTGGTGTTCTTTCAAATGACACTCATGCGAGCCAAAAAAAATTTTTTTCACGATTCCCCACTCCTATCCCCTAAACACGTAGAATTAAAACTACTTGAGGCTACGCTATATTTTTCGTTAAGGGTTTATTAAATTTCCTATCTCTATGAATTTTTTCAAATTTTTCTGTCAATCAACGAAGAAACGTATAGGGAGGGGGGACCAACCTTTTGTTGCACTTTTTTGAGAATAATTCAAAAACGGTGCATCGCAAAATTCTAAAAAAACTGTATTGTTTTTTAATTTTGGTGCTCTATCAAATGACATCCCACTCATGCGGGTCAAAAAAACAATTTTTCACCCTTCCCCACTCCCATCCCCTAAACACATAGAAATAAAATCACTTGAAGCTTCGCTATATTTTTCGTGTTCCATAGAATTATAGGCTCATCGCTTTACTAAAATTTTCAGTTCTTTCTATAGCAACAATTTTTTTGTGTAAGATTACATAAGTTCGACATTTGAGTCGGTGCTTGAAAAACAACTTATAATTTTAACAATATTTAAAATTAACAAAAGATCAATGTTTGACTTAAACAATAGCATATTAAACAAATATTAACCCTAAAATAATTGCAGGTTATCGAACTTACCATTCAATTAAAACTCAACATTTTCTAAAGTTATACAAGAAATTTATTAAACCAGTAATTATGAATGGATTACAAACATGGATCTTAACACAAACTAACAAATCACATCAATCTGATTTGAACCTTGAGAATTTACGCCACCTTTTGGGCCCACTTATGGCATACAATACAATACAATATACAATAGATAGTAAAGGACCGTGATAATTTTAAAAATAAAGTTCTTTCTTTTGGATAACTGGTTATATTCACTCTAAAAGAGTTGCAAAATTAAGAATTGCTCTAAGAATCAGTACAAAGGATGACATGACTAAAAATGTACACGCCAGTCCCACTCAATATTGCTATTCGGGTTAAAAAGCTTTATTTCACCTTACCATTCCTACCCTTTCAAAACGATTAATAAATATTTGATACACGGGGAGACGGTCTGAATTTTGAACATTTTTGATCATAACTCAAAAACTGTGCACCGTAAAATTATAAAAAAAATTGCAATGATTTTTAAATTAGGTGCTCTTTCAAATGACACTCCATTCGCTTGGGTCAAAAAAAGTTTTTTTTTACCCTCTCTACCCCGGTGCCCTAAACACACAGAAATATAATTATTTGAGACTTCGGTATAATTTTCATACAAAATTTACCAAATTTCCTAGCTCTGTGAATTTTTCCAAATTTTTCTGTCAATCAGTGTCGAAACGTAGGGGAGGGAACGGTTTGAATTTTGCAGTTTTTTGTCCATAACTCAAAAACTGTGCACCGCAAAATTATAAAAAAAATTGCAACAAATTCTAAATTAGGTGCTCTTTCAAATGACACCCCACTCGCTGGGTCAAAAAAGTTTTTTTTTTACCCTCTTTACCCCGGTCCCCTAAACACACAGAAATATAATTATTTGAGACTTCGCTATAATTTTCATACAAAATTTACTCCTAACTCTGTGAATTTTTCCAAATTTTTATGTCAATCAGTGTCGAAACGAAGGGGGGGGGGAACGGTTTGAATTTTGCACTTTTTTGTCCATAACTCAAAAACTGTGCACCGCAAAATTATAAAAAAAACTGCAACGAATTCTAAATTAGGTGCTCTTTCAAATGACACCCCACTCGCTTGGGTCAAAAAAGTTTTTTTTTACCCTCTTTACCCCGGTCCCCTAAACACACAGAAATATAATTATTTGAGACTTCGCTATAATTTTCATACAAAATTTATCAAATTGCCTAACTCTGTGAATTTTTCCAAATTTTTATATCAATTAGTGTCGAAACGAAGGGGGGGGGAACGGTTTGAATTTTGCACTTTTTTGTCCATAACTCAAAAACTGTGCACCGCAAAATTATAAAAAAAACTGCAACGAATTCTAAATTAGGTGCTCTTTCAAATGACACCCCACTCGCTTGGGTAAAAAAAGTTTTTTTTTTACCCTCTTTACCCCGGTCCCCTAAACACACACAAATATAATTATTTGAGACTTCGGTATAATTTTCATACAAAATTTACCAAATTTCCTAGCTTTGTGAATTTTTCCAAATTTTTCTGTCAATCAGTGTCGAAACGAAGGGGGGGGGAACGGTACGTTTTTGACAATAACTCAAAAACTGTGCACCGCAAAATTCTAAAAAAAATTGCTATGATTTCTAAATTAGGTGCTCTTTCAAATGACACCCCACTTGACCACATTTTAAATAGTGTTTTTACCCCTCCTCATTTCCACCCCCTAAATAAATCTAATTATGAGAATATGACACATTTATATATTTTTTATTAAAACTGTACTAATTTTTCTATCATTCCAAATACATTTGAAAATTTTCGATCAGTTAGGTTCGGAGCTAATCGAGTTAAGAAAACACGAAAAAAACGTCATTATTCAGAATTATACAAAAAATAGTGAGTTGTAAAATTCCAAAATAAATTTTTAAGAAATACTGAAATGAAGCCCTTTCATATGATACCCTACTTGAATCTATAAAAAAATCTATTTTCTCAAAGGTCTCACATCGAACCCCTGTAAACCAAACGAAAACCACTTTAGTTTTATTTGTATTCGTCATTTCATGTGGACAGATTAGTTTTATACACATGCCAAATTTCAAGTCCATAGCATTTATAGTTTACGAGATAATCGATATAATGTGAAAAACTCGTTTTACTCTCACCAATAGTGTTCCGTATAAAAAACGGAACCCTAAAAAATAGCAGTTGAAATAGTATATAAGTAATAGTTTAAGCAAAAATTGTAATAATAATTTATGAACTGAGGATGACGTAAGTCGAAATCGATATTCTATAAAATAAAAACTAAAATTCAAATTGTTAATATAAGGAAGTTTATATTATTATTAATAAAATTAAAAATTAAAAATAAACAGTAAAAAGTATATTTTTAAATATTACATTTTAATTGTTTTTGTTCCTAATATTGTAAGCGCCTTTAAATGAATTCTTGATAATTAGAAAGTATGGTTCTGATTCAATTATATTTTTATTATCACCTTGTTTGGCTAAATTATTGATTATAGAACTTGCTTGTGTTTTTTTGTAGTATGTTTTTTTGTCCTGTCATACAAAATTGAAATAAATCATCATTTAATCAACCCCCCTTCCTCGCGCTTCTCCCCGCCCGAGTTTTTTTCACAAATTTATAATATTTATAAATAATTTGTTTAATATTTATTATAAAAACTACAAAATAATCAAAGGGGGACCAAAGTAAAATTGAAAGTTTGATCCTTAACAACTTTTGATCCTTTCATTTCCGCAAATTTTTTTTTCAGAATAAGGATGCAAAGGACCTAATCTTTCTATTTATATAAAAAAATCAACTTTTTATTAACGGAGATAAAATAGGATTGTACCTTTTTTTTCTATGAAGAGACTTGATGAGGCCGCTCCGATGATCAGTGGACTGTATTTGAAGACGATGCTTATCAAATAAAATTTTGAATGCCTCATCAACCAATTTGAATCAGGAGTACTTGCCCAGTTACTGCCACTTGATGAAATTTGGTGGATTGATGAATATTATAACTCATGTGAAGTCATGCAACATGATGAAGCTGATGAAATTACTAAAATGTGGTAGCTGATGCGAAGTCAAATAGCATGAACAATTGTAACTTTGTTCACGACCGATGATAATGTTAATGTACGATCACGCTGATGAAATTACTAAAATGTTGTAGCTGATGCGACGTCAAATAGCATGAACAATTGTAACTTTGTCCACGACCGATGATAATAATAGTGCACGATCAATCTGATGAAATTACTAGAATGCTGTAACTGATGTGACGTCAAATAGCATGTATAATAATATCTAATAATAATTTTGTTCATGACCAATGCAAGATGATGGAGTACGATGAAAGCTGATGAGAGTACTAGAATGGTGTTAGCATGAATAATTGTAACTTTGTTCACGACTGATGATAATATTAACTAATGATGTACGCAGCATTAAATATCGGGCGTTTAGTTAACACATTGGTTCAGTGACCCGAACGTGACTGATAACCAAATAACATTACAGACGTATAGATTACAAATTATGAAGTTAAAATTTAACACATGATTTTAATACAGATTACAATCAACTAAAAAACACATTTAGTTGTTTTCAACCAAAAAGAAACTACCAGAGAGAGCTCGAGCCAAAAAATTTGCTCGCTTAAATACCTATTTTGATTTTTAATAATGACAATTGCCACATGGCAACAAGTTCTAAACAAACTCAGAAATACCAACCCGCAATGTTTAATAAGACCTACAACTTTATTTTTAATATAATTGAACGCATTCATTGCTGAATAGTTAAATGTCATTTTCTGACATATTATTTATTCCTATTACATGACAGCTAATGTCAATTGTTTTGATTTTCGTGACAACATCATAGGTAAGTATCTCTGAATTTATTTTTACTAGATATATTTATCTTTTTAGATTAGCAAAGCTAAATTAACTAATATAATAATAATCGAACATCAAATGCCTGAAATCAGCAGTACTTGGCTACTGGTATGAAGGTAAATATATGTTTAAGACATTTTAGAGAATGAAATTATTTTTTGCTTCATTTTTCAGAATACCAACAGCGTGATCAAGACTCATAGTGTAACCTCCTTGATACAAATAATTAGACTGGTACGGTTTTTACAGAATGGTTTAATTTCTTAATACCACATATTACCTCGCCTTCTTAAAATGTAGAATTAAAATTTAAATACATAACCATCAGTGATAAACAAACGATAAATGACTGAGAAACAAATACCATGCTAAAACAAGAACAACTCGGCTAACTACTAATTTTCGAACTCAACTGAGAAAAAAACAATAATAGAGGATGTTCTTAGAGAACGTTACAAGAATATTCATGATTAAGAAAGTTTATGGTGAGATCGTTCTGGACCGAAATAAATACTTAAATCGTTCACTTTGCAGAATGACAGACAATTTATTACGGAAAAATGTTCACAGGGAACTAATTGTCCATTCCTCTGACGCGTAAATCGAATAGTGTAAATATTAAACGAGTGAATAGTAAATAATTGAATTTAAAAAATGAGTGCGTGTAATCTTTAGACGCGGTTCAAATAAAACTTCTCTGGTTACTGTGGCGGGTATTACTAAAAAGATTAAATATAAAATAAATATGTCATATTTAAATTTAGAGTAATATTTAGTGATAATATAATTTACAACATGTGTAATAAAAAGCTATATTTATATAATAAAATCAATTCAATTATTATCATAATTGAAATATGAAATCAGAGGTTTATATGATAACTAAAGTGAGACACATAAACTTTACTTTGCAAATTTGCTAAATTTCTTGAAAAAACCGGATCATTTGTTTTACCAAATCTTGTTAAATGGACTTGTATTCATCGTTAAATTTAATTTGTAATACTTTGTAATACAATATGTAAATATATTTTTTTATTACACATGTTGTAAATTATATTATTAATAAATATTACTCTAAATTCCAATATGACATATTTATTTTATATTTAATCTTTTTAGTAATACCTGTCACGGTAACCAAAGAAGTGTTACTTCAACCGCTTGTAAAGATTACGCACTTCATGTTTTTATTTTATTGTTTGAATCAAAAATAAGAAAAAAAAATAAATTTTAAAAATAACGAAACTCAATAGTTAAGTAACTAAAATAAACGCATCTAACTCATATAATATTTAACACGAGACTGAATAAAAAAATATTATAACATTATTAACAAATGAGTAACTATTAAAATTTTATTCCAGAAAATAATGACACAAAATCGATTTGTGTCGTATACTTGCCGAAAATAATATTCGTTTGCTGAAAACAACTGCCCGAAAATAATATTCCTTCTTTGTTTTATTTTTTCAATGTTGTTTGATGCAATTGTGTGAATGTATGTGTTTAAGATTTAAATTCAGTGTGCAGTATGATAGAGATGAATATATGTGGTTTCATTATTATTTATTTTACTGTACGTCATTTCCGTTTGAAAACGTTACTGCCGTCCGAAAAAAGTTTTGAGTTATTTGTCATATAGCGCCTCTAGAGGTTTTACTTTAAAAATGTTGCAAGCCTTATTAAACAGATGGATTGTGTGTAATGTGTATTATACGACGGTTTATTTTTACTGGAATTTCTGAAGGGATTTAAGCAATATTCTAGCGAAAGTACACTATTGCCGTACTGTTTTTCTGTTGTGATACAATAAAATAGTAATTACTTCGGTCTGAAAGTCTTAAGTATTACATTCTCGAGTCAAAAGTGAAATTCTTACCCCCACTTTTTTGGCATTTCTCGACGTTTTAGGACCAACTGATTCTAAAAAAGCAGAAAAAATGTATGTCTGTCTGCCGGCCGTTGTTTTCTTTGTGTTGTTTCTGTTTGTGTTGTGGTACAATAAAATAGTAATTTACTAAATAAAATCTGGTGTCAATTATTAGTTACTTTTCAATTATTGAATCAGGCAGAGATTGGACAACTAAGTGTACCGAATTGAAAGATAGATCAATTCGGAGGCTAAAAGTAACTATGCTTTATTTCTAATCGAAGCTATTCTAATTTTGGAGAAAAGACGTTTGCGTAAATTTATCCTCATATATTTCTGATTATATAACAGTTAAAACACATTTCAGATTTATTTACAAACATTTCCCAAAACCAACAACAAAACATATAATCATACAGAAACAAAAATAAACAGAAAAATTCTTTAAATTTTTTATATTTTATTATTTTGGAAGCTGTTTGTCGTCGTCGTTGTTGTCGTCGAGACACATAAATATAATGAAAATAAGCAAAATTATTATTTATTTTATTTTTATGATTTAAGAGGAAAAATTAATAACAGGAAAATAAAAGAAAATGTAGAAATACTTGGCGTGGAAATTCAATAGAATATTTGTTTGTTATAAATGTAAGATAATAGGACTTTTATTTATTTGTCTTTTTGTTCCCATTTATTGTGTTGTTGGTTTAATATAGAGATAAAAATTGGGTCACGAAGATGAACATTATTTTAGATCTTTAAAAGTTTTTCTATTCCAAATTCTTATTGGTTTGATTAAATCTAGGTTAATGGATAGGATATGTAAATTACTTTTTATGGATGATTTGTATTTGTAGTTGTTATGCAATAAAAAGAAAACAAAAGTTGGCAGATATTCAAAATTATGCTGAAAAGAATTTAAAAAAAAGCTATTTAGTTCGGAAAATAAATTTTAATGTGAATATTACGAAAATGGTACCGAATGCTAACAGTATTTCAATATTTGTATACAAAACCTATAAAAAAGGATTTTTATAACGAACTTAGTAAGAGTTAATGTGCCAAAAGAAACAGAAGTCTCCAGTTTGCCTACCATCAGGCAGTTTGACCTTTTTTAATACCAATAATAATGGATTAGCTATCCAGTTCATTATCATCTCTTCAATTTTCCACAAATTCGTCTAACGAAAAATCTAGAATAGAAATAAGTTATTTTACTTATAAAATAGAATAAAATCGACCATAAAATTTAACCAAGGGCCAATGAAAATTTGATTTTTTTTAAACGTTTCATTCAATTGATAAAAGCCATCACAGAATTTTATTAGTTTTTAATTTTGAAGACTGCACACGTAGCAGCTATAACATTAAAAAACATTTCGTGGTTAATTAATTTTTCAGAAAGTTTTTTGATATTTTTGTATGATGATTCGAGATGAATAACGATGATTTTGTTGGATTTAATTACTTATGTTCAATTTCATCGGTTCGACCACCGTCTAATATGTTAATTTGATAAATTAAACTAAGCAGTTTTTTAATATGTAGTTAATCAGTTTGACGAAGGTGAGTTGACAAGTTTTAACAACATTTATTTTTTTTGTTTTTCCGAATTCGTTTCCCGACGGAAATTAATTTTCCTATACATTGTTTCAGAATGTGTTTTCAGAGCGGATCGTTAATTAATCATTCTGATTGTATAGTAAAATAAAACTAAATATGTTGATTTGATTCATAAAAATTCCTAAGATTTCGCTTTGGCTACTGATAAATCAATGATATTTTTTTAATAGAATGAGTTGTGTAGTTGTGTTGTGTAGTAATTACAATATGTAGCACAACACATTAAAACCTTTAAGACCAAGCTCCCACAACAACATGCGTTGAAAGGTGTTGATGGACGCAAATCATTCTTTTTTTGATTTTTTTTTATATTTTCTATTAAAGAATGGGTAACTAAACAATAAATCCTATCAAATATGTAAACTTTGCATATAAATTATGTATTTCTTTAAGGAAAATTATGTTTTACCTTTTCTAATAAAGATATTTACTGGAATTCTTTAGAGATTTATAAAATAACGTCAATCTTGACTAATCGGAGTAAATATTAGATTTACAATATCTAAAAATATTGTTAAGGTGGTGAATTGAAAAATATAAGCCACAATATTTTGTAAAGAGCTTTTGATTGTGATTAGGAGTATTAGATGCATACGCATCTTGTTTGGAATTTGTTTGTTTTGCGCTGAGTCTACACGTTTACATAAAAATAAATCAAATAATTTCGAATACAAACTCAAGTTTCTTTACCAATTCATTAATTTTTACTATCATCAATTTTCTATAGATTAACAAACCAACTTCTCCTTTGATTTTTCACCCATTAACTAGTTCATCATATTTTCATTTTTCTTTTATCTTTTGGAAAAATTATATTCATGATTGCACAAATATCCCCATATTAATATGATTCGATTATCGATATGAATTGTTTCTTTTGGTGAAAACTTCATAAGCATATTCTCATAAAACGAACCCAACTATGTATAAAATATAATAGAAGAACAAACTTATTAAATTAACTCAATTGAACGAAAAGAAAACCCAAAAATGTAAGGAAACCGATAACGAGAAGTCTTCAATTTCAAACAATTTTTATGTCAACTTGTCAAATTATTTTCCTGAATTTTTGTTTGTTTATTGAAATTTATTACCTTAAAAAATATTTCTTAGAGAATTTCTAACGAGTTACAACTTTATTTTAATAAGTTGAATTTTTATTTTCGATACTTTTAATAGAAAATAGTTGTCAGTTTTTTGTAAGCCAGTCTTCCTGATGATGTGACAATCCAAATCCGATAGAGCCATTTTTACTTTTTCAAATAAGTTAAGTTTTAGAGTAATCATAATCACTAACTGTGAAATAGGTAGGTTTTTGAAATAAAAAATTTAGGAACTAAACACATTAAAAATTTTTCTATCAACAATTTTATTTTCATTTATTGTCAGCTTATTTAATTCTTTTTAAATTAAAATTAATTACTTGCCATTTTGCGTTTATTATAATAATTTTTGTATAGACAATTTTTAAATGTCAAACATGTGATTTGTAAATATTTACGGTTGGGAGATTTACCTGTAAATAGAAAGAAAAAGAAAATTAGTAAAATACTGATGATTATTGAAAATTATAATACTGATGGTGTTAACAGACACGTAATTTGTGAAATATCTTGACGTTTTATAAAAGCTCATCTTATCTCAAAAACTAATAATATTCTAATATTTGGAATAATTGGAATACATAATTTTTTTAAATTACTTCGGTCTGAAAGACCTAAGTATTGCATTCATGAGCTCAAAGTGAAATTTTTACCCCCACTTTTTTTGACATTTCTCGACGTTTTAGAACCTACTGATTCTAAAAAAGCAAAAAAAAAAATGTATGTCTGTCTGCCGGCCGGCCGTCAAAATCGTCAAGTGTGTCAAAACAAGGAAATTTGCATATTTTTTGCTTAAATAACGTTCATTTTAAGTGATTACGAGTAGGAACATTGAATTTGGAGAAATCTTGATGATCGGGATTGGTATGTGAGACCAAAATCTAGATTATTGCATTATAAGTATGTCAAAAAAATGTTGTCAAATGTGTCAAAAGAAAGATTTTTGTTTATTTTTTTGCCCAATTTTTTGGAAATCTAGATTATTGCATTATAAGTATGTCAAAAAAATGTTGTCAAATGTGTCAAAAGAAAGATTTTTGTTTATTTTTTTGCCCAATTTTTTGGAAAAAAAATAAAATTAATTGTTTGTTTGAAATGAATTTTATTATTATTATTGAGAATTATGGCATTATAGGTTTGTCAAAAAAATGTGGTCAAGTGTGTCAAAAGATTTTTAATTAGCTTTTTACCCAATTTTTTGGAAAAAAAATAAAATTGTTTCTTTGAAATGAAATGTTATTATTATTATTGAGAAATATGGCATTATAAGTTTGTCAAAAAATGTTGTCAAGTATGTCAAAAGAAAGGTTTTTTTTATTTTTTACCCAATTTTTTTAGAAAAAAATAAAATTAATAGTTTGTATGACATGATATTTTATTATTATTATAGAGAATTATGGCATTATAAGTTTGTCAAAAAAATAATGTCAGGTGTGTCAAAAAATGATTTCATTTATTTTTTTAGCCAATTTTTTGAAAAAAAATGTAGCTGTTTTTATGACGTAAATGTAATTTAAAATGAAATTGGACATGGGAATTTTTGAATTTGTTATAGTTTTTAAAATATTTTTGGAATTTTGAAAAAGTTTGTAGTTTTGATTTTGTAATAATTTTTCCAATATTTTTAGAATTTCGGCAAAAGTTTTAATTTTTGATTTTGTAAGAATTTTTGGAATATTTTTAGAATTTTGAAAAATTTTTAATTTTTGATATTATTATAATTTTTGGAATTTTGAAAAAATTTTCAATTTTTGATTTTGTAATAATTTTTGCAATATTTCTAGAATTTTGGAAAAAGTTTGAATTTTTAAGAATTCATAAATTCATAAAGTTTGAATTTTTAAGAATTTATGAAATATTATTGGAATTTAGAAAAAATTTAAATATTTGATTTTATTCTAATTTTTGGAATATTTTTGGAATTTTGAAAAAGTTTGATTTTATTTAATTTAACAACATTTTTGGAATTTTGATTATAATTTTCCGGCAACGTATTGATGTTTCGTGTTAATTTTGTAATAAATTTTTAAACAGAGATAAAAAATACTAGTACTTTAACAAAGAGTTATGTTTGATATACATCGCTGCCCAAAACTAAAAATCATGTCCTCATAAAAGTTTTTTGCCGAAAACTTTATCAAAATCCTTAACCCAGACCGAAGTCTTGATATCTCAGAGCTGTGAGATTTCAGCCCCTCCATCTTTTTTTCCTTTGAATTCAAATCTAATAATCTTTTGAAAATAAAACTAAATCTTTGAATTATTTTAGCAAAAATAATATAAAAGCAAACCAGGAACCCAACCGTTCTCATCATAAAATTTTGCAACTGTTTTTTATTTTTCAAATTTCTTTATACAATTTCTTTATACAATAATATTGAGTTATATTGTTTAACGGATTTTCCCAACAGTTTCGTCAGTTGTAAGTATATTTCCATGTTATTTCTTAAAACAATTGAATTTTTTTTTTAAAGATTACCAAAAAAATTTTAAAACATTTGCATAATAAAAAAATAGAAACCGAAATAAAAACAGCAAAATCAACATGATTGTAATCAACAAATATCCTCGCAGACAGATGCCTGAATTTGATTGTAAATTTGTTTATTATAGTTGAATAAATTGAGTGAACACATTAAGTTTTCGTTGCTGATTTGATTCCATTTTTCTGCTGGTTATATGTCAAATATTACACTGAAAAAGAACTGTCTCGACCTCGTCGCGAGAGGAAATATGGCCAATCGAACCTCGAAATTCATTCAACAGCTGTATGGGTACGGTGTACAGTACAATGTAGTTGAGGCAACCACACGTTATTGTTTATGTTAACATTAAATACAGTTCAACCAATTTCTTTGGTTTGAAATAAAAAATTTATGATATAAGGCCAAAGACTATTTCTTTAATGGAAATAGTTATTAACTTCATTTAACTTCTGTTATATTGTATGTAATCCTCATTATGTTGTCAGAAAAATGTTTACCTGTAGTTGTCCCAATCACCGTGAAATTGTTTGAAAGTATTTTTTATTTGTTTGAATTTAATGATAGTGGGCCATAAAAATCATATTGACTGTTTTCTGTATACTATGTTTTAAAGTTTAAAGAAATCGTATTTATAAAATCGATAAGGAAACGTATAAACGTATAATACAAGAAAGGAAGCAAAATCACACATAACTAATTGACAATAGTCTCAGATCAACCTAAAACTTTTTTAAATTCGTCAAGAAAGGTGTACAGAAGTACTTTAAACAACTTCTAGTTTCCGGACTTGGCACGAAAGTGGCCAATTTTTTGATTTTTGGCCAAAAATAAAAAATATTCAATATCTCGGGAGAAAGTTAATGAATTTTCGGTTGTAATACCACGAGTCATTGAAATTTTTTCGAAAATATTTTGATTTTACGAATTAAATTATTTAGCAACACTGCGAATCAAAGCGCACAATAAACCACGAGTCCGAAGGACGAGTGGTTTAAGTAGTGGTTTGATTGAGCAGTGTTGCTAAATAATTTAATTCGTAAAATCAAAATATTTTCGAAAAAATTTCAATGACTCGTGGTATTACAACCGAAAATTCATTAACTTTCTCCCGAGATATTGAATATTTTTTATTTTTGGCCAAAAATCAAAAAATTGGCCACTTTCGTGCCAAGTCCGGAAACTAGAAGTTGTTTAAAGTACTTCTGTACACCTTTCTTGACGAATTTAAAAAAGTTTTAGGTTGATCTGAGACTATTGTCAATTAGTTATGTGTGATTTTGCTTCCTTTCTTGTATTATACGTTTATACGTTTCCTTATCGATTTTATAAATACGATTTCTTTAAACTTTAAAACATAGTATACAGAAAACAGTCAATATGATTTTTATGGCCCACTATCATTAAATTCAAACAAATAAAAAATACTTTCAAACAATTTCACGGTGATTGGGACAACTACAGGTAAACATTTTTCTGACAACATAATGAGGATTACATACAATATAACAGAAGTTAAATGAAGTTAATAACTATTTCCATTAAAGAAATAGTCTTTGGCCTTATATCATAAATTTTTTATTTCAAACCAAAGAAATTGGTTGAACTGTATTTAATGTTAACATAAACAATAACGTGTGGTTGCCTCAACTACATTGTACTGTACACGCTTAAAAATAATTTAATGAGTAAAATTGAAAAATTTTCGAAAAAATTTCAATGAAGAGTGGTATTTAATGAGATAATTTTTTTTAGTTATAATTTTGTTTAAAATATAATTATTAGTTTCTAAATAAAATTCTTTCTACAAAATATTCAATAATACAAAATTATGTAAAAATGCAATTCACACATAATAAAAATGTCCGTTTTCATTCACAAATGGTTGCATGTTTATGTTTATTTCTCAAAAATAAATTACAAATTTATAACAGTTATGCGCCTACTAAGATAAAATTATATTTCATTTTGTTAGAACAAAAAATGACAACAAAGAATTTTCATAACGACAAAGCAAAATTATCGACGACAAGAAGAATTGCCGACAGTTAAAGCAAAGCCTACTGTTTAAATATCATAGTTTGTATGAATGAAAAATAAAATTTCTGACAGCAAAAAAAAATTATCATAAAAATACGTAGGGAGGTTTTTTGGGTCGCTGTTTATGATTTTAATGTCGAATTTTTCCAGAACACCCTAAAAACTGCAAAAACTACCCCTTTTTAGGGTATTTTTTGCTATTTTGTGGACGTAAAGCTAAGATTATAAATAAATGCAATTTTCAAGAATATTTAAGAAGATTTTAAATTTATTTAATTACATGCCAAAATTGGGTCAAGTGGACAAATAAACGGGGGTTAAAACTACCCCCGAAATAATAAAAAATTAAAAAAAATGATATGAAAGTATTTTTCTTTCTTTTTTTATTTTTTAATAAAGTATTAAAAAAATTTTTCACTGTAATTTTATTTAGGGGGTGAAAACTACCTCTACAACGAAAAACTTTAAAAAAGGTTATTAAATTCTTTTTAAGATTTATGTTTTATAATCGATAAACTGGAATTATTTTTAGTTAAAAAAATTGTTTCCCTTCCCCACCACCCCCACGGAGTGCAAAATACTCTGAAATTGATAAAAAAATATACAAAAAAACGTCTTAAAATTGTCTAGAAAAATAAAGGCTGACAACTTTTAAAAATGTTTTTGAATTATTTTAGTAAATTTTGGATAATTTGGTTTTAAATAATGACACAATTACGTTTTTTATGGAATTTTTATTTTTGTTTTATACAAATTTTATAAATCTGAGTTATTAAATGCATTATTCATAGGTTGTGAATCAATTCCCAAAAAGAAATCAATGACTTCATTACCAACTTCTTCGTCACTTTCGCTGAAAATGTCTTAGGAGTAAAATTAATATTATTTCCTTCATTTTCTGCATTTGTTGAAACATCATTTTCTTCATTTATTGGCGAAGAGTTTGTACAATTACTTCCACGGCTGCTGCAACCGCAAGCTTCACCACAACCTGTTCGTGTACTCAACACGTAATTCGCTATCCATCATTTTTTATTTCTAAAAGTTTTAGAGGTGCTGGCAGATGAACTGTATTCAGTTAACGGTAGCACCCTCAATCTTAGCTGTGGAATATTCCTTGATGATGGGACGCTATTGCTTGCTCGAAGAAACGAGCCTTCATATGACTCTATATCTGGACTATATTCCCTTCTTAAAAAAAATGTAAAAATAAACCACAAACAAATAGTTTTAAGTTGTAATAAAATAAATTTAATAACTGTAATGAAATCCAACAGGAAATGAGGGTCAAAAACAGAAACAACCAACCGTATACACATAATACATAAACTAAAAGTTACAATAATTTAATGCTGATATTATTTTAAGATTGAATTACTATCAAACAGAGCACGGCAAATATTGCAATTATACCTTAGTGTAGGTAATAATAATATATAAATAATTATTGATTTTGTTGAGTTCATTTTCTTATAGATGAGAGATTTATTTCCAGAAATACGATAATATTTAATTATTGGTTTAGATAAATTTTAAAACTTTTAAATATTTATAGATTATACGATGGTTGACTGGAGAATAAAGAAACCAAATGTAAGTAATTTAAGTCGTGCCTGTTAGCGAAGTTAACTTATTACCAACTCAACCTTGTATTTGCTATAGTTTTTTATTTTTTAAAAAAGGAATTCAATTAATCTATTTAAACTTCACTCTATTTTGAATATATCATTAAAAACAACATAAATCTAAGCATAACATCTCAACTCATCTCCTCATCCTGTCTTAATAAAAGCCGATTATTTTAAATATTGATTCATTATTTTATCATCTTATGTTCTATTAATATTTATTTATATTTCAATTGTTCTTTTAGTGTAAATGAAAAGCGGCGAACTATTAAGTTTCTTTCATAATTTTTTATTATTACTGTGGTTATGAGTGTACTACGTTTGCAATCAAACACTTGTTTTGTTCTTCTACGATCTTATATGAAATAAAATTATATTTAAGAAATAGAATAGAATAAATTAAAGGTTTGGTTTGTTTTAGACTTAAAAAATGGTTGGCATCATTAATTTGATGTATTCACCCACGTTTGTAATTATACGATTATGTTTTTAATTAACTAGGAGCGTAACATTTTGTTCGACAATTATTACTTTAACTGTACTGTTTGATCAAACTATACATTATACGTACTTGAACATATTTGTTCAAACTAAATTCTAGAAACAATTTAGTGAGCCCACAATTGTTCTTAAACTGCTCACGATTGACAAAAAAACATTTCTAATTAATAGCTTTGAAATATTTTGTTTTGGCAACTTTGACATATTTATTTTTATTTGCTATAAATAGATATTCAAAACAAATAAATTTCATAACAAATTATTATTTAGCACAAATATGAACAACAAACTATAAAAATATAGAAATAACTTATCTTCAATCTATTTCAATTTACTTTTACTTTTGTTTAACGCATAATCTTAAGTCTAAACAATATTTATATTTTTTTATTTATTTATTTAACTTAAGTTCATAAACATAGAGCCTTTAAAGAAAAAAATATTAAATCTATAAGAAAATAAAAATTACAATGATTCAAAGGCGATGATTTTAGATTTAGACAAATTTATTTACTTTAACAAGTAAAATAAATAATCATAATTTAAGCAAAGGTTGCGCCATTCAATTCAATTTATTGACCTCACGATTTCTATATTATATTTGAATTGACAAATTTAATTATGAAATTAAGTAATTTGTTTGAGTTAAACTTAGAATTGTGTTAAGTGATAAATTAAATATTTTTTGGTTTACGTTATGATTTTGTTGCCAGAAATAATTTAAATCATGATGAACTAAAAACTATGTTGACTTTAGAATTTAGATTACGAAAAAAAAAAAATTAAATTGCAGAGGTTTATTTCCGTTGATGATGTCATTTTTAACACGATCAGTTTTTATGGATAGTAATAATAATATATTTGATTTAATGTTTTATTTTGCAGATTAAAGCAATTTATATATATATATATATATATATATATATATATATATATATATATATATATATATATATATATATATATATATATATATATATATATATATATATATATATATCGGGAAGGAGCTGCCAATGTTAAACAACGGACCAATCTCGGGCCAGTATTGGCGAGCCAAGCCTTGGTTAGTTAGCTTTGGGTCAGGTCTGGGCCAGTTGTAAATGCCTAGACTGAACCAAGGTTCAGTTTATTATATCACGTGTTATTAACCAGTCTAATGCATTGTAAACATGTGCAGGCCATATTATTTTTACCTTTATTTTCATATATGTTACTCTTTCCACAAATTTAAAAGCGGTCTGGAAAAAAATTGGTTTGGTAGACCTGGCCCCAGGACATCAGTCCAAGCTTGGGCCGTTTGAATATGTTAAGCCTGGCCCAGCCCTGAAAAGTTATGGCGCGGCCTTGGTCCAGGCTTGGCCCCTAAGCTTTTTCTTACTTGGGAACTGTTTTTTTCGAAAACCTTCAGATATAAAATGGTTATGTTACGAAACATTGAAATATGCTTGTTAATGTAGTGCTCGTAAATGTTATTGACCTATATCTTTCGTTATCAGATTTCGTTGATTTTTAGAATATGATGTAAAATGTTCAACTTACCAAGAAGGCAAAACGCAAGACCACAGGGTTGTTAAAAAAAACTATTATCTTTGCCATTAAGAAGTGTTATAGTTGGGCAAAAATGGACGATATGACAAAAATTTCTACGCTTGCGAGTTCTAAACATGAATGCTGTCAATGTTAAAGTCTCTTTATCTAAGCTTTTTTCTAATTTCATAATCATAACTATAAACTATTTACTTTTAGTAATAGTGATGCAGTGAAAACTCGCGTAACGAGCATAATTCGTTCTAGAATCTTCCTCGTAAAGCGAAACATGCCTTAGGCGAAACAACTTTTTCCATATATATTGATGTAAAATACGATAATGCGTTCCGTGCCGAAAAAAATACTCAAAATTGTATGTTCGTTTGTATATTATATCGGTTATTCAACGAAAATTCTATGTATATATATACATTGTATGTATACACTTTTCCTCAACCTGGAATAAGAATTCGATTTACAGAAAACCAAAATTAGGTATTCGAAATATTAAGTTTATTATTTATGATACACAATTATTACATATTGTGAAACACAATGCAAAATGCTTCTTCGGTTGTTAATGTTCCTGGCATCTTTTTTACGAGCTAAGTGAAAATCCTTTTCTTTTATTCTCAGTTCTCTTTAATCCTTTTTTTTAAATTTTTATATTTACGTTAATTTTCAAGTCATACAAGTCCATACTTTCCGAGGTTTTAATGTATGTACTATATCTTATCTTTCAAAATTGAAAAGTATAAGGACGATGACAACGTTCACCTTATAATACAAATGGAAACGCTTGCTTTTCGTTTTTCAAAACCTTAGTTCTATTTTCATCACCAAATTTTATCAAATATTTCTAGGAAATCCAGTAATTTGCAATTGTTAAGTAAAATAAAATAATTTACAAATAAATAACATAAAATAATATGAACAAAAACAAAGAATAAATAAATACATACCAGCAAGGGGGCGTTAAATTTTACAATCGATTTGCATATCACAATAAGTAACCAGAATAAAATCCAAAAATATTGTAGTTGCATTTAATAAATTAAGTATTTAAAAAAAAGAACAGAGTATAAGAAAAATTATTCATAAAAATATATCTTAAAAAACTTAATATTTTCTCAATTGGTGTTTTTCATATATTATTAAATCATAAATACGAGATTCAGGTCAAAAATGTTTACAGAATTTAATTTTTATAATAAAATTACTCATTTTCGTTTTTGAAAGTTAACTGAAACAATGGGTCTAAACTATCACATTTGAACATTTAGATAAACAACATAATTTTGGTGCGATAATGTCAGCTCGCTATAAAAGACACATGACAAAATTGTCGGTCAAGTGCGAGTATAATAGGCTCGCCGAGAAATTCGTTAACATTTCATCCTTTTTATACATAACACTCGACCAGATTCAAAAATGTAACCGTCAATAAATAATTAAAAAATGTGATTAAATCTGAAGGTCCACAAAAATAATTGACTTCATAAAACTTAGATTGTAGATTAGATTGTAAAGCATATGTACTTGTATGACGTTAGGTGGAACATACTGTATGCATATATTTCTTTTGCTCTTCTATATTTTTCTTTCTCGAGTCACTATCTCAAACGATAATTAAACACTTTAAGTGGGAGAATAAATAAACATAAAAAGATTTTTTTTAATCTTAATGATGATTTCTTAATATTGTTTGTTTTATTAGAATAATAAAAACGATAGAAGCCCTTTTTTATTTCTTCATGACAGTTGTGTTCACGCAAGAAACGAATCATATTTCAAAAACAAAAATATTTTTAGAAAAACCAACTAACACAAGAAATATTGATGTATATATGAATAATTTTTTAATTGGAATTTGTAGAGATAAACTGAAAGAAATATCGCGATTCAAACAAAATTGAGGTGTTGATTTTTTTAATGGTTTAAATGTTTATTTTAAGTTAATTTAATTTATATGAATTTCAATATTTCCTGATAGTCTTTGTAGTCGATCGATAGCTTTAAAAGTAGTATAGTTTTAAAATACTTTAGATTTACTCTTTGAAGATCGAAATTTGTCACTACATAGTCACAAAACATTTATAGAAGGACTAAGGATAAAAAATTTATGGTTTTAATGCAAACTAACCATTTATTATAAATTTTAAGTTCGCTCCATTATTTGCCGACACCTGGTTAAGATTGAGTGATGCAAGTATGATAAATTTTACTAGTATTACTAACAACTTATAACAACATGATGCTCAGCTTTTAAAGTCTAAACTCAAGTTTTAAAATGTAACCAGTTAAATGTGAACGTTTTAATGATTTTAGTTTTTCAAAACTTAAACTACTAAGTAATACTTTCACAAAATATTATAAAATATTTATCCAAAACGAAAAACTTCTAAAATATATAGAAATATTATTCCCAAAGCAATTTTTTTTTAAGTATTGATATGTCCAGTGGATTTACTGTCCTTTGAAGGATATATATTACATCAATACTTCTCGGTTCTGTAATTCTAAATCAGTAAATCCATATATTGGATTTGACTGGATTCGAACCTTCGACCCCAACAATGTATAGACTAGTGTTTTAACACACTTGGCTATAAATCGCTTGAATTTAATTACAATTTAAATCTTTTTTGTGGCCATTAATCTCTGCAACATCCTACATCATCAACAATAATCCCTTCATCCAATCGTCTCTAATCGTCAATTCATTTCCTAAAATAATAAATTTCCACTTCATTTTTAATCTTTATTGAGTAACTTAATTTTGTTTTTAAGAATCTATTTCTAATTTCTAATACAAAGGAGCTATGCTACACATTACATTATATATTTCCTATAATAATTAGAACTTAAACAATAAATTGTAAAATTTAATTACCTTTTAAATCTTAGGTTTTTTTTTATTCCATCCATCACTTGCATTTCAAACTATAATTTATCATTCTGACTTATTTATTTTTACTACCTCATGGGATGAACTTAGATGATTTTGTTTTTTTTTATTATGAAATAGTTTTGTTTCTATTTATTGTTTTTTCTTTATACCATGAAAACCAGTAAAATATAAATAAATAAAATTGAAGAATATTGAAACTAATAAACTTTGAAACTATAACTGCTAATGTGTAATAAAAAAAGAAACACATTAAGTTTAACATTATTCTATAATAGTTTAGGTTGAACAATGGACGGACGGTTGATGAACGAAGATAGATTAACAAAGAATTTTTTCAATACTATTGTTTTAGGACGGTTGCAATGACAGTTCTCGTTTTCTATGCATTTTAACGACAGACCTATTTCGACTTTTACTATAAAACAAGAATATTCATAATTAAAGAAATTCTCTAATGATTTGGTATTTTGTTTCGGTTCCGGCTTTTAAATTAAAATAATCCATCTCAACAAACATGGAAACATTTATGTGTGCTACAGGTCAATTAACCCATTTTTAACTTTTTCTCAACTAATTGCTTTGTTGCGTCACTCAATGTTAATTAATCATATATTGTAATGGGCAAGATATTTCGTTATCAGTTGTACTTCCATTTTCCGTTCTATAGTAATATACTTTAGACTTTGTCGAAAATACTTTTACAATATTTTCAATCAACGTATCAACACAATTATTTTAAACATTTCTACGTGCAACTGACCCTTTCTTGCAAATTCTTTAGTCTAGTTTCTCATCTATTTTATAAAAAAAAAAAAGAAACTCAAACGATTCAAATAAAAAAAAGAAATTGTCTAGTAAACGGATTGAAATATAAAATAAAATTTATGCTGACCGGAAAATGTTCTTTTTGGCTCGTGCTATGAGCTCGTTTCTTCTACATAAATAATAAACAATATTTTGTTATGTGAAGATTAATTATAAATCATAATATTGTATGTAGCTGTAATACGGTTGTTCAATTTATAAAAGGTGGAATAGTTGTCGGGAGTATAGGAGAATATTTTCTCGTTTGTTGACTTGTTTATTGAAATGATATATGGAAATGGTTCGACTTGTATTTTGTATTGAGATCACATGGGGAAATTTTAAATTTGGGTGCGGTAAAAAGTATAATTGAAAAGCAACAAGAAATGGACAATCTGACTATAAATGTTTAAATGTTCGATCGGAGATTATTGTGTAATTTTAAATCTAACCAAAACCATTGTGAAAGTTTGTGATTATAAAAAATTTTTGCGACATAGTTTTTTTGTTTTGAATATTATTGAATAAGAGATTTCCCAATAGATTGATATATAGCTATAGCAATAATTTATTTATATTTAAAAGTGAAACACTTTACAGCATTACACTATAATAATTCGAACGTACTTATGGGTTAATACGAAACCCCCAATATTCATAGCCCGCTTAATAATCGCCATATGCAAAAAACAATGAACCGTATGCAAAAATTTGGATTAGCGTTTTTGATTAAATTTTTTTTATTTTTTTTTATATGGAGTTTTATATTTCACTTGGTGAAAGTTTTCGTATAATAAAACGTTAGGGACTAATTAGTTTAACTGGAAAATAAGCTATCCTGGTCTCAAACTCATTCCGTTAAAAACTCGTTAAAATTATTCTGGACTCATTCATTTCATCCACAACAATTACGCTATAAATCAATATGTAGGTATATTATCTACTTTCTTCGATCAATTCTAAAATGGGAAATTTATTATTACAGTTATTAGAATTAGTATGAAAAATGCAAAAGAATTTAAATCTTTATATCTGTAAGGTTAATAAAAATACAAAAAAAATTACGTGGTGGATTGTGAATGATCTTTGATTGATCTTTCTACTTTCGTATCAGGTAAGCTTTACATAAGTTATTCACAATTGTTTAATAATATTCAATACTTTAAATTTCCTTCAGGATATTCAGATAATCCATTGATTAACAAATTCCACCAAATCAAAATCAATCGGCTTCTTATTCTGTTCGTTTTTTTCTTCACGGCTACATTCAGTATTTCAGTTTAAATTATTGATTATCAAGATCAACTTCTTTGTAGATCAAAAAAATTGATTGATATTGATATTCATAATTCGACCATGATCATATTTTACATTTTTGTTATTTAAATTAGGAAGTCACGAACTTTTTTTTTTAAATTAAAATTAATCTAAAATTATTCTATTTGATTTTATGTTTCGATTGATGATTTTTATTTTGCTGTGAGATATATAGAACTTTCAATTGTCTTGCGATAAATATCTTGAAATTAATAATCGTACTCGTTTATAAGAAATAATGTTGACTGTAGCTGTAGTATTTTTTTTATAAAAAAGAAAATTTTGATTGGCTGAACCAGCGAATTAAACATAGGTTGTAATCGCCCTGTTTAATTTTTTTAAAATATTCCTTACTTATAACAAACAGAATTTTTCATCTTTTCTTATTCATCATGAAAGATAGATAGAAAGATAGAATTTTTTTTAAACTCCTTAAAAATCGATTCTATTATTAGATTATTTTATTTACTGTTCTTTTAATTCAATTTTTTTTTATATAGAAGAAAATATTAACAATTTTTTAATATTTTAAAAAAAATTTATTATCTTTACAATATTAATTTTCATTCTTTCGTAAGATTAAAGATGGTAGAACTTAAAGATGAATAAAATATTCTGTTTAAGAATAAAAATTGATTCTTCTTCATAAAATTACATATTAAAAGACTGTTTCTAGGTTAAAATTAAATATGAAAAATATGATATGAAAGGTACAAAACAAGAATATACGCACGAGGCGCAAATTCATGTTATTTCTTTGAGCGTTTAAGAAAACGCCACATGAGCGATTTCTAAAATGAATTCAAAATCGTGAAATAACTTCATACCAACAATTTCTCACATGTTAAAAAGCAATGAGACAGCAAATCTAAGATCGTTTTCAATTGTAACCAATATTATGATTCAAGGAGAACGTAATCTTTACGCACTTCTTTCAACTTTTTTGTATTTTGAAAGAAAACCTATCAATAATTTCGAATTTCAAGACTCATTGGTTGATAATCTTTTGAAAACGATTAATGATCAAGCATTTTTCGGATATAATTTAATGTTGTTTTTAATCTAACAGTTATGAATTATTTGTTGAAATCGTGATCCAAATCGAAAAGATCTTTGATAAAATTTAGGATTTTAATAATTAACTTTAAGATCAATTTTAATTTTTTAATTGTGGAAAATTTCATGCTGGTATTTGAATATTTGTTTTTTTTTTGTAAATTTTACAAATCTAATTTAATCTGTTGATGATGATCACAAAAACTAACAAATTTTGTCAATAATCTATTACAATTTCATTCTCGGTTTCAAGCCAGAATTCGAATATGTACTGGTTATCTTAATTTTTAATCGCATGTTTCTTAAAAATGAATCAATGAGCAAATGTTTTATTTGTTGTTCAATCAATAGAATTGACGATCAAACTCTAAACGTTGACTAAATATTCAACATTTTTTAAATTTATCTACTGTTTTTAAAACTGTTAAGTGTTAAGCGCCGTAAAATAAAAATTCTGGTGATACATAAATATCTTCTTGTATTCATATATAAAATGTTATGTATACAAACCCCCAAAATGGAATAACACAAAACATTTAACAAACTTCACTCATGTTGTTGTTATTCAAATATTTTAACTCAAAAAATATGTATACATATTAACATTGTAAGTAAATAAATAAATAGAAGATCATTAATCAAATTTACGCGAAGAGTACTATGGCATGTAACTGATTAGAAAAAATTTGAAAATTAATAATAGGTTGTATAGTTTATAGTTGAGAAATAAACAAATCATTAAAAATAATTTGGGGTTAGAGAACAGAAAAATTAGAAATCGTTTATAAAATTTGAATAAATCATTTTATTTATCTGCTTATAGGTTCTGTATTTTTTTTTGCTAAAACTAATTATAAAGTGTTTTATTGTGTAAGGTTGTAATTAATAACTTTTTATATGTATAAAAAAACAATTACAGTTAAATGATGGTTGGATAAAATAAATTGATGTAAACGTTTTGATAGTTTTATAATTTCTTGCCATATTTGAAACTGCGGTTCAAATTGTTACTATAAGGAAGTTTATATTATTATTAATAAAATAAAAATTAAAAATAAACAGTAAAAAGTATATTTTTAAATATTGCATTTTAATAAAAAGTGACAAAAGCACACAAACAGTGAATAATATGGAAAACCATAATAACACATATAGGTTTTAAAAGGTTTCGATGTGTTATTGTAACAGTAACACATATTGCAATTTCTATTGCACAAAACTTTTTATTAATATAAAAAGTTAACCAAATTCCTTTCTAATCAAATAGAAACATTGCCAGTTCAAATCAATCTTACATTTTAGTGTTTCTAATTTTATAATATATTGCTTCTTGTAATAAAATTAATTGTCTTCAAAATAATAATAAATTTTTTAAATGTTTAATTTATTTGAGTTTCGGAATAAAATGTCGATTGTCGTTATACCTTTTGTCATTTTGATCTATCGTTTTATGAGTTTTCTTTTAACGTTTTGCTTTGAACATTTTTTTATTCGTTTTATTAGTTTAGATTTAGGTAAATTCATTAGGGAATTTTTAGGCTGTACTCGTATATTAGCTAGACAGAGAAAGGCGAATCTATTTGACTGTATTTATTTTATAATAAATCGATGATCTAGTCTAGGTCTAGGTTGAATTAATAAACGATTTGTGAGTTAGAGGTGTAAGTTTTATTCTTTGGTTTGATTGATTTTTATTTGTGCTGATTTTATGATTTTAGCAGTGGTTTTTTGATATCTGTTCTTAAATATTTTATGTATAAATCAGATTAATTTAGATTAAAATAAACCATTTTTATTTTCTAGAACTAGTGCGTGTCGAATCTAATATTTTTTATTTCAAACTTTCCTTTTTTCCAAATTTTCAATGTCAAGAAAAATTTACAATATTTTCCTGAATCTTTTTATGAGCGATTAAAACAGAAAGAATTCAATTGCAATATTTTATGTGAGTATCATAAGATAACGTTTTTTTCTTAGTTTAATAACTAATTTCTTTCAACGAGTCTAGACAATTTTCATTGTGGGTGTGTGAGATATAAATTAAGTTTGTTTCCTTTCGTGCCAAAAATTTGTTGTTTCAGACAGTACTCTTTTCTTATCAGATTCTATTTTTACTGTTTTTAAATTTAATTCTGAATATGGAGGATATAGAGGATGACAGACAAAACATTCAGTTTTGACCAATATTTACACCGACTAATTAATTGTTTTTGCGGCGGACAATAGTCTATAACTCTGAAAACTTAAGACATTTAAATAAAATGTTTCTCTAACCTTAGAAACAGTTTACACTAATTACTGCAACAAAAGTGTAGTTTATATTATGTTGTGTTAATCGTTGAAGTTCAAGATCTTTTAAATATTGTTTTAATTTTAAAATAAAATCTTTTTTCTTTTTGAACTTTGTGTCTTATATAGTTCGAAACAAAGATCAAATTTGTAAATCTTATGTAAGATGCATAGATATACAAAAATATACATTTCAGTTTTCACACATATTTCCATTATAATTTCAAAATATATCATGCATTCACTTAAAATCGAAAAGTTATTTCGTTATTATAGTAAAAATAGAAAAAATCTGCTCTAAATAGTCATGTTCTTAATTGAAATTGTGATGTTTTTATTTAAAAGATACAGGGAATAGCTGATATGTCGTAAAACTAATAAATGTGAGAATTATAACAAACGAATGAATGCTTTAATTCTACAGAACCGGATAATAGGGCAGTTTAGCGTCGAAAAATCGAGTTACGTCAATTAAATTTGTTATCACTCCTTCTTATCCTGATCTTTATATACCTGTAAGAAAACACAATATTTTGTACGAGAATAGTAGATTCTTGTATGAGTTGAGAATGATGGCAATTCTTCACGAGGATGAAGTTGCGTAGCGAGCCCGAAACGAGCGTAGCATGTGGAGGGAATCATCCGAGTGAAGAATTGTTATCATCCTATGTGAATACAAGATGCTATTTTATCCACGACTGCAAAATATTTCGATTAATTTCCAGTTTGCCTGCTAAAGTTTTTATCACCATGTTGAAATATGTAAATCATAGATAGCATAGAAAAACGAACATTAAATTTATTATTTTATATTTTATATATGTATTGTTCTCGTTTTAACCTTTTGATAATACTATACCAACAAATAAACTATAGAATTGTAGTAGAATGTAACGATTGCGTCACATTCTATACACAAGTTAGAGAATGTATAAAATTACAATGGAAGACATACACATGGAAAGTATATATTCTTTAATAGTCGTAGATAAATCTTTTTTTTTAGCTTATGCTCTCCTTTTTTGTAAGGATAATGCAAATAAAAATAAAAGCAACCAAAATAATGAACTAAGAAAATTAAATTTAACTTTATTTTACTTTTATGGAAACATCTTTAACAAAATTCAAAATTAATGCACGACTTCTTTAATTTTTTCTAAATGTTGAGATTATGCTTTTGTTTTCATAAATACTTTTCTTAACACTAACTGTCTATTATATTTTAATCATATCTTGTTTAATTTGATTCTACTATTTTTATTATTTTACTCTAATTTACTAATTGTACTTCTGTTTTGTTGATCTTAATTTGAATTAATTGTTACTATTTCAAGGCTTTGCCTTTTTGTAACATGAAATGTTTAAATAAAGCAAAAAAAAAAAACTAAATATGATTTGTTTTTAGTAAATGTGTTATTTATAATAATTTTAAAATAAATAGGAAGAGTTTAAAAAGAACTTTAAAATAAAAAAACATTGGTTTTCTAAACTTTTTATTACAATAATGCATGCTATTTTGACATTAAAGCAAATTTACACATTTGTGTTAAGATACGTTCAACTTCCAATAACTCAAAAACTAATATCTACAAAACAGTTGCAGAATTTTTTTATTTCTAGGTAACTGAAAAAATAAACAATTCTACTCAAAACCCTAAAAACTTTAAAAAAATATTGCGACGCTGATGCATAGGGTGACTTCACCACAGCTCTGGAAACATAGTGTTCTGGATATATAATGAGCTAATATCCATAAAATACTTTAATTAAAAGCTAACCAATATTATGGACTTCGTAGTTCTAATAATAAAAATATTAAAGCAGGCAGGAGTATCCCAACAAACATAAATTCTGTTGTACGAGAAAAAGTAAAAAAAAATTTATAGGAAGTGACAAAGCGGAAGTTAGGATCCAGAACTGTTGTAAACCGTACTAAATGTGTATATACCAAATTTCATCCAACTCAATTATCAGGTACAGAAGTTATTGAGCTTCCAAAATAACAGGTGCTTGGAGGACCCCCTACCACTTTGTTCACTATCGCTAAAAAAAAACTAATCAGTTCCTTGCCATACATATTTGCATCTTTTTGCAAAGTGTAATCAAAATTACTTAACGAACGAATGTTGTATGCTTCCAACAAACATTGAAACAATGAACAGGTGTTCGGGAAGACCCCACCACTTATCCCAATATTGTCCAAAAACTAGTCAATTCTTTGTCAATAAAGTCTTAATCTTTTTTCAAAGTGCCATTAAAATTGATTAATGAATGAAATCTGTATGCTCCCAACAAACTTTAAAAACCAAGTGTGAAAGGTCAGCAGTTGTATGGTAGACCCCCGCCACTTTGATCAATGTGTCCTAAAAGATGATAATTATCTTCTTACACTAATTGGAACCCTATTCCATAAGTTTCATCATAATCACTTCATTATTGTAGGCTGTAGTGTGCATAAAGACACTGAAAAAACTTCAAAAAAGTACAAAAAAAAATTTTTTATCGGAAGTAAAAAACCGGAAGTTGGGATGCAGGACTATTTTAAACGGTACTACATACTCATGTACCAAGTTTCATCCAATTCGCTTATCAGGTACAGAAGCTATAGATCTTTCAAAAAAACAGGTGCTCCAGGGACCCCCCACCACTTTGTCCACTATCGCTCAAAAACTAATCAGTTCTTTGCCATACATGTTTGCATCTTTTTTCAAAGTGTCATCAAAATTCGATAACGAACGAATGCTGTGTGCTCCCAACAAACATTGAAAAAAGTGTGACACATTAAACAGGTGTTCGGGAGAACCCCCACCACTTATTCCAATATTATCCAAAAACTAATCAGTTCTTTGTTACTTAAGTCTCCATCTTCTTCCAAAGTGTCATTAAAATAAATTAATGAACGAAGTCTGTATGCTCCCAACAAACTTAAAAAACAAAGTGTGAAAAGTCAGCATTTGTATGGTAGACCCCCACCACTTTGATCAATGTGTTCTAAAACATGATAATTATCTTTTCACACTTATTGGAACCCTATTCCATAAGTTTCATCATAATCACTTCGTTATTCTAGGCTGTATTGTGCATAAAGACACTGACAAAACTTCAAAAAAGTACAAAAAAAATTTTTTTACCGGAAGTGAAAAACCGGAAGTTGGGATGCAGAACTATTGTAAACCGTACTACATACTCATGTACCAAGTTTCATCCAATTCGCTTATCAGGTACAGAAGTTAAAGAGCTTTAAAAAAAACAGGTGCTCCAGGGACCCCCCACCACTTTGTTCACTATCGCTCAAAAACTAATCAGTTCTTTGCCATACATGTTTGCATCTTTTTCCAAAGTGTCATCAAAATTCGTTCACGAACGAATGCTGTGTGCTCCCAACAAACATTGAAAAAAGTGTGACACATTAAACAGGTGTTCGGGAGGACCCCCACCACTTATTCCAATATTATCCAAAAACTAATCAGTTCTTTGTTACTTAAGTCTCCATCTTTTCCTAAAGTGTCATTAAAATAAATTAATGAATGAAGTCTGTATGCTCCCAACAAACTTAAAAAACAAAGTGTGAAAAGTCAGCATTTGTATGGTAGACCCCCCACCACTTTGATCAATGTGTCCCAAAACATGATAATTATCTTTTCACACTAACTGGAACCCTATTCCATAAGTTTTATCATAATCACTTCATTATTGTAGGCTGTAGTGTGCATAAAGACACTGAAAAAACTTCAAAAAAGTACAAAAAAATTTTTTTACCGGAAGTGAAAAACCGGAAGTTGGGATGCAGAACTATTTTAACCGTGCTACATACTCATGTACCAAGTTTCATCCAATTCGCTTATCAGGTACAGAAGTTATAGAGCTTTCAAAAAAACAGGTGCTCCAGGGACCCCCCACCACTTTGTTCACTATCGCTCAAAAACTAATCAGTTCTTTATCATACATGTTTGCGTCTTTTTCCAAAGTGTCATCAAAATTCATTCACGAATGAATGTTTTATGCTCCCAACAAACTTAAAAACTTTGTGGAAAAGACCACCTGTTCTATGGTGGACCCCCAACCCTTTATCCAATGTTCTCCAAAAGCTGATAAAATCTTTTTCATGTTATTTCAAAGCTTTTCGCAACGTTTCATGAAAATCGATCGGTAATTGTAGGCTACAGTAGGGATAAACACCTGAAAAAAAAACTTTTTAACCGGAAGTGACAAACCGGAAGTTGGTATGCAGAAATATTGGAAACAGTACTAAAACCTTATATACTAAGTTTCAATAAGATCATAGCCCGGGATCAGATGTTATTCAAGATTTAAACTTAGAGGTGTTCGGGAGACCCCCCGCCATTTTGTCCAAATTTGAAATGAATCCAGATCTTGCATTTTCAAGTGAACCTGTATCATTTGCCAAAGTTTCATCAAGATCCTATGCAGAAAACTCACCCACCCACCCACACACACACATACGTACACCAAATTTTTTATAGGCTATTTAGATAGAGGATGGTCCAAAACAAAAGCAAAAATAAAATTTGGGGTATGTAAGATTTTTTTTTTCACGATAGATCGCATTACTTCACACAATTTAAAATTGTGGTGAAGTAAAAACTACCAAAATAAAAATCTATCAATCAATCATCAATAATATAATAGCCGTAAGTCTATCCTTCTATACAAGCGTAACGGATACCTTATCTATCCTTTAGTCTATAGTTTAAATGTAGTTCAAATTGGTATATTGGTAGCGCGCTCGACTGGTGATCATAAGATTGAAAGTTCGGAACCTGATTCTTGCAAATTTTTTTTTATTTTTTTTTTAAATAACATTAAAATTATTGTTTTTTTACACACTTTTATTTTATTCATATTCATACACACATTTCGTTTTACGATAATGCAGTTTTTAAATTTTTATTTTAAATAACATTAAAATTGTTTTATTTATTCATAAATTCATTATTTTCTTTAAATAACTTTAAAATTATTGTGCTTTTTTATTTTATTATTCATGAATGAATTTATATAAATAAATAATTCATATATAAATAAAACTTATATAAAATTTTGTTTTTGGATACTTAGAATTATCGATAAAGTAGTTCTTTAAAGTTAGTTAAAAAGTTAAGTTGTCTTTTGTATTTAATTTGTTCAAATTAAAATCATTAAAATCATTTCGATATTTACATTTCGATATTAAAAATAACAACAACTACTATAAATAACATTAAAATTATTGTTTTTTTACACACTTTTATTTTATTCATACATACATTTCGTTTTACGATAGAGCAATTTGATCGATAATGCAGTTTTTATAGCATTTTATTGCACTGTCATTTCCCGTTTCGTTCAAATTATTATAATTTCGATATTAACAAGAAAATTAATTAGTTTTTTTACAGGCAGTGCTAAAAACCATATAATAGTGGTTTCCGATAATTATTTGCCATAATTTCATTCCTGTGAACTAAATTAAGGAAAAACAAAAACTACTATTTGAGTATGTATTTCTTTTGCAATATAATAGCTTTATCATAAAAGATCGTGTGACGTCATTTTGTTTAGTTATTTTAAGTTTTAATAAAAATTAGAATGCATTCAGGGATTTTATTTTAATTCAGTTACATAATACATATATTTATAATTTTTGTTGATGTTTTATTAATAAAACCTTTTTTATTTTGAATTAGTCACAAGATATGTAATATTTATTATGAAAAATAGATCGAATTTTTTTTAAAGGAATAATTTTTACATTAAATAGTAAAGTTGGTAGATGGTTTTTATAATAAGTTTATTAAAAAAGAAAAGAGGAAACAAATTGATGAAAGTACATGATTAAAGGTCTATTTCCTCACTTTTTGACACAACATTTCGTAAAATACTAGCGCTATTATGGCAGGACCAGAACCAGAAAATTGTTCTATAGTACAGCGAACATAACAGCATAGAAAAATATAGATTTTTAACAATTTTTAAAAACAATGTAGGTTGAAAATATTTGATATTTTTATGCAAAACACAGTTTAGGTTATAATATACATTTTCAAACATTAATAATTTAAACCGATTTGATAAAATGAACTTTAAGAAACTCAGTACGAAATTTCGTTGTCATTGTCGATGTAGGGGGTTGTGAGAAAGGTTCGGAGCTCAACGCTAATCCTATATTTAATTTTTATTGTTTTGGTTTATTTTTTTTATAGAACATAAAAATTATTCCTTTTTCATAAAAATTCCTTCATAAAAATTCCATTTACGGCATTTAAATTTTTCGATAATGTAGTTTTTCAAAATTATTGCTCTAATTGTCTTTTAGCCGTTTCGTTCAAATTTATATCGTTGCGATATTAATAAGAAAATTAATTATTTATATGACAGATAGTGCTAAAAATCATAGAATATTTTTTTTCCATCATTATTTTTGCATAGCTTCATTTTCTGTAAATAAAATATAGAAGAAAAAAAGCTGCTATTTCAGTATTTTCTTATTATTATTATTTTCAACCATTTGTCATTGATCGTATAAAAATTTATCGTTAACCTCACGATGGTTTTTGTAGAATTATAGTTAAGCAGAAGGTACACACAGAATAGATTAGAAGAGGTTGGATTATGATGGATAGTACTTAGTAGTTGTATCAAAGCCGGATGAAAAGAGCAAGAGTGTATTGGTGTGCGTAGGGAGGGGAAAGGATGGAGGGGCGGGGGGGGGGGGGGGGCGGAGCCCGCGGGATACCCCCTAGTATAAAATAACAATAAACATCAATAAAATTAAAAAATTTTACATTTAAACGAATTTTTCTTAAAAAACTTTAAACAGAGTTATAGAAGACAACAAAAATTAAATTCTTCTTTTAAATAAGAAAAACAATTTGTTTTATTTTTATTATAAAAACAATAACTAAAATGACAAAAGTTGAAAAACCCCTAAAGTCTAGATAAGTACAAACAAATTTTAATGTTTCAAAACGTTTTTTGTTTTACTGAAAAGAAAAAATTTCAAGTGATTTGCAAATAAAATTGGATTTTATATTTAAATTTGTAATGTTCGAAGGAAAATAAGTTTTTTAATAAAAAATATCTTTCAAAAATCTTTATTTTTCTTAAAAGAAACTTTGATATTCCTAATGGAATATGATAAGAATGAATATGTTCAAAATAATTATTCAAAAAAAAAATAAATACGAAGCCGAAGTTTGGTGCATGACTTTTATTATTTATTTTTAGCTGAATAAGATAGTTCAAATAGAATTATAATGTGCTTATTAATCAAAATTTATTTTTATATATAATTACATAAAATGTTGACGCCTGGTATTTTGTAATTTTTATGGAAGCGCCTCGTAGATTGTGTCACTAATTTCGATTAGTTTCGACTTGTGCGTATTTTCATTTATTTATTACTACAGAATTATTTATTATTCCATCTTTCAAAACAACACAGCAGCGGTTGAACAATTTTATAATTTGATTTGGCCATCTTCATGTATATTCACATTTTCAATATTTATTTCGGTCAACTATCACATTTGATAGCAAACCAAGTTGTACTTATATGTTGGATGCTAAATTCTAAAATAAATAGATTAGGAGCTGCGATTTAACAATTGAATAAATGGTTGCACTTACACTGCACCAAAAAACAAAATAAACTAAGATAAGAAACTAACTTCAATTTCAAATCATATGCAGCTTTGCATCTGAACTGGAGGTTGAGAGAACTTTTTTTTAACTAGGAGGCTCTTAAGCTAAGGTGAATAAAAACAAAGAGATCTGATGCTTCGTTATAAAATAAACAATAAAGCAAATATGATTCGTAAAAACGCAATTTAATTGTGTCACTAAGTGGAAAGAAAATAAATAGCTTTTAGTCAAATAATTTCAAATCCATATCAAAACTCAATTGCCTTTATACAAAAAAACATACAAAAACTTTTGCATACTCATTTCAAGATGCGATAGATGTGGAGGAAAAACACTCAGAAACTAAACCAAATGTTTCTCATAACAACTAAAATATTTATACCAAATATTCACAATAATTTTTAATACAGAATTTACCAACACAAGATGTTCTTTGATTTATCTTCTTTTGTGATTGTTCATCAAAGTTTTACATATCTTAAGAAACTTGATTTCCATAACATCAAATTTGCTAATAATTAAACTGTTTTTTTTTTAAATACAAACAAGAAATTGTATTCGCCTTTTCATCACTTAAAAAATCATATTCTTAAAACATCTAATTAAAATTAATATTCAAAATTTTCGTAATCTGAAAACTATTATAAAACGCCATAGCTCTACAATCTCAAAAGATCAAAATAAAAGCAAATGCGAAAAATCAGATACATTCTGTAAGTCTACCAAATAGTAGAAATAGTTCGTTTTTTATTTTTCTGAAAATATCACTTGGAATTTTATTTTTCGTTTTTTTTTTTCAAGATGAGTAACGTGCCAACATTAAACTAATTTGTTTGTTGAAAAATTATTGCATATTAAAATTTAATTTTGTCAAACAAAACGGAGCAATGTGTGTTTTCGGTTTCGGCTGTTTTTGATGACTACAACTACTATAGGCAATTAATTTTTTATAAATTTTCTTTTTAGTTTAAAATTTCAAAAATACGATGAATATTTTTTAAATTAGTTAACTAGCGGTTTATAACGCTATTTATTAATCAAGAATTTTTTGTTAAAACTAAATCTAAATCTATCATAGATGATGAACAAAACATTACTTTTGCTTGAGCCCACGACTGAGGTAGCAGAGGTAGAGGTAGCAGACTATCGAAATTCTACTTTCACGTCAGTGCTATTTGGACAGCACTAATAAATATAATTAGAATTTCTATAAAAACGCTATATAAAAATGTAAACAGATTGTTTTGTAAACCTAAAGACCGGAGTGAGTGTCTCGTTCATGGAAAACAAGGGTGGGGCGACAGGCTTACCTCCCGTTCTAGCAAAACATTACTTTTGCATTGCTCTTGTACTATCCCTTATTTACAACATCATTGATTTTTGAAACGATACCTAGACAACGATATAAAACTCGGTACTTTTATAATGTTTTAGCTCTAATATGATTTTTAAAAAAGTCAGGCAAGTGCGAATATCATTCGCTCGCTGAGGGTTCCGTGTATATAATATTTGACAAAACAACAGTTTTTGTTTGAATAGTTTCATGTTGGGTTGCATTTTACCCAAAGCTGTTTATGGTGGCTAATGAAAGCTTCAATAACGCCAGCTAAAAAATATATTACGAAAATGTATTATCAATTGTTGTAGCTTCAACTGTTGTTGGTTCATGAATTTTTCTTTATAAATTTTTTTGTAGAAAATAGTTTGAGAGCCAGTTTTGAGGATTTTTATTGAAACCAACGGAAAAATAAAGAGGAAAAAGTGTCATCAAATTATTGCCAACGAGTGAATTGTTAATACAGTCGAGTGATTTGTCTACTGAACAATGGAGAGATCGGTATAGTATACCAACAGGATTTGAACTTCAGCTAGTTAAACATTCACAATGACTGCCAGCAGAGCTAAAATCGAAGTGATGGTGGCTAGTATTTTTCTGCACTGGTGGTACTGTATCAGACCTAACGAAAAGAACAGATCACCAACCTCGATTTACTTGACTGTAACAATTTTCTAGTTCAACAGCAGTTCAATAGTTCAAAAATTTCAAAAATGTTGGTAATTAGTGATCAACTTCACAGAGAACATTTGCAATGCAACCATATTAAATGATAATCTATCGAATATCAAACAGGTATCAGGTATGTTATCGCATAATTTTTCAACCTAACGCCTTTCGCCTGAAGTTGAGTTCATCTGACTTGTTAAACTGTTTTGATCTAATCTGATCTTGTTTGTTCATTTCTATACTTCGTTTCACTCAGTATTTTACTATTTTTAGGGTTCCGTTTTTTATAAGGAACACTATTGGTGAGAGTAAAACGGGTTTTTCACATTATATCGATTATCTCGTAAACTTTAAATGCTATGGACTTGAAATTTGAGGTGCGTATAAAACTAATCTGCTCACATGAAACCAAATAAAACTAAAGTGGTTTTCGTTTGGTTTACAGGGGTACGATGTGAGACCTTTGAGAAAATATATTTTTTTATAGATTCAAGTAGGGTATCATATGAAAGGGCTTCATTTCAGTATTCCTTAAAAATTTATTTTGGAATTTTACACCTCACCATTTTTTGTATAATTTGGAATAATGACGTTTTTTTCGTGTTTTCTTACCTCGATTAGCTCCGAACCTAACTGATCGAAAATTTTCAAATGTATTTGGAATGATAGAAAAATTAATAAGTTTTTAATAAACAATATAAAAAAGTGTCATATTCTCATACTTAGATTTATTAAGGGGGTGGATATGAGGAGGGGTAAAATCACTATTTAAAATGGAGTCAAGTGGGGTGTCGTTTGAAAGAGCACTTTATTTAAAAAACATAGCACTTTTTTTAGAATTTTGCGATGCACAGTTTTTGAGTTATGGACAAAAAAGTGCAAAATTCAGACCGTTCCCCCCCCCCCTACGTTTCGACACTGATTGACAGAAAAATTTGAAAAAATTCACAGAGCTAGGAAATTCGGTAAATTTTGTATGAAAATTATAGCGAGGTCTCAAATAATTATATTTCTGTGTGTTTAGGGGACCGGTGTAAAGAGGGTAACAAAAAGTTTTTTTTGACCCAAGCGAGTGGGGTGTCATTTGAAAGAACACTTAATTTAGAATTTGTTGCAAATTTTTTTAGAATTTTGCGGTGCACAGTTTTTGAGTTATGGACAAAAAAGTGAAAAATCCAGACCGTCCCCCCCCTACGTTTCGACACTGATTGACAGAAAAATTTGAAAAAATTCACAGAGCTAGGAAATTTAGTAAATTTTGTATGAAAATTATAGAGAGGTCTCAAATAATTATATTTCTGTGTGTTTAGGGGACCTGGGTAAAGAGGGTAAAAGAAAATCATTTTGGACCCAAGCGAGTGAGATGTCATTTAAAAGAGCGCCTAATTTATAAATCATTGCAATTTTTTTTAGAATTTTGTGATGTAAAGCTTTTGAGTTATTATCATAAAAGTGCAAATTTCAGATCGTTTCGCTCCTTACGTTTCGACGATGATTGACAGAAAAATTTGAAAAAATTCGCAGAGACAGGATAATTTGTAAATTTTGAATGAAAATCATAGCAAAGTCTCAAATAACTATATTTCTATGTGTTTGGGAATGGGTGTGGGGAGAGTAAAAAACCACTTTTGAACCAAGCGAATAAGGTGTCATATGAAGGAGCACTTAATTTAAGAAACATTACAATTTTTTTAGAACTTAGCGGTGCACAGTTTTTGTGTTATTGAAAAAAATATTTTTAGTATGTAGCCTCTCCACCCCCCTAAATTTCAACACTTGATTGACTGAAAAAATAATCAAATTTAAACCATTTAAACAAGCTGGTGAATCATTCTTGAGTTACCATGAACATCTATGGATGAGATTTAACCTAATGTAACATTTTTTGAGTTATTTTTGATCAATGTGGATTTGATTGTAATTTACTATTGACACTTACGATTAAACATTAATTATTTTGTTATGCGGCTATAGTCTGGAAATATAAGGACATTACAACACAACTTTTTGTCAATAGTTTTGATATTGTGTTCTTTTACATTCACGGAACCCTTGACGAGCGAATTTTAATTCTTAATTCTAACTCATTTCTATTTTAATTCCCTACTGCTTAATTTTATTTTGTAATGTTTTTGGTTAAGATTCAGTTATAGTAACAGATAAGTTTTTTATTAATGGATTTTCATTATGTATCAATTTATTAGAGTAATTTTTAACCAAATCATCAGTATGAATATTTATGTATTTCATGTTGGCTAAAGTATAGAGCCTACTAGTACTAAATCAGGGTGGTAGTTTAAATATTAACTTCAAGAATTTATTTTGAATTATTTGAAATTTTTGTTTATGTACATTTGCAATTTTCCACCAGATTGGGCTTCCGTACATGATAACATTTAATACCATAACTTTAAAAATTAATAATTTTTTCACATTTTTTAACATAACTCAAAAACTGCGCTTTTGAAAATTACAAAAAAAATTGTTTTGGACTAGAAAAAAATCACCTTTCATATGACACCTCTTCCAATAAGGTCAAAAATAATTTTTTTTTCAAAATTTCCACTCTCAACCCCTCAGAATCACAATTGAAATGATGAGCCGACCGCTGTATAGTTTTCGTTCAACCTTTACAACATTGCCCATAACTACGAATTTTTTCAATTTTTTTTCTTGTGTAATGTTCGAAGTTAAGGGGGGGGGGGGGGGGGGGAAAGGAAATTTTTTTCACATTTTTTAACATAACTCAAAAACAGCACTTTTTAAAATTACACAAAAAATTGTTTTGGACTAGAAAAAAAATCAACCTTTCATATGACACCCCCTTGACAGGGTCAAAAATATTTTTTTTTCAAAATGTCCACCATCAACCCCTTCAAAATAACATTTGAAATTATGAGCCAACCGCTATAGTTTTCTTTCAATCTTTACAACATCGCCCATAACCATGAATTTTTCCAAATTTTTTCTTTTGTAATGTTCGAAGTTAAGGGGGGGGACAGGCAATTTTTTTCACATTTTTTAATATAACTCAAAAACTGCGCTTTTGAAAATTACATTGTTTTGGACTAGAAAAAAAATCACCTTTCATATGACACCCCACTCAACAAGGCCAAAAATAATGTTTTTTCAAAATTTCCACTCTCAACCCCCTCAGAATCACATTTGAAATGATGAGCCGACCGCTATAGTTTTCGTTTAATCTTTACAACATTGCCCATAACCATGAATTTTTTCAAATTTTTTCATGTGTAATGTTCGAAGTTAAGGGGGAGAGGGCAGGAAAAACAACACTCGTTTTTAACAATATCAAGAAAACTAAGCAGTCGAAAAATCTATGAAATTTTTTTTTGAAATATTTTGATTTTTTTCGATTTTTCTAACCCAAACTCGATTCCTTACAAAAAAATTTGTTTTACTATCTCCTTATCTATGTCCATAAAATATAGATAAAAACGAAAATATAAAATTTTTTTGTTATCAGCAGGCGTGGGAAAACACATTTAATAACTGTAGAAACTTTCAACTTCCCTATCAAAGTACGGAGACCTAAAAATGTTGAGAATTTGATACAAACTGCATTCTTATCAATTTTAGTGAAATTTTTGGATACAAACTGGGAAAGCTAGCTATAGACTTTTTCAAAAAAACAGCGCTCATCAACCGTTTATGCCGAAAAAAGTCAAACACCAGAACTAAGAAAGAAGAAAAAATTAATAAGAGATTCCTATAAAATATGAAGATAATTGTTTTTTATCAAGGGTTGTCAAGATTTTATATTAAATATAATTTTTTTTTTAAACAAAAACTCAAACCTTTTAACTGTTCTCCAACGTCGTTTTAGTGCGCCAAGCATTTTTAATTGAATATTTGTTCTTTATTCTAATAGAATCCAATGAAATATTTCATAATCTTAATTTTTACAATTTTTGTTCACTATCTAATTTTTTTTTAAATTTTCACTCGTTAAGAAACAAAAAAACTTTTCACATGTTGCTTTATCAATTTAAATAGCAATAATTATATGTTTCTAATACTAATAACAATTTCACTTTTTACTACTTTTCCACTTTAAAAATTATTTAATTATTTTGTCACCAATTTTGTTTTCTTATAATCTAAAAACGTAAACAAAAAAGATATACTTATTTTCTAATGCTTAAACGAACTATTTCAAAACAATCCATCCACCCACTTAACTCTATCAAAACAAAACAAAATAAACTGGAAAATAAATCATTTGAGGTCGTTGAAATAATTAAAAAGAAAACTAAAATAAATAATAGAAAATAATTACAAAACAAAAAAAATGGATCGTTGCATTATATTTAATAAGAAAACTTAAACTTTATGCGAGATTAGCAATTTTTTTGATGGTTGTAAGTTTAGTAAGAAGTTTTTTTATAAGGAAGAAAATGACACATGCAGTGTTGTAATGAACTTGATCGAAAATTGGCTACTGCTGCACTGTACCTAATGCATATTTTAACACAAATTAGATCATTCAGTATAGACATAGACCAATCTCTATTTCTTAAAACATTTTCTATCAGATGAAGTTTTAGTAAGATAGACGAATGAAATTCTTAATTTTCTTTAATGTCATTGTCTCATTTTTATGGTTTTAAAAATTTGTAACAAGTTAATGTTTAAATTATTCAATTATTATTTGAATAAAGTAAATAATTGAACCATTATTATTTAGACTGTGATACGACAATAAAAGCAGACGTATTTTATTTACACGAAAGTCAATTTCAATTTGGTCTGCAATATTATTAATTTTTGTTTAAATCGTATGGTCGCACCAACTTTTCTCCGTTTACAGACACTTGTACAATCTCTCAAATGCAGAAACGATGAAAAAACACCACAACTGAATATATTTTGTCGAGTCAGACAAAAAAAATTAAAAATTATTTTATATGGAAATTATGGAAAATTGTTTGGTATGATTTGAGCTCAAAACGGCGTAAATTAGCAAAATGGAGAACTTAATTCGCTAAACAGAACAAAAACGAAATTGCAATAAAACATAAAACTGAATTTGTGATTTACATTGTGAATTCAGATTACTTAAATGAAAAATGAGATTTGTGCTATTGTTTGTTTTATTAAAGAGATAAATGTGATTTATTATTGAAAGTTATTGTAAATTTTTAGTTTTTAGTTGTAGGATGATAGTTTCCTGTTTGAAGAATTATGTTTCAGCAATCAGCATAAAGATTGAGTTAATTATGAGTGACATTATTTGTAAAATAAATGTTTCCTACTTTTACAGAGCTGAACTTATAAATTATGTGGCGGTTAAGAAAATTTTAACTTTAAAATTTTCCACAATGTATAAATAGTTCAGCTAACGCATAAGGTTTTTATGTCAATTTTCAGCAAAGTCTGACGTTATAGGTTAATAATTCTTATACATCAAATACTATACACAATAACGCGGGTAAGAAAAAGCTAAGGGGCCAAGACCGCACCATAGCTTTTGGGGGTTGGGCCAGGCTGAACATTTTCCAACGGCCCAAACCTGGGCCAAGCTTTGACTGGTGTCCTGGGGCCAAGCCTGGCAAACCGTCTGGCAAATAAAAGTTGGGCGAGGTCCAATTTTTATTACAGACCTTCCTTTAAATGTGTGGAAAGAGGTTGTAGAAAGAGTAACATATATGAAAATAAAGATAGACATAATATGGCCTGCACATGTTTACAATGCATTAGATTGGTTAATAACGCGTAATATAATAAACTAAACCTTGGTTCAGTTTAGGCATTTACAACTGGCTCAAACCTGGCCCAAAGTTACAGTGTAAATGTACAGTGTAAATGTAGAAAAACAAGATCGTTTGCATATTGCATGGAGATTCTGTCGGTTTGCAAATTCATGCAATCTTCATGAAATTTTTTTAAAGTAAATAAAAATCTATAGTGTTGTTTTAAACATATCTACCAATGTCTCATATATTAGGTATATACTATATATTATATTTTAAAATGATAAAATTAGCGAGTTTAAATACAATATTAGTGAGTTGAAATTGCATTCGAATTTCGGAAAAATATTTTTTGTTTGATGTTCAATACACATTGTATGGAGATTTCATGATTTAAACACACTATAAACGAAAAGTGGAGCAAACATAAGCACCAATGTAGTATATTCTATATTCTATAACGATGCCACGAGAGTATATGGTACGAGTGGGAAAAAAATTTCATAACGAGTTATTTTGGCTTACTTTTTCTATGACATTTATTAATAACCATAAAAATGTGTTTTAATTTGTTTATATTCAGCGCCATTTTGCAAAAAGTATAAAATTTCTTCTAGTACAATTTTGTGTTTGTTCTTTGGACGTCGAATGTGTTACGAGAATTATTTTTTGTGTCTAATTACATTTGAAATGATTCGATTTCACTGAAATAACTGGATAAACTGAAAAAAAAAACAACAATTGCATACAATTTTTCAGTTGTTTCAGTTACTTCAGTCAAATCGAACGCGGCTGATGATGAAAAGAGAAAGCAATTATGAAACGTATGACTACGAAAAACTGCAATAGAATTGTAAAACGTTAGGACAGCCGTCGAATTTTCATTTCGTAATATGCACCAACAATCAGAATAATATATTTAATTTTCATAAGTATAAGAATATAATATTTTCGTGGAATTTAATATTTACGTATTCTTTTCTTTAGCTTATACATATATGATTCTGAAAAACTAATCACTAATTGCCCGTACTAAAACTAAAAATCTTAAATCTTAAAAAAAACGTTTAGTAAACGTCGGTTCAAGTAAATAAAAATTCGTCAATAATAAAGGTATTAATTAGCACACAGCAGTAGACAACAGTGAAAATATGTTTAAACAAAATAATTTTTCACTTAAAATTATTTAAGAAAAACAAAAGTATTTAATTTTTCACAAAACATTTTAATTCATAAAGAGCAAAAGGTTGTTTTGGAAAATTCAAAAACGAGTTTCTCATCTGCACTAAAAACAAAACAGAAAAAAGTTTAATGTTTGGGGTAGGTAAACAAACTCAAATTGGGACAGTCAGTTGTTTTGATTTTAATTTTTAGCTAAAACTGTAAATATATTAATAGTTTTCATACTTTCAACTGCATTATGCCGTTTTTATGTTAACGGTATTATTTATTTGTTTTGGGGAATTGCACAAAAAAGGAAAAAAATTGCGAAATTTTAAACGAAATGTAATATTGGATTGGACAAAATTTTAGATTTTAGGTAAAAATGTAAATAAAATGAAAATAAAATCGTTAGTTTTAAAGTTTCCATTTTTCGCAATTAAAATTAATCAAAATAACAGTATTGATTCAAGTCGAAGAAAAAATTGAAGTCCGAAAAACGGTTTAGATAGAAGACTAAAGTGTGTGAGTTTACGATTTACCTAGAAGTTAATAATGCTTTTACAAGGAATCAAAACTTTTGGTAATTATCAATACAACAGCAGAAATTAAAAACTTAATCTCTAAAAATTTTCCGAAGAAAAATTGTGAAATTTCGATGTTTGTATTGACAGGTTTGTTTCGATGGAGGTGGAACTAAAATATGTCAGGTTAAAGATTCTGAAACAAGCAGGACAAAACAAACCGAACGGTGTAATAAAGACAACATTTTACTACTACCAATTTCTTACATATTACATAATTTACAAATTTCTTTCCCTTTTGTTTTTTTTCTCATCCTCTTACTCTCTCTTTTTGTTTTTTTTTTCTCTTCACATTTCTCTTTTTCCTTCTCTTTCTCATTTTATTTCTATTTGTCAGTCTTTGTTTGTCTTTCTCTTTCTTTTTCTTTCTTTCTTTCATTTTCTCTTTTTCTTTCTATTTCTTTTTCCTTTCTTTTTTTCTCTTTCTCTTTGTCTTTCCCTTTCTCTTTCTCTTTATTTCTCGCTTGCTTTTTCTCTTTCTCTCTAACGTACATTTAAGTCTTTAAGACAGAATAAGCATGTATAAAGGTTAAATTTATCATTGAGTTGCACTGAATATCTATTTATTAAACTATTTCTTAACTGGTCGGTTGACTTATACGTCATTGTATTCGATCGACCAATACATAAAACACGATTTTATCTACATAAAGTTTTTAAATATTGACGATTTATGCCAAGTTTTCAGTCAGTCGCGGCTTCGAACATTTTCAGAATGATTAATGTATGAACGGGTGAATGTTTCTAATAAATCTTCGACTCATCTAAACGTTCTATTTTAGCCTATATTACAGAATGCAGTAAAACAATAACAATTGTTTTTGAATACACAAATATAACTATGTTTTGAATGCAAAAATAAAAAAAGCAACGAAAAATTCAAAAAATTTATTTTTCTACTTCAAGCTACGAAAATGTCATTTTAATATATTGTAAAACCTATGTGAAAGGGAAACTTTTTCTAAGTAATGACTGAAAATGTTTTCAGTCACTAGGACTGAAAGTAAATAAGTTTCGGTGGTCGCCTACAGGTGGTGGTTAGTTAAAGGATTGAATATTTGATTAATAATTTGAGATTGAATTTCATTTACTGTTTCTGTTGTTGTTTCGGTTGCTGTGTTTATTTCTGTCAATATCGCAGTATTTTGAAGGGATTGAATATTTTGATCGAATCGAATCGAAACTAATCATTATATCAATTGTGTGTAATTAATTAATTAAACTAATAATGAGCGTGTTTTCTTTTCTATTTCGGAGAAATCGGAACGATAAAATAAAATTTGTATCAGATATACATATATCGTATAATTTTTTCCTCCGATAATTAACTGTCAGATATAAAATATATATAGACCTAGACAACGTGATGGCGTGATGACATCATCCAAGACCTTCGTGATATAGGATGTCGAAACTGTGGTCAACTGGTCATGGAACGAGATGATTGGAAGCTGGTGGTACAGACGGCAAAATCCCTTCATGGGATGTAAACGCCAGAGAGAGAGAGAGAAAATATAAAATATATTCTCTGAGTTCTGTTCTTTCCGCCAAAAAAAAATTAAAAAAAATTTATTAAATAGATAAATAAGTTTTATTAAAAAATTTATTTTTATTTGTTTTTAATTGAAACTTTACCTACAATTTTTTAAATTTATACTTTAAACGATGACTTCCAGTCGGTAAAAAAAATTTCTGTAATATCTGTAAAAGTTTTTAGAGAAAATATATGAACTATTTTCATTATTCATATTGTCAAATTCATCTACTAAAAACTTACAAAACGACATATCTAAATTTGACTGTGTAAAAAATAAACAAGATTGTATATATATACATATAGCATTTTTACCAGTTACACTGGTAAAAATGCCATATATAAATAAATACAATCTTGTTTATTTTTTACAGTCAAATTTAGATATTTTTTTTTTTTAAATAAAATGTGTTGTGTAGTAGGAATTACAATATGTATCACAATAACACATAAGAACCTTTTAAGACCAAGGTCCCACAACAACATACGTTCAAAGGTGTTGATGGACGTAAATCTTTCTTTTTTTTTTGTTTTTTTTATATATTTTGTTAAAGAATGGAAATCTAAACAAAAAATCCTATCACTGACAAAATATGACATAGGCCAATATTTTATGATAGAATAGAGAAAATAAAAGTAAATTAAAAAGTAAATAGCAAATTCTTACAAAGATTTGCTGAAACAAAACAAAAATGTAGTTGCCAATAAGCCAGCCGTTTGCATATTCCTTGATCCTGTGACGCACTGTCTTTCTTGAAGATTAAAGTTCACACATAGTTATATAAGGGTTCGTTTCCTCAAGGAAGCAATAGCGTCTCATCATCAAGGATTATTTCACAGCTAAGATTGAGGGTGCTACCGTTGACTGAATACAGTTCATCCGCCACCACCCCTAAGATGTCACCTTGGCTAGTGATATCTCACTGCTATTATCAGTGGTATGTGATATCTCACGTTAACTCGTATGTCAATAGCAGGGACTGGAGTACGCGGGGTTGTCACACCCGTAGATCAAAATTAAAAAAAAAAAAAAAAAAAGATATGTCGTTTTGTAAGTTTTTAGTAGATGAATTTGTAAATATTATCATTTATATTTACAAGCGTAGAAAAAATAGCGTTTTCTACGCGTGGTAAAAACGTTTTTGCGTTCCTGAACTTATTCCATTCGACGCTATCGCGTCTCGTGGGCAAACCGTTCAGTCACGCAAAAAGAGACGTTTTCACCACTTATATAAAAATCTACTATTTATGCAACAGGTCATTGTCGGTATTTTCAAAGTTATCCAAGAGATATAGTAGAATATGAAATACTGAAATGTTGATAAAAAAAATTCTCGACCATTACATTATTTTGTAATTCACATGTTATCTTCTACATCAAATCAAAAATAAATTTTATCATAATTTAAGAATAACAGCAAACGAAAATTACAAGCAAAATTTTTGAGTTAATCATTTAAGTTATAGATAAGAGTTACGATTGTGGGTTCCCTGATTCAATGAATTAAAAATATTTCGTTAAAAATTAGTGATAACAAAATAATTGTATTACTTCATTGATAAAATATTCAAATCCACTGTTTAACATAAAAATTTTAAAAGAAAAATCATTCTTTTTCGATTTTTTACAGTAGACCGGATATTACCATGTCTCGAGGAAAAAATAACTTTGACGTTTGATTTTGTTTTCGATGTTCTTTCAAACAACATTTTCATTTTACTAATTACATTTTCAGGAATAGAAATTGTTATATTTATTCTTCTATTTTAATATATACTTTTTCTGTTACTTTTAATTTTCAAACAACCACGAAAGCCGTCAAATCAAAGATTTTGGGAAATTTTTTTTCGTCATTTTGATTTAAAGGTTCTTTTAAACCATCGCATTAAAATAAAGCTCATAAAAGCTTTCGTGTTTTATTGTTATTAAATAGTAATTTGCAATTAATTATTAAACGGGACCACGTTTTTGATTTTATGAGAACATCCAATGAATAAGTTTTTAAGGTTTATTATAATTGTTTTTCAATTACAAAGTTTACTTAATCAGCTTATCAGAAAACTGTTTTATATTTTTTTATATGTTATCTTAAATCTGTTTGGTCAACAAATTGACGTTTTTGTGCTACAAGTACATGTTAATCATCATAAAATGATGAACAAAAACCAATTGAATCTATGAAGCTAAAGAAGACAATCACAAACCAAACCTTTCTTTCTTTATATTTTTAAAAATCGTTCAGAATTTCATTTTCTAGATTATTTTTTTTAAATAAGCAGAAAAAAGTATTCTATTTATTGAGTCACGAAAAACTGCAAAATTAACGTAATGACAATTGCAATGCTAATTAATTTAAATATTGCATAATTCACATTATTATTATTTCAACATATATTACATAACAACAAACTATCTAATATCTATTGAATACTAAAGTGATAATTGGATTTTATTTCCACAAATAGATTTTAATGCTTATTGATCATAATAATATAATTATTAACCCTAATTTAAACAACAGTTAAGACACAAAATTTAATGCTAGGTGAATAAAGTCAAAAGCAATTGATCATTTCCGCTATAGTCATAAATAGAAGTGAAGGACAACTTGTTTATGTAAATAAATAATTAAGATAATTAATATTCCTTCGCAAATCGATATCCGAAATTAACAAAACCAATCACCAAAAATTACTTCGTTTCAATACATTAATTAAAATCAAAGCGGGTGGATGGATATTGAAATAGCATTAAACAAATAAGAAAGCCTGTCTTACACGTCTTTTATCTGAATTTTATTAATCATACAAATTTATTTCTTTGCCTATAATTAATTTTGTTTCGACTCCACTATGGTTTTAACATTAAGTTATTTACAACTTTTTATTTACTATTATTTTCATACAACCCAAAAAACGAAACACTTTTCACTGTGCACATTTTGACTATAACAGAGCCTATTTTCTTAATTTTTTCTCGTATTATTAACTCTTGATTAGTAAATGTTGATTCACAAATTAACAAAAAAAAACACTTTGCAAAAATACACTCCGCTAAAAAAACAATACACAATAATCCACTCCGCAAGAAAACTATATGTTTATAAACTTCGCACGTGAATTTTCTCTACTTCGGGAAAAATAGAAAGATAAAACTTTAATCGAACTTTTATTTTACGAATAAAAAGAAAACAAAAAAATAGACATGTAGGCTCCTCGGAAGCATGGGCACAACTCGTGAATAATTTTCAATTTAATCAACAACAAAACCTATACAAATAGAAACGCTATAAATAATTTTTTTTTTCGTATTAAAGAGAATTTATTTTAATTTTTTTGATATAAGAAATCAAACAGGAAAGAGAGTGAAAATACGAAGAAGTTTAGTTTTAGTTGTATCAGTTGAACTGTAACGTTATCGTTGAAGTAGAAGAACAGAAAATACTATACAATAGAAATACATTGAAATGGTTTGGTTATTCAACTCGGTATAGTATAACAAAGTTCAGATTCAATCGTTTCAGTGTTGTCGCATTTATGTTTTGATTTCGTGTAAACGTTGTTTAGTGTTATACAACTGCAGAGATTCATTGGGGCGATCTTTTATATAAGATTGTCGATATAAATCTACAGATAGACACAGAGGCGCCTAAAATACAACAACGTTAGAGAAAATATTTTATTATTTCAGAGTGTTGTGCCGAAAAACTTAGTGATGTGATAAGCAAATATGCAAATTGTAATGTCTGTTTTATAAAAAAAAATAATTAAAACATGTAATTTGTTTTCTTGTAAATCCTTTCTTAAAAATGGAAAGCTTGAAATGTGATAGTATATACTAAGCTAACTGATTGATTGATTTTTAAAAAGAATAAAAGTAAAGTGGTAAAAAAAGTTCAATTAACATTGTTCACAAAGAAATGTCAAACTGTTTAATACAATAACAGAATTTCGTAAAAGTTGTCCAAACGTACACGCTTCAGTCCAACAAAGAAAATTGTGAATTTGAACAATGTTGTGAAATTTGATTTCCGTAACACAAAAATGGTGTAAAAGTGTTAACAATATTTTTGTTCTCAAAAATTAACAACTTATAGCCAAGAAAAATCAAATATGACAACGTTGTTAACAAAAAATGAAAAGCACAACTCACGAGTATGCGTTATCCATCGAGATACATAAAAGAAACGTAAAGTTACAAAACCAATGACAATTTTATTTTCTTTCATTCAACTATTTTCCGTCGTAATATCAATACAAGAAAAAGAATAACTGAATGTAAATGTACTCAGCTGTAAAAACTTTAACAAAAAATAGAAGAAAAATTATTTCATTTTGATTTTCTACTGCTCTCTCTATATTTAAAGAAAAGTTATTTGCTAAATAAAACAATATGCCGTTTTTACAGTAATTGTTAATTCACAGGTACATATGTTGAAATGTAATAATGATAGAAAAATGTGAAACAATATTTTAATTTGTATATTTAGAATATATAAGGTTGTGATTGTCGTAAAGCCAGACTACCAGTCGTCACTCCGATATACATTTTTTTCCAGCCAATTTATTGGGCTCCTCAACCAGTAAAAAATTGATTTAAAAATTCATTGCAAACTGAAATAAAATTTGTTTAATCCATTAACTTTTTTTTTCCAAATCTTTTAACCTAATTAAATTTAATAAACCAACATTTACCGCACCTTCTTCAACCTTGCATAAATTAATGGAATTAAAAAGTAAAGTTACGTAAAATCTGGAAACGTTAAAAATAAAGAAAAAAATTTTATTATATTTAATAATATTCCCACGAAACAATAATTATATTATTACGGATGAATGGGTTAAATTTAAGTACAGTTCGTTTGTGTATTTTGGTTGCAATTCAAGTTGAATTATTTAAATTTTATCTTTTACGTGTGAGAAAAATGATTATAGAAGTTATGGAGATTAAAATGATAAGGAAAACACTCGCAGGCAAAAAATGGTGGCCACAGTCAAAAAAACTTTAAACTTAAATCGAGAACTGATTAAAACATTTTGGCATTTAATATGTTTTTTAATAATATTTAAATCTTTAACAAACATTTTCTTGTTGTAATCGAAATTTACTTTTCCAAAAATATATATAAATTATAATCTATTTGTGTTCTAGATGTTTGCAAAGTTTTCGGAATGTCTGATTTAAAAAAAAAATATATAGATTAGAGATCAGTTTTACCATATAGTTGTTTTGATATCGGGTCGAACATAGAAAATGACCCAAGCAGTATATTTCGAAGTCCGACGCGTAGGGAAGGATTTTATAAAGACTAAAGATAACCGATGGCTTCTACCGCAAAGTTTCTTGGCGCACTTGGCGAAACATAATTAATAAAATGGTTGTTGACCAAGCTCTCACGATACTTTAGTATCACCATGTAACCTCTGTGAAATCGGATTTAACTTATATAGAACTTATATCATAAAATATCTATTTAGTAACCGACTTTCTCATTTACGTTAATTATTATTTTTAATTAATTTTTGTAATCACTAATTACAAAAGGTTACTTATTTGACATGTAACCTTGGTGAAATTTCTTGATATGATTGAAACTTACATATAATTTAAGAAAACTTTGGTCGGTTTTGAAATTTTTGTTTTTATAAATACCTGGCAGACCAAATTAGAATAGTAAAAATCATTATCTTACTTACCTTACTTACTTACCCCACATGTAACCTGCTCCAAATTTTTATAAATAAAAGAGTACATCCTTTCTAATAAGAAAACTCGTGTCATCTTCGTTAAAAGCATTACTAAGTATGGTCGACCCTTTTTCAACGACACCGCTTGCAAAAATCATGAATTGATCCAGCAGTTTAAATTTTAAATTTGCTTGGTAACAGTTGTTCCATCATTATTTTATGCCATTTTATTGGTAGTAATATCGATGGTATTGATAATTTAATAATAAATAATTTTAAGAATTATAATATTTATGAGTTCGTTCTGATGGACGCAATTTGTGTTTGTTTTTATAATGTTTTTTTACTTCACCACAATTTTAAATTGTGTGAAGTAATGCAATCTATCGTGAAAAAAAAAATCTTACATACCCCAAATTTTATTTTTTCTCTTGTTTTGGACCATCCTCTATCTAAATAGCCAAAAAAAAATTGGTGTACGTCTGTGTGTGCGTGGGTGGGTTTGTGGGTGGTTGAGTTTTCTGCATAGGATCTTGATGAAACTTTGGCAAATGATACAGGTTCACTTGAAAATAGAAGATCTGGATTCATTTTAAATTTGGACAAAATGGCGGGGGGTCTCCCGAACACCTCTAAGTTTAAATCTTGAATAACTTCTGATCCCGAGCTATGATCTTATTGAAACTTAGTATATAAGGTTTTAGTACTGTTTCCAATATTTCTGCATACCAACTTCCGGTTTGTCACTTCCGGTTAAAAAGTTTTTTTCAGGTGTTTATCCCTACTGTAGCCTACAATTACCGATCGATTTTTATGAAACGTTGCGAAAAGCTTTTAACTAACATGAGAAAGATTTTATCAGCTTTTGGAGCACATTGGATAAAGGGTTGGGTGGTCCACCATACAACAGGTGGTTTTTTCCACAAAGTTTTTATGTTTGTTAGGAGCATAAAACATTCATTCGCGAATGAATTTTGATGACACTTTGGAAAAAGACGCAAACATGTATGACAAAGAACTGATTAGTTTTTGAGCGATACTGAACAAAGTGGTGAGGGGTCCCTGGATCACCTGTTTTTTTGAAAGCTCTATAACTTCTGTACCTGATAAGCGAATTGGATAAAACTTAGTACATGAGTATGTAGTACGGTTTACAATAGTTCTGCATCCCAACTTCCGGTTTTTCACTTCCGGTAAAAAAAATTTTTTTGTAGTTTTTTGAAGTTTTTTCAGTGTCTTTATGCACACTACAGCCTACAATAATGAAGTGATTATGATGAAACTTATGGAATAGGGTTCCAATTAGTGTGAAAAGATAATTATCATGATTTAGGACACATTGATCAAAGTGGTGGGTGTGTAGTGCCAATGATAGTATAACACTACTATATGATAAAATGTAGTGCCACTAATGCGTTGGTACACTATTTATAATAAATTGCACTGTAATGCAATCCGTAGCAGTCTGAGACACTAAAACACCACTAATGCGATTATCAATTTATTTTCTTTGTTTTTGTATTAGTTCATTACAATATGTAGTCTTAAAATTACAGCCTGTTTGTGTTTTAGTTTTTAATCACTTGTCATATAATAAATTAAATTTTTGTTTAGATTAATATAGGTTCACTTATTTTATATAATTTTCATTGACATCTATAGTAAAACACTTAAGAACTGCACTTATAATTTTAGTTTTATTTCTTTATTTTAGATTAAGTTATTGCTTTAAATTAATTTAGACTTTAAGTAGAGTTTTTAGTCGTTATATAGTATTAGGCTTATTGATAGAGGTTCCGATTATAGACTGGTCGACTAACTAAATATTTGTTTTATCGATTCACTGTTTGACTTGTTTTATTTTTTTAAAACGATTCACTTAATTGTTACAAAACGACCGTATTGATTTTAATTTTAAAATTGACTCTCAAAAATGACTGTTTCTAAATTGATTTCTTTATATCGACTGCGTTAATAGTCTGAACACTGACTGTCCGAATTATTCATTAAAATATTATTTTTATAATTAAAAAATGATTACGCGCTGGGAATTTATTATTGTTGGTTAATTGATATTAAAACAATTGACACACTGACTTTGTTTTTAATTGAATTTTATTGCCAATGTCGCGAATTGGTTTTATTTAAATTAAAAGATATTAACAAAATATTTGGAAATAACCCAGTTAAGGAAATTTATGAAATATTTGTTTTTAATTTTAATAGAGTTTTGGGTCAATTGTTTTTATATTTATTGATAGGAATTTGGAAGATATTGCGAATATAGTTTGGGGAATTGTTGTAGTAAAACTATGTAATTGGTTTTACTACATTCCTCCCCCACGGAACAAAAAATTTTGTTTTCATCGTTAGTTAGTTAACGATGAACACAAAATTTTACCAAATTATGTATGTTTTTGAGAAAAAGGGAAGAGAGAGAAAAAAAAAAAAGTGAGTAACGTTATCTTAGTCTTATCTTATAAATATTGAATAAATTATGTTTTTATCGTCGTAATAAAATTGAAAGTGGCCCTTAATCCTTATAATTATAATTTGTATTATAATAATATGTATTTATATTAATTTAATTTTGTTTAATCCATGCTATGTACTATAAATATTTAATAAATTTAAACGGTTTACAATTGTTTTGGGCCGTCAAGTTAAATTGCTTGTTTCTGTATAATTATGTTAAGAATGAACGATATATGGTAAATTATTTGTTTCCATTAAAATTTTCGTTACGTTTTGATTGCTTAAAATAATTGTTTTAATTTAATATGTATACACTTATGCTAGTGATTGCTTATGACCAATTTTGGTAAACTTATTATTTTTATTGGTTGTATCGATAGTTGAATCGTATTGGTTATTGATTGATTGATTGTATTAATAGTATGAATTATTGTGATCAACTTACTTAGTTGTGGTAAACTAAAAATTGTAGTAAACTATTTGTTTTTGTTTCTGTTAAAAATTATGTTTTGATTGGACAATTGATAGCTTGCGTATCTTAAAATTATTGTCTTAATATAATATGTATTTTATGGTAATGATTATTTAAGATTAATGATTTTAGAATTATTATTTTTATTGATTGTATTGATTATTGATCGGAATCAGTATTGGTAATAAGATTATTGTTTTTCGATTATTATGTTTCTTGTATATTGTATAAATTGTTTAGATTTGACTTATGCTTAAAGCTAGTATTGGGTTTAGGATAAGTTGGTACGATTGGCTTATGGTTTAAGTTAATATTGGGTTTAGGATAGGTTTGTTCATTGGGTGGGTTATGGTTTAAGTTAGTATTAGGTTTGTTTGATTAACTTGTGGTTTAGATTAGTATTATGTTTAGGATAAGATGATTTGGTTTACCTATGCTTTAGGTTGGTTTAAGCGGAATTTGATATTTTTTAGAAAGCTGTTGTTTTTAAAAATGTGGAAATTTTATCGTTAGAAAGTAATTTTGAAGGAAAGTTATTTCCAATTCGATTTATGTGTTTGATTAATAAATATGTATTGTCCTGAACAACGGTTATGTAAATTTTTGCAATGAAGTTGAAAACTTCTCCTCTGTCGAATATGATTTTACGAGATGCTGGTAGTAAGTTATTGTAAAAACAGACAGGAAATTTTTGGAACAGATTTTCAAGCCAATTAACTGAATTAGATGAATACGAATGAAATTGTATTATATTGGTTATAATCGGAAGTGTAAGTTGTAAGGCAATAGTTTTCTTGACATGAATACACGAAAGGCTAAGATATAGTAGAATTGATTTCAGTTTGGAAAGTTGTAATGAACAGTGTATCCGATTTTCAATAGGTCTGGATGGAGTGGTACGAAAACATTTCTGGTTTTGATAAATTTTATGGTCACGGTTGTTTACAGTTATTTTGTTAGTAGGGTCATTGTCGTTTGTCATAACAGATTGGCTCGTCGTTTTAATATTTTTGGGGTCAGAGTAATAGGGACTGCTTGGTTGGAGCTTAATCGTATGTTGATCGGTTTTGTTTTTTCGAAATTTCATATTTGTGATAATCGTTTTAGATATACTTCGGCGGCTGTGTAATTTGATATTTGGTTTTTTGTTTGACGATTGCTTTTCCACTACCATAGTTGAGGGCAAATATTGAATTTTCTTAGAAATGTCTGGGTTTTCTGATTTCTGGATTTTGTTTTTGTGACGAATAAAATTATTATGACATTTCAATGTGGTCGTTGAAGGCAAATATTGGTTTTTGTTAGAGCTGATTGTTGGTTTCTGTTTCTGGAATCTACTTTCGTTACGATTAGAATTAGTTTGGCATTTCAAAGTGGTAGTTTGTAGATTATGATACGTATAATTTTTAGTGTATTTTAATTTTGTTGGTATTGATGAAATTTGTGTTGTGTTTGAAATATTTATAGGAATGCACAAGTTTCGAGAGATGTTTTGTTTTAGAACTTCGGAATACAGAATTGGTGTTGAAATAATTTCTGATATACATTGTGATTTGTCTGGGTTACTGTCGCGCGTCTTTGACCTAGTTTTGTCAGTCGGAGATTTTTCGGTATCATGAGAAGCTGATTCGGATAGTAGAACAATTTCTGTAAGATTGTTTACAAGGGAGGTTGAATTGGGGTTTGGAATTTGAATTGGGTCAGTTGGAGTTTTCTGGATACTTTGGTTGACTGATATGGATAGTGTATTTGCTATCAACACGCCAGGACTTACTTCTTTAGCCATGGTAATTGTCGCTTCATTCGGGACCTTCGAGTCGTCTATCTGTATTATTTTCTTTGGTCCGGCCGGTATGATATTGCCTTTAGAAGCATAACTAAGTATATTTCCGTTTGTCTCGATTTCTTTAGTGGGTGAAATTGTCGTGTTTTCCGCTTCCGAGTGCTCAAGTGGAGTGTCTCTGGTTGTCTTCGGTAATATGGGTTGATGTGCCATTGCATGACTAATGTCATTAGATTGTGTGGTAAATTGTGATGCCATTAAAAACGGACTTGAATTTAGTTTTTGTGACATCACATCCAATCTCACTTCAGACTGATGTGATCTTGCAGAAACATTTGATTCAGAATTCTGTGAACGTGAAGTATTATCAGCAGAACCATGTGGAAAAGTTGGCGGTAGACTTGATGCAATATTTTCGGGATTTAAATAATTTAGGTCGTCAGTGTTAATGTTCAAAGACGGAATATCTGCATACGTATCGGTAACAGGGAAATTATTTGGCAAGGAAACACTAGACGGATTAAAATGTAATGTAGATGCAGCCCGTTTTTGTGCGGTTACTGATGCAGGCTCTATGTCAGAATTGTCCGATAAATTTAGTTTTGTGTTTTGTAAACAGTTTGAAAGTGGTGTCGGGGCTTCAGAGTTTATAATATTTGTATTTAAATTAGGTCGTTCTGTTTGAAAATTTGTATTATTGTAGTTTTCTGATTGGTTACAAGGTATTTTGGAAGGCTGATGTGAAGGATATGAGAAATGTTGATCCATCATATAGGGTGAAATGTGTGGTGAACTACTGGAGTTACTGTGAGTTGTACTATAAGGATTAGGCATATTTCCTATTTGTGGCTGTAAATATGAATAAGAGGGTAAATGGGATTGTAGTTTCTCATGGTACCCTGATACTGAAGTAAATGTTGGATGTTGCGTAGAGTTCGAAAAGTTTGTTTTAGGAATATTTGAAATTGCCAGAGCAGCAGAAAACAAGGGAAAAGATGATAAATCAGATAATGGATGTTGTGGAGTAACGTTTTGGTTTTGTGGATTAAAACTGTTTGGTGATGTCAGTTGAGGAGGTTTAGCAGTGTTTCTTATACTTTGTGAAGGAGTGTACGTTGTAGTTAAAGATGTGTCATTAAATTGAGGAGATCTAGGGAGATTATAATCCATATTTGATACAAAATTTGTCGTTGTAGATGGTAGGCTTTGTGTGACTTGAGCAATTGCATTGTTGGGTTGTACTGTAAGTGTGTCGTCTGTTGTTCGTTGTGATTTTCTGATGGAAGGTGAGAAATACTCGCGTAATGTGAATATTAGGTTTTCTACTGAGTCAAATGATTTGTTTCTAACGGCTAGCAGAGCTTTGCCTGTGATACGTGTAACCAGTAGTTGTGTGTCTCTTCTGTTCTTGATCGTTTAGCTGAAACAGAAGGCATTTGGCACGTTTTTCGAAGATTTCTATTTCGCCATTAATATCGTCGGCATCACCGTTTAGTTTTATGATCATGTTTGCTAAAGCTAAAATATCAGTGGTTTTGTTTTGCGGTTTTGTTCGCTCTGATTTCCTTGTGGAAGATAAAAAATATTCGCGTAATATGTACTCTAGGTCTTCGACTGGTTCGAATGGTTTGTCTCTAGAGGTCAACAGGGGTTTTCCTGTGATATGTGAGGACAGAAATCGTGTAAACATTTTCTGTTCTAGTTTCATTACACTTAGAACTGTTTTTAGAAGTGATTTGGCTCGAAACACAAAAGTTTCTACTTTCTCAATATTATCAAGCTCAAATTTGTCGACAATACCGACTAGGTTGTCGATTAGGATTAGTACTTCGTGTTGGTTATAGGTTGACATATTTGATTTAGAATGACAGTATACAGAAAATACAGGAAAAATAATAACCAAATCTGGAGTTTAAGTTATATATAAAGGTGTAAAATCAAATTTAAGAGAGAAAAGATATTGCTATTAAAGTTATTATAGTACAACTATTTCTACGGAAAATTGAGTATGACAAATTGATCTACTAATTACGGTTAAAAAAAAAATCTTACCACAGTATTTTGTTGGTGTTGAACTTCATTCTGTCTTGAATTTTAATCTTGAAATCTTGACTTGATTGATGTTCCTTGTTGATTTTTGGTTTTACGTTGTATGGATGTGATTTTTGATGACAGTTTTGGATCTCAGGCGTTTTTTGTTATTCTGCTTGGTGGTTCGTCTACTCCTTTATGTCCTTATGTCGGAAAGGACTAACCGGCTGCGCCAAATGTAGTGCCAATGATAGTATAACACTACTATATGATAAAATGTAGTGCCACTAATGCGTTGGTACACTATTTATAATAAATTGCACTGTAATGCAATCCGTAGCAGTCTGAGACACTAAAACACCACTAATGCGATTATCAATTTATTTTCTTTGTTTTTGTATTAGTTCATTACAATATGTAGTCTTAAAATTACAGCCTGTTTGTGTTTTAGTTTTTAATCACTTGTTATATAATAAATTAAATTTTTGTTTAGATTAATATAGGTTCACTTATTTTATATAATTTTCATTGACATCTATAGTAAAACACTTAAGAACTGCACTTATAATTTTAGTTTTATTTCTTTATTTTAGATTAAGTTATTGCTTTAAATTAATTTAGACTTTAAGTAGAGTTTTTAGTCGTTATATAGTATTAGGCTTATTGATAGAGGTTCCGATTATAGACTGGTCGACTAACTAAATATTTGTTTTATCGATTCACTGTTTGACTTGTTTTATTTTTTTAAAACGATTCACTTAATTGTTACAAAACGACCGTATTGATTTTAATTTTAAAATTGACTCTCAAAAATGACTGTTTCTAAATTGATTTCTTTATATCGACTGCGTTAATAGTCTGAACACTGACTGTCCGAATTATTCATTAAAATATTATTTTTATAATTAAAAAATGATTACGCGCTGGGAATTTATTATTGTTGGTTAATTGATATTAAAACAATTGACACACTGACTTTGTTTTTAATTGAATTTTATTGCCAATGTCGCGAATTGGTTTTATTTAAATTAAAAGATATTAACAAAATATTTGGAAATAACCCAGTTAAGGAAATTTATGAAATATTTGTTTTTAATTTTAATAGAGTTTTGGGTCAATTGTTTTTATATTTATTGATAGGAATTTGGAAGATATTGCGAATATAGTTTGGGGAATTGTTGTAGTAAAACTATGTAATTGGTTTTACTACAGGTGGTCTACCATACAAATGCTGACTTTACACACTTTGTTTTTTAAGTTTGTTGGGAGCATACAGACTTCGTTCATTAATTTATTTTAATGACACTTTGGAAAGAGATGGAGACTTAAGTAAAAAAGAACTGATTAGTTTTTGGATAATATTGGAATAAGTGGTGGGGGTCCTCCCAAACACCTGTTTAATGTGTCACACTTTTTTCAATGTTTGTTGGGAGCACACAGCATTCGTTCGTGAACGAATTTTGATGACACTTTGGAAAAAGATGCAAACGTGTATGACAAAGAACTGATTAGTTTTTGAGCGATAGTGAACAAAGTGGTGGGGGGTCCCTGGAGCACCTGTTTTTTTGAAAGCTCTATAACTTCTGTACCTGATAAGCGAATTGGATGAAACTTGGTACATGAGTATGTAGTACGGTTTAAAATAGTTTTGCATCCCAACTTCCGGTTTTTCACTTCCGGTAAATTTTTTTTTTGTACTTTTTTGAAGTTTTGTCACTGTCTTTATGCACACTACAGCCTACAATAATGAAGTGATTATGATGAAACTTATGGAATAGGGTTCCAATTAGTGTAAGAAGATAATTATCATCTTTTGGGACACATTGATCAAAGTGGCGGGGGGTCTACCATACAACTGCTGACTTTTCACACTTTGTTTTTAAAGTTTGTTGGGAGCATACAGACTTCATTCATTAATCAATTCTAATGACACTTTGGAAAAAGATGGAGACTTAAATGACAAGGAACTGATTAGTTTTTGGACAGTATTGGGATAAGTGGTACGGGGTCTCCCGAACACCTGTTTACTGTGTCATCATTTTTTCAATGTTTGTTGGGAGCACACAGCATTCGTTCGTGAACCAATTTTGATGACACTTTGGAAAAAAACGCAAACATGTATGGCAAAGAACTGATTAGTTTTTGAGCGATAGTGAACAAAGTGGTGGGGGGTGTCCCATACTCCTGTTTTTTTTAAAGCTCAATAACATCTGTACCTGATAATCGAATTGGATGAAACTTGGTACATAAGTATTTAGTATGATTTACGAAAATTCTGCATCCCAACCTCCGGTTTTTTACTTCCGGTAAAAAAAAATTTTTTTTAATTGTTGGCAGTTTTTTCAGTATCTTTATGCACACTACAGCCTACAATAATGAAGTGATTATGATGAAACTTATGGAATAGGGTTCCAATTAGTGTAAGAAGATAATTATCATCTTTTGGGACACATTGATCAAGGTGGCGGGGGATCTACCATACAACTGCTGACTTTTCACACTTGGTTTTTAAAGTTTGTTGGGAGCATACAGATTTCATTCATTAGTCAATTTTAATGGCACTTTGAAAAAAGATAAAGACTCTATTGACAAAGAATTAACTAGTTTTTGGACAATATTGGGATAAGTGGTGGGGGTCCTCCCGAACACCTGTTTATTGTTTCAATATTTGTTGGAAGCAAAAAACATTCGTTCGTTAAGTAATTTTGATTACACTTTGCAAAAAGATGCAAATATGTATGGCAAGGATCTGATTAGTTTTTTTAGCGATAGTGAACAAAGTGGTAGGGGTCCTCCAAGCACCTGTTATTTTGGAAGCTCAATAACTTCTGTACCTGATAATCGAGTTGGATGAAATTTGGTATATACACATTTAGTACGGTTTACAACAGTTCTGCATCCCAACTTCCGCTTTGCCACTTTCGATAAATTTTTTTTTACTTTTTTTCGTACAACAGAATTTATGTTTGTTGGGATACTACTGCCTGCTTTAATATTTTTATTATTAGAACTACGAAGTCCATAATATTGGTTAGCTTTTAATTAAAGTATTTTATGGATATTAGCTCATTATATATCCAGAACACTATGTTTCCAGAGCTGTGGTGAAGTCAGCCTATGCATCAGCGTCGCAATATTTTTTTAAAGAATGGATAACTAAACAATGAATTCTATCACATAATAAAATATGACATATGCCAATATTGCCATTTAAGAAAATAAAATGGTATAAAGTAACTTTTTTAGAAAAACTTTCACGTTTAAAACTAAACTTGGGTTACCATGCTAGCTTGTATAGTGTAAATTCCTTGATCTTGTCATGCATTGTCTTCCTCAATGATTAAAACCCAGAGACAGAGTTATAGGAAAACTCGTTTCTTCGAGCAAGCAATAGCGTACCATCATCAAGGAGCATTTCATAACTAATATTTAAGGTGTTACGCTTTGACTGAATATAGTTCATCCGCTAGCACCCCAAAAATATCACTTTGGCTAGTGGGATATCACTATTATTGCCAGTGGCATGTGATATCTCATTTTATATCAATAGCGAGGACTGGAGTATACGGGGTTGTCACACCCGTAGATCAAAAATTAAAAAAAGTCCAAGCGGGACGTTTATCCGCTAGAAATAGGTAGATTTCGAGATCAGACAGTTTTGTGTGCCAGTAGAATCTGATGTATCAGATTAGTTTAAACAAAACAAACTAATTTCAAACAGATATCGAACAAATTTTAAAAAGAAAATTAGCTACCTACAAGCAAAATTATATCTATCCAATTTTGCAACAAACAAATATCAAATCTACCACAGAACATGTGTGTGATAATTTATGACACAAACCTACTCTATATCATATGTCGTGCAATTACTGCAAAATATCAAAATAGTTTATGTCTAAGAAAAAAAAAATTAATTTCTTCTATTCAAATCTTTTATTTTTTGACTGTTATAAGGTTGACATTGACTGTTATAAGGTTTTTGGAAATTGTAGTTGGGGATTGTTGCAAACTTTTTTGTTGAAGCCAACAAGTCAAAAACCTCTAACTGCAGAGGTTTATATTTATAAGAAACGGATTAAAATGTTTCCATAGATTCTAAATTTATGAAGATTTTAAAAATATTAGTATCCAAACGGCCGTTATAACGGATTGAAAAAAACACTTTTTTTTCTAGTATAAAGCCTATAGTTCCTTAACCATGTGTCAGATTTTTCTGATTTACGAACTTGTCCAAGATACTAATAAAACACACATTTTTAAGAAAGGTTTTTTGATCTGGCTCTACAAATGCGACCATGAGAGCGCCGGTTGATTCAAACGCATTTTGTGTTTTACAAGCTTTTTTGTTGGAGCCGTTCACTCAGAAACCTCCAACTGCAGAGGTCTTTTTTTTGAAAGAAACTGATTAAAAAGGTTTCAAAGATTCTAAATTTATGAAGTTTTTAAAAATATTAGAATCCAAACGGCCGTTATAACGGATGTAAAAAAGAGAGTTGTTTTCTAGTATAAAGCCTCTAGTTTCTTAACCGTGTGTTGGATTGGGCTGATTTACGAACTTGTCCAAGATATTAACAAAACGCACATTTTAACAAAAGGTTTTTGATCTGGCCTTATAAATGCGACCGTGAGAGTGCCGGTTGTTTCAAAAAAAAAAATTTCTTTGCGTACTTTTTTGTTGGAGCCGCTCACTCAGGAACCTCTAACTGCAGAGGTCTAGTTTTAAAACAAATTGATAAAAAAGATTCCAAAGATTTTAAATTTGTTAAGTTTTTTGAAATATTAGTATCCAAACGGCCGTTATAACGGTTTTAAAAAATCAATTTTTTTCAGAAAAAGGCCTCTAGTTTCTTAACCACGTGTCGGATTTTGCTGATTCACGAACTTGTTCAAGATATTATTAAAACACACAAGTACAGAAAATTTTTTTGATCTACCTCAACAAATGCGACCGTGAGAGTGCCGGTCGTTTTCGTTATATCTCATATCGTTTATATATATATATATATATATATATATATATATATATATATATATATATATATATATATATATATATATATATATATATATATATATATATATATATATATATATATATATATATATATATATATATATATATATATATATATATATATATATATATATATATATATATATATATATATATATATATATATATATATATATAAATTTTTTTTTTTTGTTTTTTTGTCTCCGCTTATCATATATAGTCGTTTGGCACAAAAATTTTTCCGAAATTCCGAGATGTAGCCCATTGCAATAGGTAGATTTTTATATGAAATCTACCTGAAAGTTTACAAAATAATAAAAGCCTTTTCGTACCTCGCTTGCATTGTAAACTTTTGCTCGATAAAAACTCTTTAATTAAATACCTAAGCAATTAAGTACTATTGCATACTTTATTGAACATATTTTTAAATAGCATTTTCCAAAACAAAAATAAAACACAATTTGTTTTCTTGGAGGTTTTTTAGTCAAAGTACAGTTTCGAAAGTACGGTTTTGTGCATGTAAATATTGTATTAAGTTACAATTGTGCAAAAACATTTATAGGTTTTATTCAAAATGCCTTAGATATAGTGATACGACCCATTTGCTTCTGGCAAAATATAGATGTTTGATTAAAAAACAAACAAATTAGGAACAAGACAATGCCCTTAGAAGATATTTAATAAGTTCCAGTTAAACTGTCCTACCATTTTTTGGATTTTTCTTAAATCGGTTCATAAAAATGAGCAGCTATAGCAGGCCGTAAACAGTTACTTTAGACTTGATTCAATTTGTTGCGTTGTCAACTAAGAAATACAGTTTGTCATACAATTTCTTTTATTTTTAGAATATTAATTGTAACTGAAAGTTGCTTTTAATAGTATTGTTATTTTTATAAAGTTGTAGTCAGTGTCAGTAATCGTTTTGGGTAACCTTTTCAAAACAAAAATAAACGTATTTATTATACTTTCTCAACAGAAACCTACATACATTTTTATCTGAAAATGTTCATACAATAGGCGCCCACATAACAATACTTGATATATTTTTTGCTTTTATTATCTTATCTCAAAATTTTATTGCAATAATTTATCACAATAGTAATTTTTATCAAAACCAAACACAGAAGTGTGGAAATCACAAAACCTTATCGACATTAAATTGTTTTTATATACTTTTTTTGATGTTATGATGTTATATATTTTTTGATAGTAATAGTTATACTTATCGGAAATAGTTATTTGTCTCATATCGAAAACATATTGGTATGATTTTAATGTGAGCACAATTCTTTTGTGAGTAGAAGTATTTTAACTAATATACAAAAAGCTAAACAATAGACTGCAAAATTAAAACTGTAAGCACCAAAAACTGAACCTCAGTATAATGGAAAAATTCTTTCATTTTTGCGATCAAAAACTAGTACAACATATATGAACGCGGAGTTACTCCGTAGTTTCACCAGAAATATTTCTGTTTGTTTTAAATTAATCTTTAGAAGTCCTTTGACGCTAAACTTTTCAAAATAAGAATTTACCAAAACTATGAATAACTTTAGCATAGGAAAACGGAAAAAAAGGAAACGTTTTGTTCAGGATTCCAAAAATTTTAGAATCAACATTACAAACATAGTAAAAAAACAATGTCGATAACGAAGGAATAAAGCTTTTGATATACTAGGAGGAGGAGAGGCAGTAATTACACAATAAATTTTGATGCGAAATCTTAACTTTTTTTTTAAAAAAAACTTATGTTTTTTATAACTAAAGCATCATCTATCTCAAAGATTTTCGTCTTTTGTATAAGTTGTCGAACAATGTTTTCTTTTGTTCTTAAAAAAAATCTATTATATAACATACGAAAAAAGAACATCATTTCACTTCACATCGATGTATTTTTATTCTCATTCTCATTTCTTTATTTACTTCTATCGGTTTCTGCAACTCAAAAGTCATCTTGTTTGAATCAAATATTTTTTTTATCTTCTATACTAGAAATGAATATTACAAAATTCAAAGTTGAAGGAAAAATAAAGATCAATGAAAGATTTTTGTTTTTAATTTTCAGTAGCATTTTTGGTATAGAAAAAGAAACTTTGTCACTCATTCATTAAAACGGGTTGGAAAATAAAAGATTCAGATTGATCTAGAAATGGAAATTGTAGAAAATTTTCTTTATTGTAATTATTAGTTATAACTATTAGTTTTATTCCTTAATAGAGTAAGTTAATGAGGATCGTCAGCTATTTATTTTCAGCAACACCAAATATTTTTAAGAATCATACCATCAACCAATTAAGTATATTTCAATTAATTTTATTTATTATTTTCAATTAACCATCATCAACCAACTCCTCACTTAATATTTAAAGTACTTAAAATATTTCACATCAAAGTATTTTCCATCAAAAACACATCAAAAAGCTTTTCTTCTATATTTTACAACTAAAGCTTTTACATGGTATAAATTTTAAAAAAATTCGATGAATTACAAATTATTTCCTTTAACTTCATTTTTTTAAATTATTCGGAGTTTTCCTATAAAATTTGTTATAGTGTTAATTTATTGTTTTGTTATTAATTCAATAAACTATATGAATATAAAATATGAATATTTACATATAAGATTTGAAAATTTTATCGCTTTTTTTCATATTTTATTTCATTTATTACTTCGGTTTTGAAAAAACCAAAGTATTGAATTCACGAGCCAAAAGTGAAATTCTTACTCCTACTTTTTTGGCATTTCTCTACGTATTAGGACCTACTGATTCTAAAAAAGGAAAAAAATGTATGTCTGTCTCCCGGCCGTCACAACCGACGAATCTCGAAAAGCGCTGGAGGGATTTTTTTCTAAAAATAGGTATGTGTTCGATAACTGTACCGGAAGTGTGTCAAAAAAATCGTCAAGTGTGTCAAAACAAGGAAATTTGCATATTTTTTGCTTAAAAAACGTTCATTTTAAGTGATAATGAGTGGTAACCTTAAATATAAAGAAATCTTGATAGTCGGAATTGGTATGTGAGACCAAAAACTAGACTATTGCATAATAAGTTTGTCAAAAAGTCATTGTCAAGTGTGTCAAACGAATGATTTTCATTTATTATTTTATCCAATTTTTGTGAAGAAAAAGTAAAATTAATTAATTCTAATTGTATGATATGAAACTTGAAATGTGATGAAATATGAACATGAAATTGGAAATTTTTGGAAATTTTGGAATTATGACAAAAAGTTTGTATTTTTGATTTTGTTATATAAGTTTTATAATTTTTGCGATATTTTTAGAATTTTGAAAAAAAGTTTGTGTTTTTGATTTTGTTATAATTTTTGCAATATTTTTAGAAGTTTGAAAAAAAATATTTCGGTCTGAATTTGAATTTTTGGAATATTTTTAGAATTTTGAAAAAGTTTCAATTTTTGATTTTATTATAATTTTTGGAATTTTGAAAAAAGTTTCAATTTTTGATTTTATTATAATTTTTAGAATTTTGAGAATTTTGGAAAAAGTTTGAATTTTTGGAATATTTTTAAAACTTTGAAAAAAGATTCAATTTTTGATTTTGTTATAATTTTCTAAATATTTTTAGAATTTTGAATAGAGTTTGAATTTTTGATTTTTTTATAATTTTTGCAATAATTTAAAATTTTTTGAAAAAATTTAAATTTTTGATTTTGTAATAATTTCTGGAATATTTTTAGAATTTTGAAAAAAAGTTTAAATTTTTGAATTTTTTTTTTTTTAATTTATTTATTTATTTTGTACATGACGCAAACAGGCCGAGGACCAATGTATTGCCTAGAGAGAAAAAAAAAACAAATTGACAAGAGGAGCCATAATGAAAAAAAATTATACTTAAACTTATACAAATCTTATACAAACTTATACAATCAAACTTATACAAATTAAACTTTTACAAATCAACGACAGCGTAGACCAGAAGCAAATTAAACCGCCATACCCCCTCTTCATAATTCATAGCCAATTAAATTACACGACAAATATAAGGGGGAGAGATGGATGCTAGGTATAGGCTTACTGGTTTAATAGTTATCAAAAATACCATTTCATAAGGAAAGAGGGAAAGGAAGTTAAGAGTAGGAAGGAAAGGAGGAAGGAAGTAGGAAAGGAAGTGGGAAAAGGAACACAAGGCAGATATTTCAAAACCATCGTCAGAAAAACATGTAGGCAGGTAAGCTGAGAGGGTAGCAATTGCGACAAATACAGCTTTTAAGACTAGGCATTGCCAGAGCAGTTCATAAAGATGAGAAGCTTTGATTTAAAACTAGAGACAGACATATTGAACCGCTTTAGCTCCTGCGTAAGGTCGTTAAACAGCTTAGACGTTCTAAACGAGTACGACAGAGCACAGGTGTTACAGCTTATGGACGGAAGAGTGATTAGATACAACCGAATTGACGGACCAAAAGTAAACCATTTCGTCAAATAGGGCGGACACCCATATTTGTAGAGTTTAAAGAAGAGAAGAAGGAGTCGCATTCTAATGTAATCGTTTAATGATGGGACGATAAACTTTATAGCAAAGCCAGAAACATGTTGTCTAATTTTAAGACCATAAACGAAGCCAACCACTCAGTTAAAGGACTTCTTAATTAATCCGATATTTTCCAGGGTACAGCCAGAATAGACCTCAATACCATAATCAAACAATGGCATGACAAGTGCATGAGCAAGTCGTTTTTTAATATGCACAGGCAGGAAATGATTCAGGCTACTAAGCCTTCTCAAGATGACAACAACTATGCCAATGACATATTTAATATGAGGTCTCCAAGAATGATCGCTATCAAAAATTACGCAAAGATTCTTCACCTGTGTAGCAAAAGGGATCACAGTATCACCGGTCTTGATAGTCAACCCATGATTATAGAGCGATGAAGGGCAATTAAACAGCATGGCCTGCGACTTAAGCGGGTTAAGAACCAACCTATTTGAGACAGCCCAGTCCGATATTAGTTTGAGATCAGCATTAGCTTCAAGAAAACAGCGATCGATGTCAAATTGTGGACAAGCATGGAGCAACTGAACGTCATCCGCAAAGAGGTGAAGCATTGTATGACAGGGAAGGGACGTAATATCATTGATAAATAGCGAAAATAGAAGAGGACCCAAAATGGAACCCTGAGGAACACCTTTGAGAATAGGAGAAGAACTAGAAGCAGGCATGCCTGAAGTAACACGTTGTGACCTATCGCACAAGTAAGAAAAAACATGGTTACAGGCACTGGATGAAAAAAAGGACGTGGACTTAAGTTTGGTTTATTTTATTATAATTTTTGGAATATTTTTGGATTTCTGAAAGAAATCTGAATTTTTGATTTTGTAATATTTCTCGAAACGCTAAGGAAACGTTTTTGAGTTATGTTAATATACGATATATGTTAATACACTAAATTATGTTAATATACGATCTGTTATAATTTTCCGGAAACGGATTGATGTTTCGTGTTAGTTTTGTAATAAATTTCTAAACAGAGATAAAATACTTGTACTTTTACAAAGAGTTTTATGTTTGATATACATCGCTGCCGATAACTAAGAACAATGTCCTCATAAAAGTTTTATGCCGAAAATCAAAATAAACCGAAAACTATATCAACAAAAACCGAAGTTTTGATATCTCAGAGCTGTGAGATTTCAGCCCCTTTATATTTTCTTTTTAGTTCTATAACCATAAATGTTTTCAATATTTTCTTCTTACGTCAAAAAAGTAGACAAATTTCATAGTAATTAATACAAATAAACAACGTTTTAAAAAAAACAGAAAAACTATATATAGATAATACAATAAAAAAGTATAATGCAAGCTGATTACAATGCCAAATAAATTTATTTTTCAAATGAAAAAAATATTAGTAAAACTCCTAACACAAAACAAAGTTATTGTTGATAAACGTTAACGGTACTGTAAACACGAAACTCCAAACCAACGTATGTAGTCTAGGGTTTCTCAAACGGGATCCCGGGATCCCGTTTTCCCGGGATCCCGGGGGTAAATTTTCATCCCGTTTTCCCGGGATTTCACCCCGGGATCCCGGGTATCCCGCTAATTTTTATTAACATTTTTTTGTACTTTTTTCAAAGATATTAAAAGTTTTCTCACTCGAAAATCGAGTAGTTTTTAATTCTTTTCCCTCTGTAGTAATTAATTTCGTTCAAAATTAGGAAAATATTTTTTTGACACATATGGTATCATGGTTTTTTGTATGGTTTTTTTGACACATATAAACACAACAAATTAAAACCAATAAAACTTAAAATAGGTAGATTTTTCTGAGAAATCTACCTAAAACTTGCGCTTCATTTCTCTTAATTTATGTTTAATGGTTCTCTTGGACGGATGGATGGTTAAATGGACGTTTCGTCACGAAAATTCGGACAAAATTGAGTGATGGCGCCATGACAACCTAGTTTTTTGAAAAATTGTTTAAAAATTAGTATTATGAATTTATTTTTGTTTTGTTTTTTATGTATTCTTTTTTATTTAATTTTTGAAGTTTTTCTAATTAAAAATAATGGAAATATAAAAATCAATAGCGCATTTTTTGTGCTGTTTTAATTTTACACATTTTTCTACCACCCAATTAGAAAAATCTAGCTTTTTAGCGTTTCCCGGGATTTCCCGGGCTCCCGGGAATTGGATATTTTTCGTCCCGGCTTCCCGGGATTTGAATTTCTACGGGAAATGAGAAACCCTAGTATGTACTTTAAAATTTTACTTTAAAACTCAAAAACATACCATCCTCCCTCTTTCTTACGTATTATTTCCATAATTTAAAAATATGAAAACAAAAAATAAATAATTAAAATTCTCATAAAATTTTTGCATTTAAAACCGATTTATAATACAAATATGAAGTAATTAAGCCAAATGCGATTATATTATTTTTTTATTATAATTATTATGACAACTTTTATTCGTATATATATAGAGTTTTCCGTTTCCTTTCCATTCGTCACAGTGGAAAATTATGATAAAAATTAAATAAATAAAAGCTACGTTAAACGCAAAGAAAAATAAGTATTATATTCTAGCTCTAGCATTTCTGCTATTTTCGAAGTCGACTTCAGAGGAAAAGACATCTATTTTTCTGTTCTTTATAACAAAGAATTATAAAAAAATCGTGAAAAATAACAGATGTGATTTATTAAATAAAATCAAGTAAAATATTTTTAATTGTTTTTGTTTTGATTTGATGTGATTTTGCTTAAGGGTTGGGTAATATATTATATTAATATTCCTGAAACTTTTGTATACAAATTAAATCAATCCGATCCAGCGAGCCAATTGGGAAATGTCTGGGATATGTCTCATGCAGCAATTAATTTGTTTCGCGGGCTTTATGGAATATTGCACCGTCACGTTAAAACCACGTATTGGCCACATCAATAAAATCCAATTTCGGCAGAAAGAACTATGCTATAATATCATGTTATCATCGAATTGATGTTCTGGGCTTTTAACCAACACTCTTACAAACTGCTTCGATATTGACATTTGAAAGGCTTATTTTTGGCAACCAGAGTGTTTAGCGTCTTCAATTGATCCAGTTTCCCTGAATATTTCCACAGTTGACGAAGTTAAAACACAATTTCGACCATATTTTGTATAAAATTTTCGAACTGTGGCCATAAAACTTTCATTATTTTTTGAGATATTTTTCAATAATGAAAACACGTTTTTGTATCGTGTCGTGTTGTAGCTCCATTTGAACTAACACTAAATGCTCAGCTGTCAAATTATTTTTTTTTTCAGGGTTGCAAACAATTTTCTCCATAAATAGGGGCAAATTCAAACCTTGCGTTAATTTTGGGACACCTTTTATATTTACACCACCTCCACTTTTATTACAAACTCAATGTTCTTTATTCCTGGTTTAAACTTTAACTAGAACGGTGTAAACCTGAGATATGAAACTATCGAAAGCTACGGCCTAAAGATATTGGCCTAAGATACCTCTGGACCAAACCAGTATATTGTGTCCACATAGACAGACACACAGATTTTGACCCCCATATCTCATATATTGCCGTAAAATTAAAATTGAAAACCTGTGTACCAAATTTGGGTTCAACAAGTCAGCCAGTTTCTGAGATATCGTGTCCACAGACACTCATGCAACTTTTGACCCCACATTTCGGGTCACAAATGACCTGTGGGTTTGAAAATCAACGCCAACGAACGTATTGTCCTAAAATACCTGTGTACCAAATTAGAAGTCAAAATATTCTGACCTATGAAGCATTAGTTAGCATATTATGCCAAATATAACAAAATTCCATAAAACAAAATTCTATAACACTAAGAATCTTCAGATCGCCTCGGTGTCGTTTTTAGCCAAACCCTTGTAACGACCAACAAAAATCTGATCAGCGGACATTATCTTTTACAATCTAAAACAAACAGTCATCACATTAATCATACCGTCATTTCGTACTATGAAACAACCTAAGATTATTTCATAAATAATATCTGACCGTATACAACGTTTTCACTGTATAAATAAATTCATCTTTTAGTTTATTACTTCATAATCTTAATTAACGGATCATATATTCATTTTGTGAATGTACTTCATTTTGTGATGTTTGAACTGAAATATGGTAGCAATATTAATAATTGATTGAATTTTAATGGTCCATATTATTATGTTATTATTTGATGGTATGAGACGGTTTTTTTATACGGCAGATTTTCAATGTATAGGTAATATTTTTTTTAAATAAGAAAACTAAACACAACGATGAGATAAATGGATTTCTTTCGTCGTCTGTCGTCTGTGAACGATTTTAATTATAATTTTAGTTAAGTTTTAACTTTTGAAAAAAAATATTTTTTAGCTTTCGAGCATAAATGCAAAAGAATAACTTTGGATCTCGATCTGAACTGTTCTTTTTTTGAATAGTTATTAGAAAAAACAAATATCTTATTAAAGATTAATGTGAAAAATATAACGGTAAACGAATTTGATTTGGTTTATTTTATATAAACTATCATATTTTTGTCATCGTCTTTTTGGTATATAAAATGAAATTTTAAATTTTTGTTACATAAAGATTTTTTTCCGGTCCAGAGGCCATTTCGATATATTTTTATTTGTGATAATTATTGTTAATATCTTGGTATAGACGGAAACTTGTTTATTACACCCTTTTTAATTTCAATAACACCTTTGCAATCTTAAAATCTCCTAAAATTTCACTAAAATCACAAGAAAACCACTCGTTGTTTCTAATTATTTTATTTCTATAATCCATAAAATAACAAACATTTGTTCGGTTATAATTACATTGATTTGTTATGTATTTTAGACAAAAAAATCTATATACAGGGTGTTTCATAATATATGAGCAGGACTTCAGGATGTGATAGCTCGTCCAAAAATATGAAAAAAAGGTTCCCGTAACTTACCCTCTAAAATGCACCATTTTCGAGATACAGTGTGTTGAAATTGAAAAAAAAATTCGTTTTTTGCGAATATCTCCAAAACTGTTTATCATACAGACAACAGCTTTCGTAAGCATTTTCTACTCATAATAAACTATCTTTTGAGCGGAAGTTTTTTAAGTCTTAATTGGTGAAGGATTTGGAGGGGTGGTGTGCGTTTTTCTCCCCAACTTTTACGCTACTGGAAAAAGTATGGTTTTGAGATGCTCATTTGAACCGCCAATGTTTTCTACACAGCAAAGTTACCACTAGTAGTAAGCTCTAAAGTCGACCGTTTTCGAGAAAAATCAATTTTTATGTTGAAAATCATGGTCAATTTTTTGAAATAAATTTTTTTTCTTACTAATTAAATAAAATTTATTTAAACGTTGGAACAAGTAACAAAACCAATCGTTAACTTCATAACTTCAAAATTAAAAAAAAACAATAACAAATCATAGACAGTTAAATTAAAAGTTGGAAATGTCCATGAAAAAAAAAAATGTATTTCAAAAAATTTGACCATGTTTTTCAACATAAAAGTTGATTTTTTTCGAAAACGGTCGACTTTAGAGCTTATGACCAGCAGTAACTTTTTTGTGCAGAAAACATTGGCGGTTCAAATGAGAATCTCAAAACCGTACTTTTTTTAGTAGTGTAGAAGTTGAGGAGAAAAACACACACTGCCCCTTCAAAACCTTCACCAATTAAGACTAAAAAAAAAATTCCTCAAAAAAATGGCTTAGTATGAGTAGAAAATGCTTACAAAAGCTGTTTTCTGTACGATAAGCTGTTTTCTGTACGATAAACAGTTTCGGAGATATTCGCAAAAAACGAATTTTCTTTTTCAATTTCAACACCCTGTATCTCGAAAATGGTTCATTTTAGAGGGTATGTTACGGGAACCTTTTTTTCATATTTTTGGACGAGCTATCACATCCTGAAGTCCTGCACATATATTATGAAACACCCTATATTTTAATATCACAGAAATTATTTGCTTACATATTTAAATGCTTAATGTCAATAATATATTACTTTTATTTTAATTTACTTACCATTATTATTAAAAAGTCAATCGGTGTTTTAAATTTTTCATCTTTAATATAATAAATAACAAATTTCATGTCATATATATTTGCAATGTGACCATAACATATAATTAAATTAGAAACAAAAAATCTAAATAACAACAACAACTATTGTAGCAATCATTCATTCATTCATCAATAATATAATAGCCGTAAGTCTATCCTTCTATACGAGCGTAACGGATATCTTATCTATCCTTTAGTCTATAGATCAAATATAGTTCAAATTGGTATATCGGTAGCGCGCTCGACTGATGATCTATAGATTGTAAGTTCGAAACCTGAATTTTGCGAATTTTTTTTTATTTTTTTTTTTAAATAACATTAAAATTATTGTTTTTTTACACACTCTTATTTTATTCATATTCATACATACATTTCGTTTAACGATAATGCAGTTTTTAAATTTTTATTTTAAATAACATTAAAATTGTTTTTTTTTATTCATAAATTCATTATTTTCTTTAAATAACTTTAAAATTATTGTGCTTTTTTATTTTATTATTCATGAATGAATTCATATAAATAAATAATTCATATATGTATAAATAAAACTTATATAAAATTTTGTTTTTGGATACTTAGAATTATCGATAAAGTAGTTCTTTAAAGTTAGTTAAAAAGTTAAGTTGTCTTTTGCCATAATTTGTTCAAATTAAAATCATAAAAATCATTTCGATATTTACATTTCGAAGGCAGTGCTAAAAATCATATAATAGTGGTTTCCGATAATTATTTGCCATAATTTCATTCCTGTGAACTAAATTAAGGAAAAACAAAAACTACTATTTGAGTATGTATTTCTCTTGCAATATAACAGCTTTATCATAAAAGATCGTGTGACCCCATTTTGTTTAGTTATGAATGCAATCATGTTATGGAATGCATTTAGGGGATTTTATTTTTTTATTTTAATTAAGTTACATAATACATATATTTATAATTTTTCTTGATGTTTTATTAATAAAACCTTTTTTATTTTGAATTAGTCACAAGATATGTAATATTTATTATGAAAAAAAAAAATAGATCGAATTTTTTTTAAAGGAATAATAACCTTTTTTTAAAGGAATAATTTTTACATTAAATAGTAAAGTTGGTAGATGGTTTTTATAATAAGTTTATTAAAAAAGAAAAGAGGAAACAAATTGATGAAAGTACATGATTAAAGGTCGATTTCCTCACTTTTTGACACAACATTTCGTAAAATACTAGCGCTATTATGGCAGGACCAGAACCAGAAAATTGTTCTTTAGTACAGCGAACATAACAGCATAGAAAAATATAGATTTTTAACAATTTTTAAAAACAATGTAGGTTGAAAACATTTGATATTTTTATACAAAAAACAGTTTAGGTTATAATATACATTTTCAAACATTAATAATTTAAACCGATTTAATAAAATGAACTTTAAGAAACTCAGTACGAAATCTCGTTGTCATTGTCGATGTAAATGTAAAAATGTCGATGTCGATGTAAAAATCATAGGATATTTTTTTCCATCATTATTTTTGCATAGCTTCATTTTCTGTAAATAAAATGTAGAAGAACAAAAGCTGCTATTTCAGTATTTTCTTATTATTATTATTTTCAACCATTTGTCATTGATCGTATAAAAATTTATCGTTAACCTCACGATGGTTTTTGTAGAATTACAGTTAAGCAGAAAGTACACACAGAATAGATTAGAAGAGGTTGGATTATGATGGATAGTACTTAGTAGTTGTATCAAAGCTGGATGAAAAGAGCAAGAGTGTATTGGTGTGCGTGGGGAGGGGGAAAGGAGGGAGGGGCGGGGATGGGGGGGGGGGGCGGAGCCCGCGGGATACCCCCTAGTAAAAATATAAATATGGAAGTAGTATAGTATAGTAGTAGTGTAGTGAAAAATTTTAAAATACATTTTCAAAAGATACTGAATTCAAGCCCTTTCATAAAATGCCCTACTTGACTCGGTAAAAAAACGTTTTTTCTTAAAGGCCTAACATAACAGCCCCTTAAAACAAACGGAAACCACTTTATTTATTTTTGTATCCGTTATCTTCAGCGTACACGTTAGTTTAATACGCTTCTTAAATTTCAGATCTGTAGGATTAATATTTTCTAAGATAACCGATTTTAATACAAAAACACATCGTAGTCTCACCAATAGTGTTCCGTATAAAAAACGAATAACAATTTGCAAATTAACTAACAATTTACAAATTAACAAAAACTGATCGCTTTACCAGAAAATCGTTCTAGATTTCACAAAATATTTCATTGGCACATACATATTTTAATCGATTCACATGTCTATACGATGTCAAATTAATCTCTGGTCTCCTACTAAACTATAAACGAAATATTTTTCGTTATCACAAATCATATTTTTTACTTAGTAACAACTTGTGAGCAATTTAACGAAGATTCCATAACGTTTTGACTTGACCCCTTTTAATTTTGATTATTTTTTGTTTAAGATAGTCTTACATAAATAAAAATACAAGAATTTTAAAAAATACAGACTTAGAATTTTTTTCGACCTTGGGTACAGGATGCCCCTCAATTTTTGTGAGTTTGTGATGTGCATTTTGACGAGCGATTATAGAAAATCTACTCTATTGATTTTCATTAATGATATGTCGTTGAATAGGTATTAGAACAAAATTTTAAAAAATGTACACTGTTAATTTTTTGAAGTAATTTTTAACGGTGTAACGTAAGAAAGTAACATAAGTAAAGGCATAAAGGAACTAAACAGTTTTTAAACTAAATGAAGCTTATTTTATATCTAACTAATTGTGATAGTTTAGGACACGCGTTATTTTTTGTTTTAAAGATAAAATTCGTTGTGCATATGACGGTCGGGAATCAGCTTTTTTTGTTCTGAAGGAAAATTATAAAAATGGCGTTATAAACTAAAAGATTTTTTTTATGCTAAATATCAAATATTTTATTATTAAATGAACTTTTTAAAATATTATAAAAATTATGATATGTACAATAAAGAAAATAAATACAATTGTTAAAAATGATTTACTTATTTTACAAACAGAAGTTTCTTTTGAATAGGAAAACACTTCTGCAATTACTTTGCATATTTTTAGATGGCATAAAAAATGAAAAGTTTATTTACCACTTTCGCAGATGAATGCTGAAAATGATTTTCATGTATAGAGTTTTACTTTTTTCAACCAAATGATGAGTAGCATTACTTCAAAATATATCTTAAAATTTTCTGCATTTTTTATTGCCACACAATCTTTTTTTTAAAGGTGAAAGATGAACCGATATATGCGACACAATATGTATGTTTAAATTATTAATTAACTCATCACGCTCTAAGTTAATCAAATTTGGTGTTTGAACATAATCTCGATTAAAGCTGGTTGCACCAATCACTTGATCGGTTTGCGTTTCATCTGATGTTTCATTTGAAGATGCGTCATTAGATACTGCATCGTCACACACTGTTAGTGATGTTGATAAATCTGCAGAAGGTAGTGTTGACTGTTTTGTTAAACTAAAATAACAAGATGAATATATTCGCTTATACTCCATTGCACTAATCCCAAGAACATCTAAATGTTGTGGAACATTCTCGTAGAACGCCTATTTTTTATGATCAAATATAATTACTCTACATTTGTTTACCTGAGCATCTGTTCAGCCTTTTAAAATCTTTGTCTTAATTACAGCCATATATAATTTAAAATCCTTAAGATGGTTTTATTTATTTTTAATCGTTTTTAATCCATATTAATTTACACCTATACTCACCTTTTTCAATCATGCATACTAAAAGAACAGCCTTCTTTTAATGGAATTAACAGTGTACTGCAGAACAAAATCTGTTTTTTTTCAAATACTTTTTACAAATCAGATTTTGGAAAAGAAATATGACGTTGTTTTAAAAATCTTTAAATTAGCAACCTTTCACAGTTAATTAAATAAAAACAAGCTTAAATTTTATTTAAAAAAAAACAAATAAAAAAAAGTTGTGCGTGGAGTCCCTCCGCGCGGAAGAAGTGAAACTTCGTAATGTGGAAATAAAAACATATTACATTCTTTTAAAAGTCATTAATTAAAATTATTTAAAAAAAAAACACGGTTAACGAATTACCTTATAAATATATACACAAATGATTATGTGGAAATAAAAACATATTACATTCTTTTAAAAGTCATTAATTAAAATTATTTAAAAAAAAAACACGGTTAACGAATTACCTTATAAATATATACACAAATGATTAAAACAAAAATCTTAGATCAATCATTTGCATAGACACTACAACAAACAAAATGGAGTAAGTTTTTACATCCACCCATGCATTGTCGTATTGAATGCAAAAACACCAATATGACTGACTATCCATACAACATATATACCTATTTCTATATTATAAATAGGTATAAAATAATTACCAAACATGTGTTCTTATTAGTTTTAATTTATTTTATTCAATAAAAATGAAAATAAAATTACATATTCTAATAAAATCTGAAAATAATAATCAAATCTATTTTTCATTCTAAATACAATCACTCCTTCTTCATATTATTGTAATCGAGTCATAAACAGTTTGAGTGTAGCGTTAGACAGAGTGTAGCGTCAGACAGAGTGTAGCGTTAAAGTTTAACGCAACATTGTTGAAAGTCGCATTTCAAAAAGAGGGTATAGATGCTAGCGCCATCTTTAAATTTTGTTTTCTTATGTAACACCGTTAAATAGAATTAAAAAACTAACAATGTACAATTTCAAAAATTTCTTTTTAACAGCTATTCAACGACATATCATTTATGAAAGCAGTTTTTCTACAGTCGTACGTCAAAATGAACTCTACATGATAAACTCACAAAAATTCAAGGACACCCCTGGCGGAAAAAAAAATTCGACGAGAAGTCGTATTTTTCATTTATCAAAGGCTATCTAAAAACAAAAAATAAACCAAATTAAAAAGGGTCGAGTCAAAATGTAGCAAAATTTTGCTGAGCTTAACTGAAATTGCTAATATTTTCTTTATTGTACATATAATAATTTTTATAATATTTTAAAATGTTCATTTAACAATAAAATATTTGATATTTAACATAAAAAAAATCTCTTAGTTTATTACGCCATTTTTATAATTTTCCTTCAGATCAAAAAAAAACTGATTCCCGACCGTCATATGCACAACGAATTTTATTTTTAAGACCAAAAATAACGCGTGTCCTAAACTTTCACAAGTAGTTAGATATAAAATAAGCTTCAATTTAGTTAAAAAAAACAAAAAAGATCCAGCGCCATCTTTATGGCTTTACTTATGTTACTTTCTTATGTTACACCATTAAAAATTATTTCAAAAAATTAACAGTGTACATTTTTTAAAACTTTGTTTTAATACCTATTCAACGACATATCATTAATAAAAATAGATTGACTAGTGACGAGCATTTTGACGATTGACGAGCAATTGTCAAAATGCACTCACATCACAAAATCACAAAAATTGAGGGGCACTCTGTGAAGACAAAAAAAATTCTAAGAGACCTTGTATTTTTTAGTTATGAAAGACTATCTTAAACAAAAAATAATCAAAGTTAAAAGGGGTTAAGTCAAAATTTCGCAAAAATTTGCTGCACGCGTCTGAAATTGCTGTAGTATTAATTGATGTAATAAAAAATTTGATTTGTGATAACAAAAACTATTTCCTTTAGAGTTTAGTAAAACGACTGACTTTAAAATTTAGTTTAAGAATTAAAATGGAAATATTCACAACAATAGTTTGGTTAAATTTAATTATTTTTATTCAAAATGTGGATTCTTATAAAATACTTGGTGTCGTTCCAACTATAAGTAAATCTCATTTTATTGTAGCAGAAGCGTTGTTTAAAGGACTAGCGAATAAAGGACATAACGTGACGGTGTTCACAACTTTTCCATCCAAAATATCAATGAATAATTATCAAGAATTTGCTGTACCGACAGTTGAACCACGTATTAATAAATTTAGTTTTTTCATTTGATTTCAGATTAACCACACATTTATATTGTATTTTAGCATCTGCATCAATGCTTATTAAGGAATCAGGAAGCATAGTTAATACATATAAAATTATGCCACTTTTAACGGATATGTCAATAGTTAATATTCAGAATTTATTAACTGAACCAAACCTTAAGAACCTGATGGACACAGAATCGTTTGATTTAGTTATTTTAGAAGTAGCATATGGCAATGCGCTTATGGGACTTGGCGCACATTTTAACTGTCCAATAGTTGTTTTCCAATCATTTAATCCAACGTATGCTGTTCATAGCGATTTTGGGAATCCTCTTGCTTTATCATATTTATCAAATCCTTGGTTTCCGTTCGGTAACATTCTATCGTTCAAAAGTCGAGTTAAGAATATGTTAGCATATTTTGCTGATCAAATTTTTATAGATGCTTTGTATTATCGCAAACACAAACGTACGTATGAGTAAGTAGTTTTGATATACATAATCTTGAGCTCCAAAACTGATGTTTTTCACTTTAATATATTACAGAAATTTTTTTCCCACACCACAATATCCGTTATACGATGAAATGCTAAAAAATATTTCATTATTTCTTGTTTCAACTCACTTTAGTCAAGATAATGTCAGACCAAATGTACCATCGATTATTGAAGTAGGCGGAATACATATCCCAGATAACAATTCTTCTCTTCCTGATGATCTGCAAAAGTGGATGGATGATTCAACAAATGGCATTATTTATTTCAGCTTAGGATCAAACATGCCTAGTTCTGAGTTACCAACTGACATACTAAACGATATAGCAAAAATGTTTGGAAGTCTAACAATGAACGTCCTGTGGAAATTCGAAAACAATACGTACCAGTTTCCAAAAAATATTCGGACTTCGAAATGGTTTCCTCAATACGATGTGTTACAACATAAAAATTTAAAGTTATTTATCACTCATGGTGGTTTGGGTAGTACAGTTGAAGCAGCATTTTATGGTGTACCACTTATTGTCATTCCACTGTTTACTGATCAAATGGGAAATGCTCATTTGGTAATGAGTCAAGGATGGGGTGTTCAAATTCAATTTTTTGACCTCAATAGCGAAACATTATCCAAGTCAATTCACGAAGTTGTAACAAACCCGAAATATGCAGATCGAGCAAAAGAGATATCTAAGATATACCGTGATCGACCTAATACAGCTATGGAAACCGGGATATTTTGGGTGGAATATGTTATTCGACATCATGGTGCCAAACAATTAAAATCAAATGGAATACATTTAAATTTTTTTCAATATCATTCGTTGGATGTGATTGGATTTTTAACATTAACAGTTTTAGTTTTAGTTTTAATTGTTTACAAATCATTTAGTTTTGTTGTACGACAACTATTCAAACCAAATAAAATTAAAACCCAATAGATTCATTGTAAACTGTATTTTTAATGTCAAAAGGCTTCGTGCATCGAACTCTGATCTTACTATGCTATGCCGATAACCGATCACTACAACTAATATTTAACGTGACTCGTCTTATGTCAAATCGTTTTTTGGTTTGTTTGTTTTCCTCTCTTTGTCTCAGAGAGAAACAGTTATGTATTCCAATAAGGGTGTGTAAATTTTTCATTTGATTCAAAACTGTACAATTATTTTTTTTAAAATCTATTAGAAAAAACCCCACCACAAAAGGGAAGTAGTATTCCGGTATTCAGTTTAAGTTATCAGAAGCATTTAACTAAATTAATTAAAAACAGAAGAAAATAAAATTCAATTAAATCAACTTTTTGTTTAGTATACTCAGTATTTTTATGGGTGAAATTTTTTTCATAGTATATTTTAGAAGTGAAGTTCCAAGATAAGAACAAAATTTCATGTTGCTTTTAGCTCGTTTTCTCGTAAAAATACGTCATACTAAATTACTTTGCAAACTTATTATAATAAATTTAATATTTTTAGATTAAGTTTTATGGAAAATATCTTTTAAAAACTTTACATTTTCCTTTCTATTTTTTTACATAATTTTAATTTTATACATTTTTTTAAACCTAACAATATTTCCATTCTAATAAAATATTAAATTTGAAACTGAAACATAAGATTTATTTATAATATTAAATATTGTTATTAAAAAGAACGAATTAAAGCAGCGGTATTTATCTATTTTAGTTATTTGAAACAAATAGTGTGGGACCGAACCGATTTCACTTTATTATTACATATCACACATTGATTTTTGTAATATTACGAAATTGAATCGGTAAATTAAGAAATTAATAAAACAATTATTTGAAATATTTTAAGCTAATACGAGGGTGAGAGGAAAGGTTTGAGTGTTTGTTAAATTTTTTAAATGAAATTCTACCACTACTGTAATCGCAATTGCTCGAAACAAAATCTACTTTTCAAAAAAGTAAGAGTTGAAGTAGGCTGGATAAATGATGGGTTTTTACTTATGTCTTTCACTGACAATTGTCCATATCTGATCTATTATAAATTGATAGCTTAGTAACTTTTTTCTAATATAAAATTAAATTAAACTGCAATTGAAAATAAAACAGCAGAATTATTAATAGTTTAAACTGCAATTTAACCGAAACTACGGTAAAATTCAAGTAAACTTAAAAGAATGATGATCATCCAAAATATACACTAGTGACTAGGCCATTATAAATTGATTATAAGGTACCATAAACGTAGAATTGCGTTGCAGTTGTTTATGTTTTTTTTTAATAAATTGATGATCTTGAATCATCACATATATTTATTGAATTAGAAAGAAAAGCAATATAAAAAGAAATAATGAAAAATTAAATATTTTCTGTTGACCTTGTTCTGATGCTGATTTTCACTTAACATTTATTTTACAATGCATAGCCGAATATATTTGTAATGTAGTTGTTGCACCTATCAATGCAGTTTTAAATGCACTAAACACAAAGCAATAACACTTGTTTCCAATTGTTTATTATGTTTATTACAGTGATCTTTAAGTGATCGTTTAGTGCTTGTTTATGTTGTGTAGAGATAAATTATTTAAATTGAAATATGTATATAAATCTCTGCATATTTTTCACATATTGATCTTTCATCCACACATAATAAACCACAATATTATTCATACTTTTGTCAATCTTACACTTTTGTTAAAGTAGCAATAATATTTTATTTATTTTTTCTCCAATCAGATAACAGTTTTACAGAAGAAATAGTAAGTTCAAAGTTTACCAGATCAGATCACTATAAGATAATCCTGAATTTACATTAAGATAAGTTAGAACAGATTCAACTTTTAACCTCAAATTCTTAATAATAAAAAGAAATAAATTTAATTTTTGATTTTTGTTTCGATTAAATTCACTTGATTGAAGAAATACATTTAACTGATTTAGAGAGAATCGATTCACCGATAACATAAAACATAAAATCAATGTTCCATATAAAGAAAGTAAATTGTTATTTTCACATGTTAAGAAAATATGTATATGTATTATTAAAACAACGTTATGCAGCTCTAAATTTTTAATATCTATATTTTAATAACCAAAAGAATATTGCATTGTTGATATTTGATACGATTAACATAGAAACTACAAATAAAAATATGTATATTTTTCTTTTTACATTTATTCATTCATCATCTTAGAGTATATATAAATATAGAGAGAACATAACTTTAAAATTGTATGAAGAGAGACATAAGAAATCGTGTTCACAAAAATGTCATATTCAATTTCTCATTTCGCCATTTGCATTTCTGTTTATTTACAACAACCAACTATTGTATTAAATTATAAATTAAAAACAATTAAATAATTTAAAACGAAACAAAAAGTACAATCTATTATTTTTAGTTGTGCTAATTTTTATAAAATGAATGAAAATAATTACGAGAGTATTTTACATTTATTGTGTTATTTCCAGTGATTTTATAATAGTGAATATTTTATTATTTTATAATGCCAATGTTCAAATATTTAAGTTATGTATACATCCTGAAAGTATATTATGAAAACCAGCTGGCGACCAACTTTTCATTATTGCGTAGTTTATTTTTAATAGATAAAAGATTAAAATTTATATGTTTGGTTAGAATCAAATCCTAATCTGTCATTTTTCTTATTTCTTTTTATATAGTAGCAGTGAGGGAGAAACTATTATTTTTTTGTGGTAGGTTTTTTTCTTATAGATTTAAAAGAAATTTGCAATAATTGTACAATTTTGAATCAAATGAAAAATTTTCGCACGTCTTTGGGAAGACAAACCGGTTTCTCTCTCAGAGAAATAAAGGAAAACAAACAAACAAAAAAACGATTTGACAGAAGATCAGTCACCATTAATATTAGTTATGGTGGTCGGTTGTTCATCATAGTCAGAAAAGAAGCCATAAAACATAAATAAAGAAAAAATTCAATAATTTTTTATAACATTTAATAAATAAAACAGCAATTTCATACAAAAGATTGATATTCGATTGTGTTTCTTTTAACCAAAACTATGTTAATGGTTTTTAAACCCAGATGATAAGTCTTTAACCCAACGTTAAACGAATGGCACCACCACTTTATTTCTATTAAAAAGGATTGATTGATTTTTAAGTACATAATTTAAATGTTTAAATTGTAACGGAATCCTTATGAAAGATCATCGTACAAAAAACAATATATAATAAGTCTAATGGTTTGCTATTTATGAGCTCATATAATAAATCATCATATCAATATATTACATTTTGTATTACTTGATTATTAAAAACGACATACCTAATTGTATAAACATAATCTAATCTACCTTTTCGGTTTAATTTTATGTAAATGAAGTTTTTGTTTTCTAAAATGTTTGTGATTAATTTGCGTGTAGTAATTGGTTTAATTTTTTAGACAAACAAATTAAATTTTAATCAATAGATGTTGCAATTAGTTTACTTTACTGAATTGAAGAGGATTGAAAAATGTGTTATGTTTTGTGAAAACGGATAAGAAAAAATAAACACATAATTTTTCTAAATTGTTAATTCGATGAAAGACGAAACAAAAATAGATCATCCAGCGGTGAAGTGTTAAAAGTTGCTTCATTTCTTTTTATTAAAAAACATATCACTGCACCGCTTCACAACTTTACATAATATGGATAAAGTTAAAAAATAAGTCAATGACAAAACACCATTAAGAAAAAATTGCTGGTCGAAAGAGCTATGCCAAGCATAGAAGGGCTTCATATGCTACTCTAAAGAAAATGTATGTCAAAAATAGTTCAAACTATTTATAAACACAGCAAACATAAACAGCTTTAAATCACAGTGCACGAGTTGAGTTCTAAAAAAACATGTAAGATAAAAAAATCACATTCAATTTTGTTAAAGAAAAGGTCCCAATATTGTTTGCCCCTTATCACCCTTCATTTAACGGCATGAAATAGTTTTGTGTATAATAACTGATACAAAGGATGTTATAGTAAAAACTAGCACTGCAGCAAAAAGAGGCAAATTCTGTAACTGTGAAGCAATGAAGTGATAAGTTATTTATCACTTCACCGCAAAAATACGATTTCTCTTAAAAGAAAAAACTGAAAAATTAACACCGACTATTTGGTTGGTGATAAAATAAATGTTTTTCTTTTGTATGTTAACGCTATTAGGTTCGTTCGATTTGACTGAAGCAACTGAATCAACTGAAAAATTGAATGCAATTGTTGTTGTTTTTTCAGTTGTTTCAGTCAAATCGAACGCACCTATTATGTCAAAAACATTATTAAGAAAAAGTGATTGATTTGTTTAAGCGCCCTACAGACGATCCGACGGTCGGACAGATTTGGTTGGATTGGATGTAAAATCGGATAGTGTGTATGCATGTCTTTCCGATAAAATTAAGTTTGATGTGTCGGATGGAAATTCCATTCGACCATCTGACCAACCAAACAAATCGGATGGTGTGTATTATTGTCGGACGATTTTAATTCAATTGAGTAAGAAATTTCATAGAAAATTTTAGAAAAGTATTTTGGTGTATATATGAATTAATAAATTGAATTTGTTAAACAAAAACCAAAAACGAATTGTCAAAATCGGATGTTGAGTTAGATCGTCTGGAGATAACATCCAATTTGGTCGTCCGACAAGTGGAGCGTCTGTAGGGCGCTTTATATTGCAATTCTAAATAATCTAAAAAAAATTTATTTCAAATTTAATAACTATAATACATAATAAATATAGTTAAATTTAATTTTTCATTGTGTTGTTTAATAGTACATTTTATATTAAGAGTAGAAAGTACGACATTGCTGCTCGTGCATGAAAATTTTTGGTTGAGGCGTAGCCGAAACCAGCAATCATGTCAGGGCAGCAATGTTACTTTCTGCTCAAAGTATAGATACTATTTTTTTAACGACTGCCGACAAATGCGATCAAAGTTGCCAAGGAGGCATTTATTTGTTGTTTAAAAAACGTATCGGACGTCAATTTAAAATTTAAAATTAATAAATTTAAAATTTATACAGAGTTTGTTTATATCTATTTTTAAATAAAAAATAATTTAAAATGAGCAGTAGTGATGAAAGTGATATAATTAGCACTTCACCTAGGGTTGCCAGACGTCCCGATTAATCGGGATTGACTCGTTTTCAGAGATGTTTTTGAGTGTTCCCGTTAAGTGTCTTGGGGACGGCCAAATGTCGCGATTTAGATTTATTATAAAAATCAAAATAAAATTTTTTATTATAAAAATCTAAATTAAATTTATTTACATAATCAAATAATTTTTGACCGGGCCCAAAATTAAAAATCTGAACGTACCCTGATATGAAAATAAAATTTGTATCACTCAGTGACACCAACTTCATTTTTAATCAATGGTAGTTCTCAAAATAAGTTATAATATCATTGAAGTTGTGGTGTTTGTTTTATGCACGTTTTGGTGCTAGTTCGGATAGTTAAATCTTTTATAGTTTAAATCTGTAGTAAGTATTTAAATTTAATATTTTGACAATATTTAATTATTTTTCTATACCTTTAACTATAAAATGAAAATGCCAAAAAGATCTTGCTAAAAGTAGCAATAAATACTGACTTTGTATACTAACCAGCTTTAGTATTCAATACTAATAATATTATATTTTTTAATTTATTATTTTAATAATTCGATGTGATATTAGGTTAACTGAATTTTTATATAAAGTTAATGAATTTTTGGAGAAGGTGAACTTTTGTGGGATATTACTTCTACTTAGGTGCCAAGATTTTTTTTATTTCATATACTCACTGAAGCGAATAAAACCAAAACGAGTTGTATATCAGACCCGGGGTCCAAGATACAGGCCTCTGAAAAAACCAAAATCCATTCAAAATTACACTGTTTTGACAAGAATTTTTTGTTTTTTTAATTTTTGTTTTATTTCCTAAGTGCTTATAAGTTAAACAGCCCCTTTTACTAAATTTTACGATAAAAATAATAAAAAAAATCCACTTGCGCCTTATAGTTCAAGTAATCTTGCCAATTTTTGTGTTCCTATTAAATTTAGTTTATTCTTAAAAGCTTAATAAATTAATTCAAAGAAAATAAAAAAAATTTTTCTGTACTGTCCCGATTTGAGTTTTGAAAATTCTGGCAAGCCTAACTTCACCTCATATAAAAGAAGCAGCCAACAATTTAACTTTAGATCTGTTAAATGAAATCAATAATTTAAATTAATAAATTATTGTTAAATTGAATCACCAAGTCATATTTTTTGTACCGATGATGAATATTTAATATTCGAAACGCGTCAATAAATAAATATACTTACTAAAAAGATTGTTTGGTGATTCAATTTAACAATAATTTATTAATTTAAATTATTGATTTCATTTAATATACAACAACTTGGAGATCAAACAAAATACCTTTTTATTTATTTAATTTTTTACAATAAATAAAAATTTATTTAAAACATATCTTTAGATCTGTTGCCTGAAAAATCTAAAGTCCGTATGAAAAAGCTTACCTATTATTTATCAATTGGTGTAAGAACAAAAAAACAGGAAATTTTTATTCTCAAGATGTGTTATTGGTATATTTTGGTGAACTATCGCAGACAAAAAAGTCTTCAACAATATGGTCAAATTATTCAATGTTAAAATCAACATTCATCGTTAAAGAAAATTTGGATATTAGTAAATGTTAGGTTCTTGGTTTATTATTTATGAGGTGACTCCTGATGTTGCCTAACATATATAATTATTCCATGCGAAATAACAATAAATAATTCACGTTTATTAAACAGCTTTTTATTATGTTCACTTTTACAGAGTGTATATTTATCACCATCCTTGTTTATATCTGACGTATGAGAAAAACCTTTTTAAGACTGTTCGAAAAGGTGAACTGCTAACTTTATGTTACACTATTGTTCGTTAGGTGGCAGCACCTAACATCTCCCTTGCTTAAGTTGATGTTGATGCTCCTTCAGGTATGAAGGAATACGGCGTTCCCGTTGTGGATGACTACATCTGTGTCCGGAATCCATCTGTTGATGTGGAGCTTGTTGTTCAACTTGTTGGTGTGGAGTTTGTTGTTCAACTTGTTGGTGTGGAGTTTGTTGTTCAAATTGTTGATGTGGTTGCTGAGTGTTTGCGACTATTAATGTGTCAAGTGGCAAACTATCTGAATTGTATTCATGATCACGTTGATCTGATACATAACGTAATCTAAGTTGATTCGCCGATGAACGAAGTATTCTATTCCGTTCACAAAGCCTTATATTGTATGTGACTTTGCCTCTGCGTTCGACTATGCTTGCTTTTACCCAATATGGTTTCTGATTTTTGTATACTAAAGCATATACTTTATCATTTTTGTAAAATACACGTTGTCGTGCCCCATGATGGCGATTGTACTGTTTTTCTTGTTCTACATTGCGATCTGATGATCTCGGTAGTTTTTCTCGTAATAAATCCAAGTTATTCCGAATTTGTTTGTTTATGAATAACTCTGCTGGAGATAATTGGTTTTCATTTCTTCTATTTGGTGTAGAACGATATACATGAAGAAATCTTGTGATAATTTGTTTATTCGTTCCTTCCCCTTTTGATTTTTTTATTGTTCTTTTTAGTGTATCTACAAAACGTTCTGCACGTCCGTTCGACATTGGATGATATGGAGGTGTTTTAATGTGTTCAATTCCACGTGACTTGCAAAATTCGTCGAACTCAGCACTGCTAAACTGTGTTCCGTTGTCTGTGACTAACGTTTCAGGATTTCCAAATAATGCAAAGAATTCTGCTAAATCTTCTATACATTTTGATGATGTAATGTTGCTACATTCTGACACGTTTGGATACATGGAGTATGAATCTACTGATATGAGGTACCACTTACCCTCAATTGGACCTGCTATATCTGTGTGTATACGTTGCATTGGACGTAACGCTTTTGGCCATGATTGGAGAAGTGTTTTGATTGGCATTTTTGCATTTTCAGCACAACGACCACACTCTCGTGCAATATTTGTGATGTCGTTGTCTATGTTTGGCCAATATACGTAGGATCTTGCTAACATTTCCATAGCATTGATTCCTACATGTGATTTATGTAAAGTTTGTAGAATTAATGAACGAAACTTGTATGGAATGACAATTCTGTCTCCAAATAAAATACATCCACCTGATGTTGATAATGATTCTCTTCTGTTGAAGAAATTTGATAACTCAGGATTTTGATTATTTCCCAGTTTGCCTGGCCATCCTGAGCTGATGAATTCAGTTACTTGATGTAAAATTCTATCATTTCCTGTTGCTATTTGTATCATTTCACGAGTAATAGGTAACACTGCGATGTTTTGTTCAACTTCGTCATCGAATTGATTTTGTTTTTGCATACATGCGATGACAAGATCTTCATCGTTTGATTGTGATGATGATATTAATCTTGATAAAACATCTGCGTTCCCAAATTGGTTTGTTGATATATATCTAATGTTGAAATCGTATTTACATAGCGTTAATGCCCATCTTTGAAGACGGTTAGCAGTATGTACTGGAATTCCTTTCTTTGAACCAAAAATGTGTAGAAGTGGTTTGTGATCGGTCATGAGTGTAAATTTTCTACCTAGCAAATACTTATTGAATTTCTTTACTGCGTATACTAATGCTAGACCTTCTTTTTCTATCTGACTATATTGCTGTTCATTTTTAGCCAATGAATGTGATGCATGTGCGATGGCTTTTTCTGTTCCATCTGGAAAACGGTGTGCGATTGTAGCACCTATTCCATTTTGACTTGCATCTGCCGATACTATTATTGGCAGTGCTGGATCATAATGTGTTAATAATAATTTTGATGATAAAACTGCTTTTACTTTTTGGAATGCTGTTTCACATTGTTCTGACCATTCCCATTTTACGTTTGCATTTAATAAATGATCAAACGGTTTTCTGATATCATGTAAATTCTTTACAAATTTGGCGCAATTACCCAGAAACGATCTAAGTTCAGATACGTTTCTCGGTGGTGGCATTGTTTTGATCGCTTCTATCTTGTTTGGATCTGATGTAATGCCTTCTTGATTTATTATACAGCCTAAATACTTTATTTCTTGCTGTAATAGATTTAACTTTTCTTCTTTAATTTTGAACCCGAAATCTTGTAACCTTTTGAAAAGTTCTTTTAATGTTTACATATGACTTTCTACATCTTTTGAATATACGAAAATATCATCGAAATATGCACTTGTATTGTTAAGTTTTGCTATCATTGCATCAATTGTTTGCTGAAATATGCCTGGTGCACATTTGATACCTGGTGCTAACCTATTGAAGGTAAACAATCCCCTGTGTGTGTTTATCGTCAGTAATTTCTTTGATTCATCATCTACTTCTATATGCAAGTATGCATCAGATAAATCAATTTTGCTGAAAATTTTGTTGCCTGAGATGCTAGCGAACATATCTTCCGGATTTGGAATTGGATATTCATTTGGTTCAACACATGCGTTGAGTCCCGTTGAGTAATCTGCACAAATGCGTATCTTACCATTTGGTTTTTTTTACAACTACTATTGGTGCAGCCCATTCACTGAAATCTATTGGAGTAATTATGCCACGTTCTTGTAGTCGATTTAATTCGTCTTCTACAAGCTGCAGTGATGCGAAAGGTACTGGTCGTTTCGGTCGATATACCGGTTTTGAATTTTGTTTGAGATGAATATGAGGTGTTACTTTTGTACAATGACCTGCCTGATCATTGAATAATTCCTCAAATTCATGTTTAAGTTGTATGATAGCTGGTTCTGGTGATTTTTGTATGATATTGCAGATGTCTGCAATTTTCTGTTCCCAGATCCCCAATCAATCAGCCTTTCCAATCAATGCCCAAAACATTGAGACCTTCGATATCTGCTACGAAGAATCTGCCTGATTGTTGTTGGTTGATTGACGGGACTTTCATCTCAGCTTCGAATTGAGCGATGAATTGAATTGTATGTTTGGATGCTGTACCGATGCCTTGATGACTTGGATTGGTGATGTTATTTGGACATCTCAATTTTTCCCATATTTTTCTTGATATTATTGTTAAATCAGATGCTGAATCGATCTGAAGTGTTATTGGTATGTTATTGATTATGACATCAATATATTTACGCTCATTTTGCTTTTCTGACGTTAATGAGCCACAAGAATATATATGTGTATTATTTGCGTTCTTGTAACTATTTTTACTATTGTTTCTGCGATCGTTGTAATGACTGATATTTTGCTTGTTGAACTTCGGTTTTGTACCTGTGTATTTTTCTGAACGACAATAACCCTCTTTGTGACCTACTTTTTGACATTTTGAACATTTATATTCTTTAAAATTGCAGTCACTTAAATAGTGCATACCGCCACACATCCAGCATGGTGTTGGAGGTATTTTACTTGGTTTTGTTGATCTACTTTCAACAAACTTGCTTTGCTGTTTTGTAATTTGAGGAAAATTGCTTTGTTTTTTGTTTTGAAACATTGCGTTGACGATTGTTGAATGCTTTGGTGATTCAACCATTGCTGTGTCTTGTTTCAAATTGATTATTCGTTGAGTTTCAGTAACTAATTTGTCGAGCGACATTGGATCTACGTCATTTTCAGTATCCAGTCTTGAGAGTAATCGAGTTCTGATTTCGTTATCCCTCGGTGAATTAAGACTTGCAACGAACATTAAGCATTTAAATTGTTCTGGTGAAATTTTATTAATTTGAAAATCTTCACATTTTTTTATTGACGTTTGCAGCATGTGTAATGATATCAATTGAATCTGATTTTGATAATTGTAGACATTGATATCTTAGATGAAAGATTTCTTGTCTACCAAATGTTTTGTTTAATAAATCTATGGTTTCTTCAAACGATAAATCCTTTGTTTCTTTTGGTAGTATAATGTTTAGGAATTTTTCATGCGCTGGTGTATCTAGTTTACGTAATAGTAAGCGTACTTTTGCAAAGTCGTCTAACGATTTTGCATCCTCCTTGAAAAGATCCTTGTATCTGCGATACCATGCGTCAAAAGTGTAACCCTCTGAAGGTCTGAATGTTTCGATTGATGCTGATAAGCTTTCCATCAATTTTTCTTGTGTTGACGCTTGTTGAATTTCTGGTTTATCTTCATCTTGATTTGGTTTGGTGTTAGCATTTCCAGTTAATTTTATTATTAACTCTAACATTTGTTGTTGTTGTTCTTGCATGAACTGCTTGAATTGATTTGCGTCCATGGTGATAAACAAAAAATTTCTCAAAATTAATTGTTGAATTTTGTCCAAATTTTGATTTTTTTTTTTTAAATTGATATTTTTCTCAAAATTGTTTTTGAGTTGTTCAAAATTGATTTTTGAATTAATATTATTTTTCTCAAAATTGTTTTTGATTGTTCAAAATTGATTTTTGAATTAATAATATTTTTCTCAAAATTGATTTTTGAGTTGTTCAAAATTGATTTTTGAATTATTATTATTTTTCTCAAAATTGTTTTTGAGTTGTTCAAAATTGATTTTTGAATTAATAATATTTTTCTCAAAATTGATTTTTGAGTTGTTCAAAATTGATTTTTGAATTTTTTTTTTTTTAATAAAATGTGTTGTGTAATAGGGTTTAGAATATGTGTCACAACAACACATAAATACCTTTTAAGACCTAGGTCTAGACCTGGGTCCCACAACAACTGGCGTTCTAAGGTGTAGATTAACGCTTTTTTTAAACATCTGTGGGTTGAAGCCACCTGAGACTAAGTGTTCCGGCAAACTATTCCATTTGTACGCAGTTCGGACAAAGAAGTCTCTCTGCGATCTGCCAGTATGACAGCGCGGGATCTTTACCGTTTCACCGGTTGCGGCAGCCGATTGCCGAGTGGAACGGGGGTAAGAATAAGTTTGAGGCATGATGCCGCTGATTTCATCTGAGCACTGCTGATGACGATATTTGTAAAAAACAACGAGGTCAGCAACAGTGCGACGATGTTGTAAGGAATCAAGTTTTGATGTCAAAGTTCGATCACCCACAATTCGTATAGCTCGCTTTTGAACAGAGTCCAAGAGGGCCAAGATGGAAACAGAGGCAGCACCCCAAACTTGACAGCAGTACTCCATACAGGGACGAATATAGGACTTATAAACATGGAGCAATTGGTATGGAGTGAAAAATTTTTTGCATCTATTTAGGAGGCCGAGTTTTTTAGACGCGCTTTTTGCCATCGCCATTACATGATCGTTCCAGAGTAGGTCATTTTAAACTGTGACACCCAATAAACGAATGTTTTTACATTCACCTATTGGTTCATCACACATACTAAATAAAATATCTTTGGGGAACTCGGTCTTTAATCTGGAAACAATCAACAGCTGTGTTTTGGTAGAGTTGAAATTGACAAGATTTTGGTCACCCCAGTCGGCGACTTTATTCAGGTCTTTGTTCACGTTTATGGCAGCGTCTCTCCGGGCAGGATTAATTCGTTCGTGCATTTTACCTTTTGAAGGAAGGGGCTCGAACGACTTGTGCAGAGTACTATCATCTGCAAAACTATTTATTGGGTTGCTGGTGATTTTCAACAATTCGTTGATATAAATCAAAAATAGGGTTGGGGACAATACTGAGCCTTGGGGTACACCAGCGTTAATTAGTTTAGACTCAGAAGAAAATCCGTCTAAGGTTACCGAAATGTATCGGTTGGATAGAAAATTTTGAATCAGCTTCACAACATTGGGATGAAAACCGTACGCAACGAGCTTGTTGATTAAGTTGGCATGCCAGACTCGATCGAATGCCTTGGAGATGTCTAAAGCGATAACGTATGTTTCACCACCTTTATCAAGTATACTGTTCCAACAATGCGCTACATAGTTTAATAGATCGGTAGTTGATCTTTTGTTTCGAAAACCGTATTGGCTGTCGGATATTAAATGATTTTCTTCCAGAAATTTTGAAATATGTGTATTAATATAATGCTCGTAGACTTTGGATAGGGCCGATAGTAAAGCTATTGGCCTATAGTTATAATTATTATTATAACTAATAATATAATATAATTATTATTATTTTTCTCAAAATTGTTTTTGAGTTGTTCAAAATTGATTTTTGAATTAATAATATTTTTCTCAAAATTGATTTTTGAGTTGTTCAAAATTGATTTTTGAATTAATATTATTTTTCTCAAAATTGATTTTTGAGCTTTTCAAAATTGATTTTTTTGTGTAATTAATTAATTTATTTTTGCAATTAATTAATTTTAAAAAAACTTTTGTATTTGATGAATTAAACTATTTGCTGAATTTAATTAATTATTGTTGAATACCAAAAAAAATTTTGTTTGGTTATGTTGACACTTAGTTTATATATATGAAAAAAATGTCTTCCTTTGAATTTTAGCATGGAACAACATTGCCAAATATATCTTTTTACATTTGGACCATCCTCGTCGCCAGTTCTGTTAGGTTCTTGGTTTATTATTTATGAGGTGACTCCTGATGTTGCCTAACATATATAATTATTCCATGCGAAATAACAATAAATAATTCACGTTTATTAAACAGCTTTTTATTATGTTCACTTTTACAGAGTGTATATTTATCACCATCCTTGTTTATATCTGACGTATGAGAAAAACCTTTTTAAGACTGTTCGAAAAGGTGAACTGCTAACTTTATGTTACACTATTGTTCGTTAGGTGGCAGCACCTAACAGTAAATATAAAAGATTTTTGCCTTTTTTAAAAAAGAAGCCCTCGGGTTATAGAGCCAAAAAGTCAAAAGTGTTTTGGGGAGAATAAATTAATAAATTTCAATATTATGTCTTTGTCCATTATGTCTTTGGTTTTACTTGTGTTTTTACTTTCCGTCCATGGGCAGAAAAAACTAAAAAATGCACGCTAAACAACAAAAGCCAACTTTCTGTTTTAAACTGATAGATAGAAAACATTATTTTATATTACAATCGTTAAAAAAATAATTTGTATTTGAAGATTAAAATACACATTTAATATTATTTATCGTTGATGTGTGATAGTGCCGCTTGCTATTAGATTTTTTAACGCTCACCTCACATTTAGTTTGCATATAGTCTTTGCTGTGTCTTTGAAATTTATATTCACCATATCAAAACGTTAGAATTTGGTAAAGCTATTACTTCGGTCTGAAAGACCTAAGTATTACATTCATGAGCTCAAAGTGAAATTCTTACCCCCACTTTTTTTGACATTTCTCGACGTTTTAGGACCTCCTGATTCTAAAAAAGCAAAAAAAAAAATGTATGTCTGTCTGCCGGCCGGCCGTCATTGTTTACGCTGCAGGGAAAACCGCTGGAGGAATTTCAAAAAATTTTTTTTCTAAAAATAGGTATACCCAAGGGACAGGTCCGAAAGGACGCTGTGTTCGATAACTCTACCGGAAGTGTGTCAAAAATAGCAAATTTTCATATTTTTGGCTTAAAAAACGTTCATTTTAAGTGATTACGAGTAGGAACATTAAATTTGGAGAAATCTTGATGGTCGGGATTGGTATGTGAGATCAAAAACTAGATTATTGCATTATAAGTTTGTCAAAAAAATGTTGTCAAGTGTGTCAAAAGAAAGATTTTTATTTTTTTTTTTACCCAATTTTTTGGAAAAATATAAAATTGTTTGTTTGAAATGAAATTTTATTATTATTATTGAGAATTATGGCATTATAAGTTTGTCAAAAATATGTTGTCAAGTGTGTCAAAAGATTTTTGTTTAGTTTTTTACCCAATTTTTTGGAAAAAAATAAAACTGTTTGTTTGAAATGAAATTTTATTATTATTATTGAGAATTATGGCATTATAAGTTTGTCAAAAAATGTTGTCAAGTTTGTCAAAAAATGTTGTCAATTTTGTCAAAAGATTTTTATTTAGTTTTTTACCCAATTTTTTGGGAAAAAATAAAATTGTTTGTTTGAAATGAATTTATATTATTATTATTGAGAATTATGGCATTATAAGTTTGTCAAAAAATGTTGTCAAGTGTGTCAAAAGAAAGGTTTTTATTTATTTTTTACCCAATTTTTTAGAAAAAATAAAATTAATAGTTTGTATGACATGATATTTTATTATTATTACTAGCGGGACCTGGCGTGCTTTGCTACGCCTATAAATAAAGTTTGTGTGTATACATTTTGTTGGCGTAGTAGCAATAATTTCAAAGAGTAGTAATGAGAAATGATTTTCTATTTTGTTTTAAATATGAATGTAAAAGGATCAGCAGCCAAATTCTGTAACTGTGAAGCGGTGAAGTGTTAAAAATTTCTTCGCTTCTTTTCATTAAAAAACTTATCACTTCACCGCTTCACAATTACAGAATTTGGCTGCAGCACTCTAGTTGATCAGCAAAATATAAAAATTAGTATTATATATAAAACAAAGGATATATAAAAATACGCGATCAATTAAGTTTTAAGGGGTGTAAGGTTTCAGGTGTGTCTCTATATTGAACATTATACGGAACAAATATAGATTCAAAAATGTTTACAGTGTTCATGCCGTTTAATATACGCTTTCTTTACTGGTAGGTTATTAAAAAAGATACAAAAAAATTGTAATCGTGATGTTATTCAATGGTCAGCAAGGGCAGGTAGAATAGTGACAATACATTCGATGAAGGTGAATACAAACACATTTACAAATTTTAAACATACACACATTAATTTTTATAAATAGAAGATAATGATTCAAAAAGAATTAAAATTTTATTTTGGAGTTTTGCATTAAACTTCAAGGCAGTACTACGGGTGAATTCATATGATGAGAAATATTTCTATTTAGTCAACATTCTGAGTCATTGTAGTCATTATTGGTTGTTGCAAATCAGTGCGAAACTAACATCTGACACACAGTCAATATATTGCCATATACAGACAACATTAAGGGAATATTAATTTTTTGGAGTTTTGTGAGTGATTAAGCTTAAAGTAATTAATTACTTAATTGTTGAAAGTAATATTCCCGACAATAAGTAATTATTGTCGGGTCGGGATTGAACTTATACTTATCAGAGACATCATTCCGACAGACGTTGTCCTGCATGATATTTCAAGCGATTAGGATATTAAACAAAGTATGAAATGAAAGATAAATAATATAATAATTTAATTATTCTTTATTTTGAAATAATATCAATTTTTCTAAAAACAATTCGTTATAATCAATATTGTTTGTTTAATTTTATCTTAATGTAAGTTGATGAACAATATTTTTAGTCAATTCCTGAGGAGTATAAATGAATAAATTTGATGGTTTTCCAACGCGAGAACACGCCACATATAATTGCCATGTGAAAAGACCGGATTTTCTAGATCCAACCCACAAATCGACATTGTTTGACCTTGTGACTTATTAATAGTCATGGCAAACTCCAAGCGAATTGGAAATTGCAGACGTCTGAATGGAATGGGTGAGTCTGAAGGGATCATTTGGATTCGTGGCAGAAGAACAACTCCACCTTCAATTTAGCCGTTCAAAATTATAGCTTCAAGAACATTGCCCAAAGTTTTTTATGACTAATCTTGTACCGTTGCATAGCTTAGGTGGATTTAAATTCCGAAGAAAAATGATAGGTGAGCCAATTTTTAATCGCAAGTTATGTGGTGGCATTCCTGGTAAACCAGCGAATTAAAAAGTTCAACAGGATAGTTGACTGCTTCGTCAGGATCGGTAACACTGTCGATCGATTTGAACAATATCACATTGCCGGGTAATGACTGTTGTATTTTGAAGTTAATAGCGTCAACATCGATATTTTTTGCGGCTAAAACAGCTCGTTCTGAAGCCACGCATGATTAATACTAAATTATGTTAATTTATGATCTGTTATAATTTTCCGACGACGTAATGATGTTTCGTGTTAGTTTTGTAATTAATTTTTAAACAGAGATAAAAATATACTTGTACTTTAACAAAGAGTTATGCGTGATATACATTGCTGCCCAAAACTAAAAACCATGTCCTCATAAAAGTTGTTTGCCGAAAACTATATCAAAATCGATAACCCAGACTGAAGTCTTGATATCTCAAAGCTGTGAGATTTCAGCCCCTCCATATTTTAGTATTTAGCATCATCAAATTATGACAGAATTAGAAATTATTCATGACTGAAGACAATTTTGAAATATAATCTAACCTCACTTTGCTTTAACGGCCTAATATAAAGAATCCATTGAATTAGTGCAACTTTTCTATTACATTTTTATTAATTGTGCTGAATTAAATATATAATTCTAATATTGGCAAATATTTTTTTCATTATATAAAATTCATAGTTTTTAAAAAATTTATTTTTGTTCATGTCAAAGTTTGTTTCATTCGTACTCCATTTTGTACAAGAAAATTAAAAAATGTTTACCATATGCCAAAATTGTGATTTCACAAATTTCAAATTCGATAAAAAATTTTGTTCTGTCAAATATTTGTCAATTCGCACACAGCCCTACTACCATATAGAATTGTAAAAAATGCTTAAATGATAAAAAGTGACTGATAAAATTGAAATAAAAACAATGAAGAATTTTTGTATAGACTCCTAAATTTATAACCCTGAATTCTCCTAAAAACCATGTTAATCATTTTCTTTTACAATACATTCAGATTTCACATTTTAAAAAATATAGCGTAAAACAGGTCTGCATAGAACACAGGTGTTATATGTCAAGTACTTTAATTACTAAACTAGAACGGCGTCCAACCGAGACGTTGGAACTTGATTAATCTTGTTTTTGCATATAGGTGATCAACCCATATAAAACATTTCCGATTTACTATCGATGTTGGTCGACTTTCGGTAATTTGAAAAACTGAGGCGATGATGGTTATTAGAGCATTTTATTTTAGCATTAGTGAATATATTTCAGTAAGAGATTAATCATTTGCTTATTGATTTTGTTTTAAATCTTCTTTCATAAATAATAAATATTAAATAAGCATCCGATATAAAACATTAACAACAAACCTTAACTTTAAGATAACATTCATTTGAATTTAAATTATTCTCAAAACAAAATATTATCCATTAAGCTTTTCATCATAATGGTATATAAATTACTAACACGGAATCAGCAAAAAAATAAATAAGTTTTTCCATCTTATTCAGGATTTGCTTGTCTCTTCCTTTTTCTTTTGAAAACTAAACATGAAAACTTTATAAGAGAAATATAATTGTTGCTGGAATGGCTAGACATCTATTTAAATTTTTATTAATATTTAAGGAACAAGAATGACATTTAGTGCATTGACTTCAACTATCAGAATAAATTTAGAACTAGGGTTCAGGTATTTTATTTGCCATTCGGTGTCGAAAGAATCCATTGGGAGGAACTAAATCTACATATAAATCTACAATTAAATTATGAGCTATACATAAAATAAAAACTTGTGGAGACCATTAGTTTCAGGTTTTTTTAACCATGAAATTTTCAAACATCAAATAACGCTAAAAAAATATTTTAAGAAAACTGAAAATTAAACTATAATTTTCAATTTATCATTACTTCAATGAACTTCTTGTTTTTTTTCTTTTCGATGTTTACTTTTTCCCAGTAGATATACATTCAAAGATTTTTGTATTTCTTTACGGAAAAATTCTATTAAATTTTCATCTGTTTGTTTCTTTATTCATATTTGGTTTGAGATAATAATTTTGTATAACGAATGATGTTATATTAAGAATTATGAAGTAAGAACTTTATGTTTAGTCTCTGATGAGATGGAAAAATGGGAAAATCTAGAAATAATTGCATCACGGTTTTCAGTTTACTTTTGTTAAAAATATTTCAAATCAAGTATCTTAATAACTTTAAGTACTTTAATAACTTCTATGGTTTTTGATTTTGTGAAATATTCAGGGATAAATTAGAATTGCATTTGCAATTAAAAAATTAGAACAAGCTTAAGTGCTCCAAATATGTGGAACCATTCTTCATACTTTGGTCGGTTTTAAAACACTATAAGATAAAAGATAATGGTGAATGCTTTCATTTTGTTATCATATTCTGCTCCGTTTGTAGAACGGAGGACATTTTTCACCCTTAAATACAATGCTTAGAAATTTTATCGAGGTATCTCAAAAAAACCAAATGATGGATATTTTTCCTGATAGTTCTACTTCCTTTAAAAAAAAGTTACTTAATTTTATCAATTTGTAGCTAAAAAAAACTAAAAAAAAAAATTAAAAAGCTAAAAAAAATTAATATACATACTAGAAAAAAAAAAGATGGAAAAGATATTTACAATTGTTGTTGTTTTTAGGGTTCCGTTTTTTATACGGAACACTATTGGTGAGAGTACAACGTGTTTTTCACATTATTTCGATTATCTCGTGAACCATTAATCCGATGAACTTAAAATTTGAGGTGCTTATAAAACTAACCTATCCACACAAGATGGCGGGCTAAAAAATAAATAAAGTTGTGTTCGTTTGTTTTAAGGAGGTACGATGTAAAGCCTTTGAAAACATACATTTTTTTAGCGAGACGAGTAGGGTATCATATGAAAGGGCTTCATTTCAGCATTATTTAAAAATATATTTTGGAATTTTACACCTCACCATTTTTTGTATAATTTTGAAAAATGACGTTTTCGGGATGTTTTATTGCCCCGATTAACTCCGACCCTACTTCATCGAAAATCTTGAAATATATTTGGAATGATAGAAAATTGAGAAGGTTTTTAATGAAAAATATAGAAAAGTGGCAGACACTCATAACTATATTTATTAAAGGGGTGCGAATGTTAAGGGGTAAAAACATCATTTAAAACCAGGTCATGTGGGGTGTCATTTGAAAGAGCACTTGATTTTAGAAATATTGCCAGTTTTTTTAGAATTTTGCAATGCATATTTTGTGAATTATTATCACTAAAGTGACACAAAAAGTTGGTCCCCCCCCTTGCATTTCGAGCCTAATAAACAAAAAAAATTGAAAAAATTCACAGAGACAGGAAGTTTGATAAACTCTGAACGAAAAATATAGCGAACTCTCAAATAATTATATTTTTGTGTTTTTAAGGGATTGGGGTGGGGAAGGGTGAAAAAAACTTTTTTGACCCAAGCGAGTGGGGAGTCATTTGAAAGAGGACCAAATCTCAGAAACTTTGCAATTTTTTTTAGAATTTTGTGGTACACAGTTTTTGAGTTATTCTAAAAAATGTGCAAATTCCAGACCGTTCCCCCCCCCTACGTTTCGACACTGATTGACAGAAAAAATTGAAAAAATTCGTAGAGACAGGAAATTTGCTATATTTTGAACGAAAGTTATAGCGAACTCTCAAATAATTATATTTCTGTGTGTTTAGGGGAAGGGTGTAAAGGGGGTAAAAAAAAACTTTTTTTGACCCAAGCGAGTGGGGTATCATTTGAAAGAGCACCAAATTTCCAAAACATTGCAATTATTTTTAGAATTTTTTGGTACACCGTTTTTGAGTTATTCTAAAAAATGTGCACATTCCAGACCGTTCCCCCCCCTACGTTTCGACACTGATTGACAGAAAAAATTGAAAAAATTCATAGAGACAGGAAATTTGCTATATTTTGAACGAAAATTATAGCGAACTCTTAAATAATTATATTTCTGTGTGTTTAAGGAAAGGGTGTAAGGAGGGTAAAAAAAAACTTTTTTTGGCCCAAGCGAGTGGGGTATCATTTGAAAGAGCACAAAATTTCCAAAACATTGCAATTGTTTTTAGAATTTTGCGGTACACAGTTTTTGAGTTATTCTAAAAAATGTGTAAATTCCAGACCGTTCCTCCCCCTACGTTTCGACACTGATAGACAGAAAAAATTAAAAACATTCATAGAGACAGGAAGTTTGCTATATTTTGAACGAAAACTACAGCGAACTCTCAAATAATTATATTTCTGTGTGTTTAGGGGATGGGTGTGGGCAGGGTAAAAAAAAACTTTTTTGTAACCAAACGAGTGGGGTGTCATTTGGAAGAACAATTAATTTAAGAAACATTGCAACATTTTTTAGAATTCTGCGATGCACAGTTTTTTAGTTATTGATGAAAAAAGTGCTATTTTAAGTGTATGTATACCACCCTATATTTCGACGCTGATTTATAGAACAAATATTCCCAATTTAGACCATTGAAATACTGGTTAAATCTTTCTTTAGCTAACATAAACAGCTATGGATAAGATTTAACCCGAAGTAACATTTTTGATCAATGTAGATGTGATTGACATTTACTATTGACGTTTACGATTAAACATTTATTCTGTTATGCGTCCATAGTCTGGCGATATAAAGTCTTTACAACATAACTTTATGTCATTTATTTTTGATATTGTGTTCTTTTACATTCACGGAACCCTTGGCGAGCGAATTTTATTCGCACTTGTCCGACTTTTTATTTTTTTATTTTAAAGAATATCGATTTCGACTTACGTCATCCTCAGTTCTTAAATTATTATTCAATAATAATTTATGGAATAATAATTTAAACTGAGGATGACGTAATTCGAAATCGATATTCTTTAAAATAAAAAAATAAAAATTAAATTGTTACTATAAGGAAGTTTTTATTACTATAAATAAATTTAAAAATAAACAGTAAAAAGTATATTTTTAAATATTGCATTTTAATTCAAAAGTGACAAAAGCACACAAAGAGTGAATAATATGGAAAACCATAATAACACATATTTTTTTTTTGTTAACTTAACAGTAAAGTGGTACATGTTTTTATGGAAAACTAAAACAATTTTCCGTTTTTGTATCTAAATTTCAAATAAATAAAATAAAAAAAAATTAAATATTAAAGGCATCCTGTGTAGAGTAACAAGTCACAGGTGCTCAACATAATGTTCTATGAATACTTACGCCTAGTGCCAATCAGTGTAAATTATATTAAACATTTTAGTATGACTTAAGTACTCCAAAAAATGGAGTATTATCATCTAAGATGAATGTAATATCCATTCAATGAAAACTACAAACATTCAAAGGAAACCTCGGATAGAACGTTTAAATATCATACAAATGGAAGACTATTCGTTTTTAATTTTAACAATTTCACTTACTTTGTTTTTTTGTAACACAATTCTTACTAATAAAATAAAAACAAAATAAATTCCATGGGAAATAGTTATTTACATATCGAGGGCTGAAAGTTGAAGATTACGCCTGCGGTTCATATTGAAGCCCGACGCGAAGCGAGGGCTTTTATTGAACCAAGGGCGTAATCTTCCTTTCAGCTTGAGTGTATGTACAACGTTTTACGCACAATTGCACAACTTAATGGTAGAATAAATCAATTTTTGTATTTTTTAAACTCGCTAGACATTTTGAAAATTATGCTAAACATGCCATGATTTTCTCTATAAACTTCATACAATAATTTATTTGTTTGTTCTAATTTTATGAATATTTTACGGGTGATTATTTTACGGGCGGTAACTACTTAAATATATATTAACATTTCATATAGCAACGGAATTTTATTTTACGGATGTAAAGTTCAACTTTCAGCCACGATAACTAGGATGTAAAATGTGTTTTACGATTGTTTGTGCGTAAAAAAATAAACTTATTTTCTTGAAACTTCGGTAATCGCTAAAATAATAAAAAAGATAAATATGTGTTTTTATTTTTCACTAGTTTCAACACAGGGTGGCCTGAAAATGGTTAAGAAATTTAGAGACAAGGCAAAATTAAAGTTTAATTGTGCTCGAACGGGCTAACCAATTTTAATATTTTTTTAAGTAAAACTTCTTTAGGCGCGATATGACAAGTATAACTCAAATCTTATTCGGACGGAAGTAACGTTTTCAAACGGAAATGATATTTAGTCAAATAAATTATGATGAAACCACATATATTTATCACTTGAGGATCTTGATAAAACTTTGGCAAATGATCCAGGTTTACTTGAAAATGGAAGATCTGGATTTATTTTAAATTTAGACAAAATGGCGGGGGGTCTCCCGTACACCTCTAAGTTTAAATCTTCAATAACTTCTAATCCTGGCTTATGAACTTATGGAAAGTTGGTATATAAGGTTTTAGTACTGTTTCCAATATTTCTGCATACCAACTTCCGGTTTGACACCTCCGGTTAACAAGTTTTTCTTCTTCAGGAATGTATCCCTACTGTAGCCTACAATTACCGACCGATTTTCATGAAACGTTGGTAAATGCTTTCAAGTAACATGAGAAAGATTTTATCAGCTTTTGGAGTACATTGTATGTGTTGGGGGGTCCACCATACAACAGGTGGTTTTTTCCAACATGTTTTTTATGTTTGCACACAACATTCGTTCGTGAATGAATTCTGATGAAAAAAAAAATAAAAATCAAATTGTTACTATAAGGAAGTTTTATTATTATAAATAAATTTAAAAATAAACAGTAAAAAGTATATTTTTAAATATTGCATTTTAATTCAAAAGTGACAAAAGCACACAAACAGTGAATAATATGGAAAACCATAATAACACATATAATTCTGATGACACTTTGGAAAAAGATGCATATATATAGCAAGGAACTGATTAGTTTTTGAGCGATAGTGAACAAAGTGGTTGGGGTCCTCCGAGCACCTGTTTTTTGAAGGCTCAATAACATCTGTACCTGATAATCGAATTGGACGAAACTTGGTACATAAACATTTGGTACGGTTCACAACAGTTCTGCATCCCAACTTCCGGTTTTTCACTTCCGGTAAAAACAATTTTTTTGCAATTTTTTAAATTTTTTTCAGTGACTTTATGTACACTACAGTTTACATGAAGTGATTATGATGAAACTTATGAAAAAGGTTGCAATTAGGGTGAGAAGATAATTATCATTTTTGGAACACATTGATCACAGTGGTGGGGCCTCCCGAACACCTGTTTATTGTTCCACCATTTTTTTAATGTTTGTTGGGAGCATGCAACATTCGTTCGTGAATGAATTTTGATGACACTTTGGAAAAAAATGCAAATATGTATGGCAAGGAACTGATTAGTTTTTGAGCGATAGTGAACAAAATGGTAGGGATCCCCCGACCACCTGTTTCTTTGAAAGCTTAATAACATCCCGTACCTGTTAATCGAATTGGATGAAACTTGGTACATAAACATTTAGTACGGTTCACAACAGTTCCGCAGCACAACTTCCGGTTTGCCACTTCCGGTTAAAATTTGTTTTTACTTTTTCTCGTACAACAGAATTTATGTTTGTTGGGATACTACTGTTTTCGTAAATATTTTTATTATTAGAACTACGCGAAATCTATAACATTGGTTAACCTTTAATTAAAGCATTTGAAGGATATTAGCCCACTATATATCCAGAACACTATGTTTCCAGAGCTGTAGTGAAGTCAGCCTATGCATCAGCGTAGCAATATTTTGTTATCAAAATTGCGAATCATAAAACATTTCAAATTATTTCATTACACAAATTATTATTTCAAATTATCTATATACAAGTACGTAAGCACTTTTAACAACCCAACAAAAGTGGGGCAGTATATATATCGTTGGAAAGGTCTTGAGCAGTAAATGTGGCGAAACACATTTTGGAATTTTTTGTGAGAAAAAAGAAGAAAAAGGGAAGGTGTGTTTTGTGATGGTTTTTATCGATTATTTTGTTTGTTCCCGGGTAAGAAAAAGCTAAAGAACCAAAACTGGGCCAAGCCCGCGCCATAGTTTTGGGGTTTTGGAACAGGATTAACAGCGACCCAAGTTTGGACTGATGTCCTGGCGCCAAATCAGGCAAATCAGGCTCGGTCAGGTCTAGCAAATCAGTTTTTTTTCAAACCTCCTTTAAATGTGTGGAAAGAGTAACATATATAAAAATAAAGATAAACATAATATCGCTTGCACATGTTTACAATGCACTAACCTGGTGAATAAAACGTAATATAATAAAATGAACCTTGGTTCAGTATAGGCATTTACAACTGCCCCAGAATGAACCAAGGCTTGGCTCACCAAAACGCGCCCGAGTTTGGTTCGTTGTTTAATATTGGAGCTTCTACCCGGGTTGCAGTTATTTTGTTAGGAGTTTATTAACAATTGCTATTAACAATGGCCGAATTTCGGCCCCTGTGCGATTCTAGTTTCATTAAATTTGTTTTATTAAAAAAAAAAATGAGTGCTTGTAATTTTTACACGCAGTTAAAGTGAAACTTATTTGGCTACTGTGGCAGGTATTACTAAAAAAATTAAATATAAAATACGCCATATTCAATATGGCCATATTCAATTTAGAGGAGCATTTATTGATAATATAATTTAAAACATGTGTTATAAAAAGCCTTGTTTACATAATGTATGACAAAATCCTGTCAATTATTATCATAATTGAAATATGAAATTATAGAGGTTTTTGGATACCTAAGGTGGAAACATAAACTTTACTTTCCAAATTTGCTAAATTTCTTAAGAAAATCGCATCAATTGTTGTATCAAATCTTGTTGTTGAATTAAGTGGACATGTATTTCTCGTTAAATTTAATTTGTAATATTTTGTAAGAATTTGTAATACATTATGTAAATATAGCTTTTTATTACACATGTTGTAAATTGTATTATCAATAAACGCTACTCTAAATTTATATATATTATAAATATATATATTATATTTAGTCTTTTTAGAAATACCTGCTACAGTAGCCAAAGAAGTTTTACTTTAACCGCGGGTAAAGATTACGCATTTCATATTTTGTTTAAAAGGCGGTAAGTAAGGTTTTATAAAAATATTAGACTGATTAAAAAAAATTATATTCTTATATGTTTTTTTTTTAACTTTGGTCTTTTAAACATAACGATTTTTAAAAGAACTTTTTTAATAATTTTTTTACCCGAAACATACTAAAATTACAGACAAGCGTTATTTTTGTTTTCGAGAAAAAGGCATTTGAATGTATTATTAGTTTGAAAATGTTGCTACTTTGTGCTATTTACTAAAGACAAGTTTACCGATTCTATTGAACTTTTGTGGTATTAAAGGTATCAAATAAGGCTATATAAAACAATATTACACTGACACATTTTTTGCTTATTTTACACGAAATTTTTCAGTTTTAATACTTCAAAAATTTAATTTTCAAAGTTGCCAAAACCCAAGAGTACCTTTTTCTTTATTTTTATTTTTACTTTCTAAGGATTTAGTCTTTTACCCAAAGCATACTCAAATTACAGACAGGCGTTTTGTTTTGACAATTTTTCATTTATACTGTTTATAAAATTCGTTTGATACATTAAAAACGTGAATCGTCGAAATCAAACATTCATCAATAACTGCTAATGTTAATAACATTTGACTTTAGTTGTACTTCTACTAATTATAATAATAATTATTTATTTTTAATTAAAAGTCTGCGCACAAACTTTAATTACAGGAGTAGCAATGCAACCCGGGATCAGCTAGTCTAGTATACACAATAAGAATTTTGAATATAATGCTGTCGGTTTCTAATGTAATAGTTTACAAATACATAATATCTTTTATATTTATCATCGTAGCAAAAATACATTTCCTAAACGAAATGAAAACGTTTTTCGATGAAAAAAGCGGTGTTTTCATCTCTTGTTGGAAAATATGCTATTTTTACTATCTAAAATTTCATTTATTTGCACCATGACTCTATTACTTTGATCTTTATCAAATTATTTTGATTTTCTAATAGAATTATAATTATTTCACCGTAGCACGGTAATTTCAAATAAACATCAAATAATCAATAACAAAAATGTGCACGATTTTTACACATAATTTGTATTCAAATGACGATGACTAATCTATTTGATTTCACTAACTAGTTTCAGAGACTGATGATTTTTATTGGCAGTTTTTTAGTTAATTTCAAAGGCGTCGAAAATATATTAAATCATAAAGAAATTTGCCTAAATAAGTCGAATATATAATTATGTCGACAATTTGCACAAAAATCTATTTTGGTTTACCACGAGTAGAATTTGCTTTGATAAATGTTTTCTTTCTCTAATTAGTTTCAAGTTTTTCGAATATATTTTTGAAAAGTAAAGAAAAACAAAAATTTGTTTTTGGAAAAAAATGTTATTGAATGCTCAATTTACTCATGTCGTCTGGATCTATACAATTTTAATTAAAAAAGAAACTAATTAATTTATAATAACACAAGAAATATTTAAAAGTTATGTGAGTGCAAATGTTAGTAAGTATGTTGCATGATGAATTCCTATTTGTTTTCATAAACAATTCAATGGACATAATCAATAAGCAATACCAAATATAAAAACTAATATCCGATCGGTAAAAAAGCGAAATCTATTCAGAATTTCCTGTGTATATTCTTAGAATCAAGACTCATAAAAAATAAGAATCAGAAATATGTAATATGTAATACGAGGGTAAGATTTTAATTATATACTCAAATACACATAACCGAAAGACGTACATTTACCTTTTGTTTTTCTCTAATATTTTTTACATACTATCTACTAGTATTTTTCTACTACTATCTTAACAAGTTTCATTTGTAAGTAAAGATCCTATTGATATTGTATAAGATTCAATCTTATTTTTATAACATTATTAGTGTACCTGTTTAGAGATTAGTAGTATTTCAAACAAACATGACACAGAAAACAACAACGGAAAATGGAAAAAAAGAAAACAGAGAAAATCTTTCTTAATCGTAAAACAATATTAATTCACTTATCATCCAGCACTCATAAAACGTGAAAGAAAAGAAAAAAAACGAAATTGTTATTGAATCAATTGGTGATGGGGGTCAGGTTTGTTTATTGTATAATTCTTGTGTACTTATTGAATCCTAAGTTAATCATAAATTTTCTATCAAATTTGAGGTGAATTTTAAATGAGAAAAAAAGATTTAATGTATGCTTTATGTAGACAGTCAGACAAGAGATATAAAAAAGGGGTTTATGCAGGAAGTCATGGGGTTTGGTAATTTACATAAGATTTTGCAGTTTTAAAATTTATTTATAAATTACATTAATGCAATGAATTAAACTATACACATTTTTATTAAAAGGTTCATTTTCTAGAAGCGGTATAAAATTCTAGAGATAGTATGGTGGTAGCATTGAAAAAAAAAATAATTAGCCTCTAGGTTTTATTTATTTTTGTTTACAATATATTTTAAAATTAATTACCCATGTCGATACAAACAATTTATAATTTTATAATTTCAGTATATTATATTTCAATATATTATACATTGGTTCATATATTGTAAAATAAAATAAAAAGAATATTTTTTCGGAAATTAAAAAGGGTTTTAATAAATATTTAGTGGAATTTACTCTTTTAAATAAATTAAAAAGAGTCTTAAGAATTATTTGGTAAAATTTACTTCGACAAACAAATTTTGGAATTGAAATTGGATTTTTGGCCAGCGATTATTATAAAAACTATTAAACAAGAACTCCAACCAATCCAAGGATTTACACATGGTTACCGATTAAATATAATAAAACTTATCCTTTTCACCGCACGTTTGTTAATAAATAAAACATGCACACATTTATGTATAAGTACATCGACGACTAATAACATTAGTCAAATTAATATTGTTCTTACGTAAACACTAATATCATATCGAATATCTTGAATAATAAAAACATTAATATGACGTTTACGTAACATTATTTTAATTAATTACAAAAAATTTGTTACAAATTCAATAACATGAATCAAATTACATGAATAAATTTTATAATTAATTATTCTGTTACTATTCATTCTTTATATTGATCACACATCTCCATTTACGTTCATCACATTCTATAATCTATAAACATATTACATATACATAAAATTTACGATTTCAAATTATACCGCTAAAATTTCAAAATTAGAATTTTATTTCGTTTTAAATCAATTTTAATTTGAAAAACCAAATCTCATTCCAGAATTTAAATCAATATGAAATTTCCTTCAATTTTTCTTATAAAACGAAAAAATAATAAAAAACAATTTATCACTTAGAAGAAAATTAAATCGCATTTTTACTTTAGAAATACATTTTGGCCTAAATCTTAATTTTTCCTCATATTTTTTAGTTAAAGTAATATCGATTTTCTTTCTTTTATCATATTTTTTTTAGAAGGAAAAATAGATTCGTTAGCCTCATACATTAAAATTGTAATAAATAAAAATATATGCGTAAGAAATATTATGAAGGAAAGTTAGATTGATTATCGGATATAAATTTAAATGCCGTAAGATTTATAAAATTTTAACGAACTTTGACAAAAATTATCCAAGAGTAAATATGTTCAATTTAAGTTCAGGTTCTGTGTTTAATTTAATTTTAAATAATTACTTATCTTAATTTAATAAAAATAAAAAGTATTTAAGTGCGAGAGGTTAAGCGGAATTGCAGTAGTTAAAAAAGAGGATATAAATTGTTTAACTTATTCACAAACACTTTCAAGCATTGAAATTGTTTCAACTAATTGTCTTAAAGAAAGATTAATTACTTTAAAATACCACAATCTTTAGAAATTCAATCAAATTTAAATAGTAAACCTAATTCTGACGGCATTAATTATTTTTTAGGGGAGGTTGTTTTTTTCTTAATCTAAAGAATTTTGAGAAAAGAATTTTTTTTAATTGATGGATTATTTTAATTATTAAACATTTAGTATTTCAAATTTAGCGATTAGATGGTAGGTACTAGGTAGACCTTAAAATGACTAATTGATTTTTGTTGTTAAATAATAACAAAGAAATTAAGGTCGTTCAGTTTTAGTTAATTACCTTAGTTAATTAACCTAGTTAAACTAAAATTTCATTGCTTGGTAGAATAATTAGTAAAACATAAAAGAGGTATGTGACTAATCAAGATATTACCAAACAAAAATGTATGCTTCTATATGAGGGTTATGGATGTAAAACTTTCTAGTAAACTAAGATAAGGTCTGGAAATTTAAATCCATCAGTTACGGGTCAGAAAATCGCACTCAAACACAAAATTAGTGTGTCAACTTTCTTTTTTATGCATATAAGTATGTAAAAACATTTTTAGAAACTATTTAATTCATTTGAGATATAGTACTGAACCTTTGAAATTTTTCATTCAGGATTTCTCAAACATTTTTTTAATTTACAAGAAACTGGTTCTCTTTAATTTAAAATGTTGCTACATCAACATATGTTGATAATCTATTTACAAAATTATATTCAACGAGTATTCACAAAGAAAAATCTTGGCTCAAATATTGGAGTTTAATCTTCAATTTTCTTACTATCAAATTCCTTTTATTGTATTTCAAATTCCTTTTATGTAAAAAATTTATTTCATCCAATTTCTACTTTTTGCCGAAAATTTTACGTTTTTCAATTGATAACAAATAGCAAATAAAAATAATATATTCGGCTTAAAAAAACTTTTTATTAAATTTTTGATGATAGTCACAGTATTACTTTAATATTAAAATTATATTTTTTTAATCGAATTGAAAAATTAATAGCATTGCAATTTCTGTTTTTTATTCAATTCTTTGCAAAAAGTTTGTAAACATTTTTAGATTCCTAGCAAAAAATAGAAACCATAGTATAAAAGACGTCAGTATTGTTATTGGTAACCTGATTTTGATTTATTACGATAGTTTTCAGTATTCGAAAAAAACTCATCACATTTCTTATTGCTCGAAGTTCTTATCGGATATTAAAATCCTAAAATGTTTAAATTTGTATCATAAATTAAATACAAGTTAAACTATATTTTGCAAATTTTTAATATATAGAATATAATTTATATATACTACAACACTACAAATTACATTCAGCACAACAAGTAACGTGTCCGATAGAATACAATTTTATATTGAATCTATCACTGACAATTTTACACTACTTTTAACCTCTAACACGACCTCTTTTATATACTACACAAAATAATAGCGACATTTCAATAAAGTTCTAGAACACAGCCTTTATTCTTCCTTTATCAACAAAAACATAATAACACGATCATCAAATGTTGACAGATAGGTATGAGATCGTTTCTTTTTATTTTGTTTATTTACCTACTTTAAGGGGTATATAGTTTCTATTCTTATAGATATAAACAAATATTTCCGACTATGTATTGCTTTGTGTTTTGTTATTTCGGTGATTTTATATTCTTTTAGTGGATCTATTTTCTCTAAAGAATATTTTTTAGAACGATGTTCTGTTGTGTTGTATTCTATCGTACTCCCTAATCGTGTTACGAAGCAGTTGTCTCTGAAATAATTTCAGCAGCGTTGAAAAGGTATTTTACCGATTCAACGTAATCGATATGATTCTTATCGTTCTCTCCATATTGAACAATTAGTTTAATGGGTTTTATGTCACGTTCCTGTTCATAGAAACATGAAAACAGTGTAACTTCGACATGGAATATGTTTGTTTGAGAATTATTGTGTTTGTTTAAACACGAAATACGGATTATTTGCCCCGAGTTGAAATAGGCGTTAAATAAATTTTCTTTCGGCCTTTTCTGTAATAATAAAAAACGAGGAGAAACGAAATTTGTTTAATGATAATAATAATAAACAAAAGAAAAGAAAGAATAGAAAAAGAAAAAGTGCATATTTTTATATATTCTTTTATTTAACCAGCCGCATGTGGCTTTATTTAACATTTTTGAAAATAATTTACATGCGTTGAATTGAACTGAATAATTTAAATTTATTTATTGCACATAAAATTATATGCGAAAGAAATTTTTTAGTAAATGTAATAAAAAAATCTAGTTAAACAAACAGCCCCTTTCAATAATTAATTTTAGTGATTTAAAAAGCTTATTATATTTTTTTAATATTTTTTGCTTGTCTTGTTTCATGTCGATTTATTGATATTTTAATTTAATATTGAGAAAATTATGGAAAATTATTATTATTTTCTACACATAATTCAAATATTTAAATTTTTTGATTTCTGAATTTTGGTCTTTAAATTGTATCATTGACAAAATGGCGATAAAATGGACGCATCCTTTACAAACAAAATCACACTCATATATTTCCAATTTAGAACTTAAATATACGAACGCTATCTTCATTCATAAAAATGTTTGTCGGGTTTGATGCGAAATACATACTTCTAATATAAAAATTTCAAAATATTACATTTACGAAGAAAAGGAACCCATACAAACATTGATAGCAGCAAAAATAAAACAAAGATGTACCAAACCAATATATTTAAATAAGTGGTCTATAACAATATAATTTAGGCGACGTCATATATCTTAGAAATTGGAACATGTTCGTGATAGTTGTACACCGTTTGTGTTTTATTAACATTTCATACATGCTAAAATCAAATATGTTTGTGATACTTTTGTGAGTACTTAACCTCAAGTAACTACATATTAGAATCATTGGAATCATGAACAATCCCCACACGAAACACGCCAGACATTTTCTAATAGAAAATAAACAATGATTTCGAATGACAAAAATTTATATCATTCCAATAGATATTTGAGCTTAATCACTCACAAATATCTCCGAATTCTTGAACATATTTCAAACTAACGCATCATAGTAATAATCTTAGCAGTCTAGTAGCCTACTAATAGTTCAAATAGATGTAAACACTAAATAGATTATGAGATAATGTTGTACTAATAACTGTCAATCATTAGGCCCGTTCCATTGAAAATCAAACTTACTCAAATTTGCTTTGATCTACTCTACCTCGAACAAGTTATGTAGTTAAAAAGCAGTTTATTTTTCGATTTTATTTAGATCGCTTATAAACTTGTTTTGGTATTTTTAATAATAAAATGGACCAGTCAGATCTAAACATCAGTCCAAAATAAAACATTTTGAGAATAATAAAATTGTGTGGCTATACATATTTGAAAATTTTTCCAATATTCGGCGTTCCATTGGTGATCTACTCAAAAGCTGCTTTGAGCAGCTATTTCGTTCCAAAGGAACGCATGTATTGTTCTAAAAAAAAAACAAAACACGATCTAGCTAGGTGGTGGTAAAGGTTTTTGATCCAGTATTTAAATATCGTATTATACCTCGTCGTGTTATTAAGGGAACATATTAGATTGTTTAAAAATTATGATGACGATAAGAAATCAATAAAAATTAAAAGAGTCATCAAGAAAATTCTCATTCGTGTAACGTTCTTCAATATGACCCGCGTATTGTTAATGATTGTGACGTCTTCAAAAAGATATCTGTATTCTGTAATAGATATTTGTCAAATACAGAATATTGAAGACTTATTTTGCAAAATTGTTTTCAGTTTTTCTAAACTAATCGAAGACAAAAACGGTTTAACCATTTTAATGCCAATTCCATTCGAAGGCTGAATATTTCTTGTAGCTGAATGAGTTTAGATTTTATGACATTTGAGAGAAATTTTACATCTAGCTATTTTTGATAAGTAAAAAACTTATATTAAACTTATACATATGTACTTATAAAATATATACTTATATAAATATAAAAAAAATTACGTTTTATTAATCATATCAATTATGATCAACTCAAAGTTTTAATTTTTCATTATATTCACTTCTCAAAATTTATGGTCAAAACACAAATTATTAGTCCAGTAAATAAAGGTTAAAAGGTCGCAAAAATCCTGTCGCGGACGGGACCTGGCGGAAATTGTTGGTCTTACCGAGTACTTTGACGTGAGAAAAATTACCTTGGGGTTCCGACCCTGTGAGCCTGGAAAATGGCCCTCAAAGTGTCAGAAGTAGTTTCCGGGCCATATCTCCGAAAATATGGCAGTTAGGCTATTCCTGTTTAGCTAGAAATGAAGGTGAGCTAATTATCTACAGAAATGGTCCTAATCATTTTTATCGTACGCCCGATAGTTTCCGAGATAATGGACTCGAACCTTGTCCTGCATTTTTCTCTTCATCATGGAGCCAGAATGCCGCTTTACACGTATTTACTAAGGAGCGGCGGACAAATTAGCGGATAACTCGGTCAAAATTCAATATTTTTCGATGATTCAAAATTCATGTGAAAGAGAAAGCCCGTACCTGTCACATCCTGTGATAAAATTTCTGTTATCCCGTTTGTAAGCGAGTGCAAACGGCGGTCAAAGTTTCTTTTTATCCGGTTTTCTGACGCTGTTTTAAATTGATTCATATTTTTTTTAAAAATTGTGTTTTTATATGTTTCTTTCTTGATTATTGTGCCTGTGGGGGTCTTGAAACATCTCAGAAAGTTTGCCACAGTGGCTTTCTCGCACTTTTAAATAAATGAGAATTTATTAATTTCCATTTTGAGGACTTTCATGGATTTTCGGAAAGTCCGCGGAAAATCATTAATAAAAGATTTACTGTCTATTAAAGTGCCTTATAGGTTACACCAATTTGTAGCTTAGAATGTCTAGTTTCCGATCGTATTTTTCAAATTGTTTAGAAATTTCCAGGGCTCTTTAAAAGTTGATTTTACGCCCACACGGGAAAAAAACTGGCCAAATTTTTCAGAAACTTTTTTTTCTTTCCGAGGAATGTTTTGGGTATTGTTACTTATATAAAAGTAAAGCTGAGGTTCTCAGCTTTCCATTGATATAAATAATGTCATTGTTTTTAATCCACAAAAAAAAAAATTGAAAAAGTTTCTCTGAAATTATTTATGATAATTTCCTCTTTTTTTCTGCTTCACGTGGCGGCGCGTATTTTACGTGTATAATATTGGTTCGCGCAGGCGCGCACACATGGCACACACACACTGGCTTCACGCGTCCCTCGTGGACTTATATTGTTATTGTATTAATCGTCAACAATAATACATTATGATGCTAGGACGTAAAGCTAAAGATTTTGGATGGATGTGGAGTCGAGGCGCTAGCCGAGATTTGCACCCACCTTGAGTCCAAAATAGCTTACGTCCGTGCATCATATACTATTTTTTATTCGCCGCAAGCAAAATATTTTAAGAAAATTTGTTTATTCTAAATTAAAATTATAAATTTTCATAAATTTTAAAATAAAAATATGTGGAACAAGTAACCTTTGACAAAATATTAATTATATTTTTCAAATTATTGTGTAGCTATGACAACAAATGATAACAACTATTTTAATTGGATAATGAAATTTTGAATTTAAGGGTTGCTTTGATAAAAAATTTTATTTTTCATAGAATTTAAACAAATGCAAATGCTTTTTACTTTTTTGGACGTAGCTATGACAACAAAATAAATAGTTAAAAAGTGACACTTTTAGGCCGTAAATCACAGTAATAAAGTAACCCTTTAATATGTAGGCGAATAAAAACGTCATTTATTATAAATTATTAAATTAGAAATCGACAACATATAACGCATTTACAGCGACATAACAAATTAGTACATGTATAATTTAAATTTGTGTGTGACTGATCCTTCCTATGCTCCTATATGGCCGCGATAATTTCGCAAATACAACGAGAAAGCCATTGTCATTTGCAGGTCAAATTTTTCAGGCCAAAACATGGAGCTGTGGGTATTTCCAAGCCCTCAGTTCTCAAATTTGATGAGAATCTGGCGTTTTTTCATGGTCTCAAATTTGACAATTTTTCACTATCCGATTAGGACCATTTCTGTAGATAATTAGCTCACCTTCATTTTTGGCTAAACAGGAATGCCCTAACTGCCATATTTCCGGAGATATGGCCCGGAAACTACTTCTGACACTTTGAGGGCCATTTTCCAGGCTCACAGGGTCGGAACCCCAAGGTAATTTTTCTCACGTCAAAGTACTCGGTAAGACCAACAATTTCCGCCAGGTCCCGTCCGTGACAGGATTTTTGCGAGCTTTTGATCTTTTTCGACCTTTATTTACTGGACTATATTTCAAAATTCAAAAATAAAAATATTAAGAATTATTTCTGGTGTCGTCTTACAGTCTAAAATATAAAAAATAAATTTCTTATTTGACTGCACTCATATTTTGACAAAATGCCATATTTAATGCATTTATGTTTGTGTTTATTTTGCAATTTTTTCTCTATCGTAATATGTGATAAAATAATATACTATAAATGGCAAATGTTCAAGCAAAAATCAAATAAATTCGGTGTTTTGAATCAACTTACAAAAACCAATGTTATTCTCCTGAAATAAAAAATATCAGCAAGTGTTTCACAATCTTAATAATTATTTAGGTAAAGTTTATCTCTTATGGATTAGAAATATAACAATCAAAACTATAAATTAAACGCATAACTAATCATTTATTATCCGAGATAATCCAGCTTTTTCTAGGAAAATTTTCATTCTATTTTTGTTAGCCGTATTAGGAAACAAAACCATATGGTTACATTTTGCGTTCATCAACACCTTGGAACGCATGTTGTTGTGGGATGCAGGGCTTCAAATGTTTTAATGTTTTCCTGTTACACATGCTGTATTTTCTGCTATACAACACCTTTTTTAAAAAAAATTACTTCTATAAAAGCTCTCACAGAAAATAAACTATTCTCGTCTGAGCCGAGAACTATACGATAAAATATTTGTTTTATGGCTTATAAGACTTATTTTTGAAAAATTATAAACGTGATGTGAGACATATTGCAAAATAAAAGATTATTATCGAATAAAAAGTTTTTCGTTCGACCACACCATTTTTAACCGTGCGATTTTAAAACATCAACAAATCCGTGGTTTTAAGAAATCGAGCTACATGTTTTTAACAAGTATAATTTCATCAACTATTTAAGGTGTGATTAAGATAAGTGTAAGGTGTGATTAAAATTTTAAAAAATTTTAACCGATAAAAAAATTTTAACTCTGGTTGGCAATAGAACCCAGATTTCCAGAGTCTGATTTATTCGATAAAAATACTCACCTATATCACAACATAATTTTATATTTTAAAACTAAATAGATTGAAAGTTAAAAATTTAGGAATTTGTTGTTATTAATAGCAAGTTATGAGGAAAACATCGACCAGGAAAATAATATGATTTAATAAAATTTCTAAATCTCTCACACGGGAAATTGGACAAAGAAAAACTGAAATTAAAAGAGCGACAGACGATTTCATCATACGCAGCTCCGACAAGAATTTAGCAAAGAATGTATTAAATGAAAGTCAAAGAATGAAAGTCAATCGGTTTAAATTCCAAAATTTGACTATAAATATTCATGAAAATCATATCAAATAACCACATTATACGTATGATTTACAAATAACTATATAAAATCGAGTAACACATCTTATTTCAATATACTCATGAATTCAGCTATAAATCTTTCTTCAGTTTAATAAAGAAAATTCCCGTCAATAGATAAAACATTAAGTTCTTTATATCAATTGTTATTTTCTTGTTTTACATAAAATCTAAATCTACGAGTGTTTATATTTTTCTTGATGAATTAGAAAAGATTTATTACACCATTTCTGTAAGTGTAATTTATGTATATGTACTATAAATATAAATTTTATTCAATAATAAATTCTCATAGATGAAAATTCAAAAGAAAGATTACTATAATGATGTATTTATTCCACTTTTTTTATTCTTTTTAAAACAACCGAATCAAAACATTGAATAAGACAAAACAATACTGTCTTAGAAATATTTATTTCGATTTCAAATATAAAGAAGAAAATATTTTAATTCATTACCACGGTACTGAAATAAATTTAAAATAATAATTATGGGAGTACTTTTATGTATATATTTATTTGAGATATTAATGATAGGAAATTGATTAATAACAAGTAGAACTTTTGTGATTCTGTTACAAAACCTGAACTTATATAAATAAATTCACCGTTGTCGATAAAAAAGTAACCAGCCGGAGTCCCATGACAGACTAGATGGTAAATTTGAGTAGTAGGAACCGATACAATAAACGAAGTATGCTTTTGCTTTGCTAACCGAAACAAAAAACGAATAAAAACTCAAACGCCTTTTTATTTTTTATAAAAAATTATACTCAATAACCGTCAGCTTTTTACAACCTCACAATCTTCATAATAAAAATCAAAAATTTAAAACAAACTTTTCCAAGTCGTTAAAATTGTATTTTTTTTAAACATGAAAATACCAATCTAATAAAATAAAATTCAATTAATTCCTATCAACATCTATAAAAAAGTAACTTAGTATCAATATAGTATTTTTATGTTGTAAACACTTTTAACGAATATCAGAACCAATCTCGCTCGCTATATTGAAATAGTATAAACTTTAGATCATTAAAATTGTTTATTTTTTTATTTATTGTTCTAAGCACACAACACATATGATAATGGGTGTATAAAATATATTTTCCTTATCAGTAACAGTTAAATTGTTTAGCTATAAGACGAGGAACATAAATACCAAAACAAGGCACCAAAATTGCCATGTTTATACTTTGTCATAAAGTATGCAGCTATTATCTTATGGTTGTATGCTTTTTATGTAATAAATGCTTATTGTTTATGATTATAAAATTTCTTATCTGTATTATTACATCAGATAGTTTTCAGACATATCATTTCATTAATTTCAAAACAGATAACTATCATCAAAAACAATTAATTTATTTATTCAATTATTTATAGAATTAATTAATTTTATACCAAATAATGTAAATAAAACCCATAACAAAATCACAACCGCAAGAGAAACCAAAATCAAAATTCCAACATAACAACACCATACTTCATCTACTACGTACATACACTTTCTGTTTCCGTTGTTTTTTTTCATTTTATGAGCTTAAATATAAATAAAAGCTTCCCAACCAAAAATAATAGTATGGATTGTTTTTCCATATGAAAAACTGGGGAAAAATCGGAAATTTTATCAATTTATTTCGAATCTGATATACATACATATATACATGTTTTTTTCGCTGACAAACCTATAAATATTAACAGAGTGGAAAGAATGGTTAAAATAATATAAATAAATGTTTTATGTTTTTTTTTGTTTTACTGTATATCATGATAAAGAGTTCAGCATAAACAGAATTTACATTAAAATTTCTTTAGAACTGTTCATATTAACAAGGAAAAGAGGGCATTCGATAGAAAACTTTAGTAAATGTTAAGGATAATGATTAAGTATAAGCAACCGATCACCACAACTAATATTTAGCGTGACTCCACTTATGTCAAATCGTTTTTTTGTTTTCCTCTATATTTGTCTCAGAGAAAAACAGTTATGTATTCCCATAGACGTACGTTCATTCATTTGATTCAAAATCTATAAGAAAAAAAACCACCACAAAAAAATAATAGTTTCTTCCTCCCTGCGATTGTATAAAAAGAAATGAAAAAAATGACGCCTTGGCATTATTATAGGTTTTTCACTTCAAATTCAAGTTTTTTCATTTCAAATTCAATTTTTTTTATCTCAATATCAATTTTTTTCATTTCAAATTCAATTTTTTTTATTTCAAATTCATTTTTTTTTATTTCAAATTCAAGTTTATTTAATTCAAATTCAAATTTTTTCATTTCAAATTTAATTTTTCAAAAAAAGTGTAATTGAGAATAGTACAAATTTAATTAAGAATAGTACACAGTATAACCAAAACAGATTGAGAATATTAATGTAATGGTTGTCCAACTGCAATTTCAATGCCGATGGCAATTTCATAGACATATCCACGTAATAATTATTGCAATCGGCGGAGGTAATAGTTGCCTTGCCACAGATGTTTCAATTATACTTTCTAAATTTATATTGGTTTGTGATTTCGCCAGCAAACGATGAAAATTTTATTTTTGAAAATACCTTTTCAATGGGATTCAAGTTCAACAACGGTGAGTATGGAGAAAGAAAAATTAATGTATGAGTTGTTTCACTAACTTTATCACGCACTGCACGAGTTTTGTGGATTGAACAATTATCCAGAACCAGCCATGCCCCTGTGATGTTAGCTTCAGTCAGCTTACCAACTATGTCTATGAAATTGCCATCGGCAGCAGTTGGACAACCATTACATTAATATTCTGAATCTGTTTTGGTTATACTGTGTACTTTATTGTACTATTTTTCTTTAATTTTTTTTTATAATATTTGTTTGAAAAATTAAATTTGAAATGAAAAAAATTGAACTTGAATTAAATATACTTAAATTTGAAATAAAAAATATTGAATTTGAAATAAAAAAAAATGATTTTGAAATGAAAAAAAAATGATTATGAAATGAAAAAAATTAAATTTGAAATAAAAAAAATTGAATTTGAAATGAAAAAACTTGAATTTAAAGTGAAAAACCTATATAACCAACCATATAATTTTTGATATATATGAATGAAAAATAAATTTGTGCATAATGAAAAAAGATTGACAGCAAGTTTTCATAATATACTTTGAAAATATTTAAGTACATAATTTAATTTTAAAGTTATGTTCGTTCAATATTTATATATACTCTAAGGTTATAAGTTATGATTCTCACATCCCACCCACATCATTTTGATGGTAACATATTTCTTAATCACAATTTAATTATAAACAATCGCTGGATCCTTTAATTTTGAGCTTTGTGATTTAAAGAATTCGAATTTTGAACAGGCGGATGAAGAGCTTCAGTAATTAAAACTAACTAATCAAACAAATTCTACTCTTTTCACTATAAGTGTTTCAATGCCATACTCATTTTGTGCCATTAACCAAAGTTTAGTAATAAAAAACGGTAGTGCAAAATGTATATACAAAAGATCAGTTTTTTTACTTTATACTAGATAACATGAACAAACGTCAAAATTTTATATAGATTGGAAGGTGGTAACGAAGAATTTGTTTTCTTTTAAGAAAAAATCCTATACTGTCTGGAAAATTTAAAAAAAATCTCGGCAAGATTTTTTTATTCGTTTTTTTATTTATCAATAAATTTCTTAGGATTGTTTTATTTTCTTCTTTTTTATTTTATTCCCATACATATTTCATTTGAGGTGTTGAATTCGATTTATTAATATTTGTTTGGATCAATGTGTTTATTGGTGGACGTGATATAAAATCAAATTTGTTCCTTTATATATTTCGTAAATGCATATTTAAGTAAACTTATTCTTTTGTAAATCTTTTATTTTCATAAAAAAACTTGGTGTTTTTGTAAGGAATTATTGCAATCAAAAGAAAATTAAATTTTCCTTTTGGAAAATACAATCTCGCATAAACTCAATGTAGGTTTATTGGGAATAAACATTAACATCAAAATACGGCGAATAGCTTCATAGACTCCTCAGAAACCTCCATGCGACATTAATTACAACCTCTTTGCAACTTGCATTTACATTCATTTATCAAAACATATACTCTATATCAAAACAATCGATATAAAATATTCATTCTAAAAAAACAGATTACAGTAAATTATTGTTTTGATTTGTATCCCACGGGGCCTTTTTAAAATCCAAATACTTATTCATTTTCTTTTAAAAAAAAATATTTGCCCTCTTATTAAGAGACTTCAGAAAAACAAATACAAAAACAAACAATTTTTCAATTTTCTTAATTAAAAATTTATAAAAGTATCAAAGGAAACCCCATGCAAACAAAATATGAATCATAAAGAAAAGTTTAAAATACAAGGGCGTATACTATACGTAAATGGAAAAATAAAAGATACGTACTTGTAAATATGAAAAGAATTTATCGGATTATTATTATTTTAAAATTTTTAAATATAATTATATAAAAGGAAAATGTTTGAGCAAATTGAAGTATTTAAGTCTCAAAGTGTATTGTGTGAATTATGTAAAAAAAAATTAATCTTTGGAATGAAATAGATCGCAAGCGGTTTATGACTTTTGGTTCACATTATTTGAACAATATTTCCTTAATACTTCCATGACCCATTAAGGAAAAAAAACAGCAAAATAAGCAAACTACATCAATATATTTTTCTTATAATTTTAATATTTTTAAACTAATAATATCTAGATTAAATCAAGCGTTAAGTAAAATTTTATATACGAAAATGAAAATAGAAAACAAAACCAATCGATAGTGATGGATGAATAAATGATTGATTGATTTGATGGTGACTACGTTGATTACAATTATCCTAGTTTTGATTGACTAGATCATTAAACACTTCATTTCAAATACCTAATATAAATTTACAGGTGACTTCATTCGAGTATATTTTGAATGATAAGCAAGCATGCATTAAATTGAGAGTTAAAATTAAATAGAAAAGGATCAAAGTGAAAATTTAAATATTTAGCATTATTTTTAATACGTTTTAATTATACATAAAAGTTGAACGTTAAAAAATGACACAAAAGCGAAAATCAAATATGACAGGCTGAAGTCTAAAAGTTTTGAAACAGTATAAATTTCGGTCTAATAACTGCAGTGGTATACAAAAGCTTTATTAAAAATTCAAACACCCCATACTTGAAAAGTATAAGATTTTAACTTAAGTAAAACTTACATTTGCAATCAGTGTTAACAACTAATTACAATTAATAATTACTAATTTTAATTATCGTATGAGGGAAGGCTCAGTCATTCTTAAACTTTAAAATGAAAAAATCATGATATAAGGCCAAAGAAAAATTTTTTCAGGGAAATAGTTATAATCTTTATTCAACTACTGTTATATTGGATATAACACTTTATATTTTAAATAAACCTCATTCCGTTGTTAGGAAAATGTTATCGTGTAGTTGTCTCAATCACAGTGAAATTGTTTGCAAATAATTTTTCTTTGCATGAATAATCAATCAACTGCCAACTTCGAGATGAGGTTGCCATGAACTTCGATTTTTTTTTTCAGTGTAGTGATTTTATTATAATTTAAAAATAATTTTAAAGAAAAATTAATATATTTAGTGAAAATTTTGAATAAAACATTAAATATGAAGTGTGTGATAATGAGGTGTAAAAATTACCGAAAGCATATACAGGATGGAATTTGTTATCATAGATAACTAATATTGATATTATAATTTACTTTTCGATTAATAAGTTTTAAGTTTTTTAAATATTTTCGAGAAAAAAATATAATCTAAAATCCATGTAAACAATAATAGAATAATTCGCGTTTAGATTGTCAAATTTTTTATGCTGTTTTTCTATGTAATGGCGTCTATTTTTTTTATATTAATTTTGGGGGCAAAAATACGCTTAAATTTGGAATTCAATGCAATAATAGAAATATTTACGGCACCTCTACTAGTACGCAAGTGTGTTAGTAACAATTTATTGGTGTGCAAAAATTACTTCAAATTTTATTATCGGTGAAAAACACGTGAAATCAACAAGGTCTGGAAATGAGGTTTTAATTTTATATATTTAGGTATTGGAATTCGTTGACATCAATAAAAAAAATTTTCTGCGTTTTTAGTTTTTTTTTTTAACCCTGTCTTAAGATACAGGGTGTTGAGAAATCAAGAAATTGCTCGACCCTGGTGTATTGAAATGGATCTACAGTCAAAACTACTGATTTTAATGTTATATAGCTCAAAATGTAGGTATTGAACAGAGCTAATCAAAATAATAATTCACAGTAAAGGTCATATACTGTGAATTATTATTTTGATTAGCTCTGTTCAATACCTACATTTTGAGCTATATAACATTAAAATCAGTAGTTTTGAAATGAAATCAAACGAAATCAACTAGCTGATAGATACGCCAATTTAAAAACAATTCCTGGAACACGAGGATATCACTCATACATTCCTACAAATGATGGATCAATCTTAGCTAGACGTTATTCTAACTCTACGAAATTTAGTAATGTAAAATTAAATAAATGATAAAAAATGTGTAAAATATTTATTTTGAGTTAAAATTAAAAATTTATTATAAAAACATATATGTAAATCCAAAAAAACTTTTAATTTTTTAACTCCACTTTTTTTTATGATGAAAAATTTTAAGGTGTGTTGCATTAAAATTAATAAAAAAAAACAAAAAATTTTCCCCTCCTGAATTTTTTATAAAATGCTAGTAACATATGTATCTTTCAAATATTAAAAAATCAAAAATTTAAAAAAATGGCATATCTAGAAAATCGAATTTGAAGTTTTTACCGTTATTTTTCAAAAAGAAAGTGTTCAAGGTCATATAATGTGAATTATTATTTTGATTAGCTCTGTTCAATACCTACATTTTGAGCTATATAACATTAAAATCAGTAGTTTTGACTGTAGAGCCATTTCAATACACCAGGGTCGAGCAATTTCTTGATATCTCAACACCCTGTATCTTAAGATAGGGTAAAAAAAAAACTAAAAACGCAGAAAATTTTTTTTATTGATGTCAATGAATTCTAATACCTAAATATACAAAATTAAAACCTCATTTCCAAAATTGCATGTTTTTTGCTGATTTCACGTGTTTTTCACCTATCAATTTCACTTCCTCTATTCTCTTAATTCTTTGCATCTATATTTATAAAAATTATTTAATTATTAATTGTCTGTCAATGTGTTTTAATTTTAACATACATTTAATATGTAAATTTATCTATAGCTTTAGAGACATTTATTTAATGGCTTTTGCTGACTGTAAAATGACACTATTACATTTTTTTTAAACTTTTTATATATTACGAATAAAATAAGTTAAATTAAATGACATTAAAAAAAACTATAGGAGAATTTACTCCAAAAAAAACAGTTTTCAACCACTTTATCTGGGACGCACGGGCGTCGCCGTGCGGGTACCTTCTATAAGTTAATAATTATTAGTTTTTTGAATAATATTTTTTTCTATTTATTTAATATTTTTTTTTTTGAATTTTTTTTTTTTTTGAATAATATTTATTTTTTCTTTTTGAATATTTTTTTTTTTTTGAATATTTTTTTTTTGACTAAGAAAACTAAGAAAAATCGACGATTATACGTTCTTATACTTTTTGAATAATAATATTTATTTTTTTTATAATATAATAATAATATTTAAGAATAATGTTTTTTTTTAAGTCTTTTTTTTTTAATGTATCCTGTCTGTCTGTCTCTGTGCGTGTGTGCGAGCGAATGGCCAAAGACGTATAACTTCCACCGTCTGGTTCTACGCAGACCCTACTTTTTTGCATTAAATTTCTAGACAATACTTTGTGTGAATTCATAGAATGGGGAGCATTTCTATTTTAATGAACATCCTAAGTCACGATTGTATAGTCATTATTGATTGTTTCCAATCAATGTAAAATCAATGGCTGACACTAGGTCAATTTGTAGTCCTATATGTATTAACAATCGACTACATTAAGGGAATTTAAATTTAAAGTAAGCAAAGAAGTAATTGGAATTTTTTTTCAATTCAAAATTACTTCCAATTGCTTCTTTACTTTCATGAGTTTAATTGATCTCAAAAATCCCAAATTTTTCATAAATTTTAAAAGATGAAAATTTCACTGTAACCTCGAACGATGAATATGTTTTTTTAATTTTCTTTTTCCTCTTCCATTTATTTACTTTTGATAAAAAAGATGCTAATTTTGTAATCATCAGCATCCATTTCCATTTTCACTTTATTACATAAAATCATAAAATTCAATTCAATATTATTTTTCATAATAATCATCTATATAATCATCTAAATTTATACATTAATTTTGTTCATCATTTTTTACCGCAAAATACATAAAAATAAAATTCAATATTCCATTTTCTTGGGTTTAGTGATTTTCTTTTAACTATGGAGTGTAAGACCGTAAGCTTTTTTTAGGCAAAACGATGGAATAATTTAAGTATGTATGTTAGTTGTTATCATTCTGTATGTTAAATGCAAAGTTATGACAAATAGTTTACTTTTGAGATTATTGATAAAAAATCGTTCATCTCAACAAAAAAAACTAACTTAAATTTGACCATTTTATTTTATTTACGATCCACACTGTATCCAAATTCGAAAGTATATATTTTTAGTACAACTGATAATACTTTCATGTATCATAATGATGACATGACACACCTTACAATCTTAATTTGTATTTTATTTCAATAACTAGACAAAAAAAGCATTACCATTATTTTCATTATTAGTATTATCATTTTTATGTTTGCGCCTTTATATATTAATCTATTATTATATAAAGTGACAAATATAACAAAGAAATAAAACCTTTATTGAAAAATTATTAAGATAAAATGTTAATAAATTAAGATAAAAGAAAATAAAGCTTTCTGTTTCAGTTTTTCTTAATTGTTTGTATTTTATTGTTATTGTATATTTATTTAATCACTTAAACTTTCTTTGATGTTTTTGAAGAATGTAACATCAAAATTACTATAAGTTTTATGGAAGTTTTAACAAATAGAGTTATTCTTAAGGTTCGGGTTTTTTTAATAAAAAACATTTTTAAAAACTCTTGTTTTCTACGCTTTTAAATAAACAATTATAACAAGACATTTAAATTTTTGACTCATATATTTTCGTAAGCGACTGCATATTGATATTAATGATGTTTTATTTCAAACGTTCTTGGAATTTTACCGAGCTGGGACAAAAGAATTAATTTACTATATTACCATTCGAGCTGAAGTTCCAGTGCTGTACTATGGTGTGGCTTGCTGACACCCACTCTTCAACATGGCTCTAATTTATTATTATCAATTGTAAGATTTTGAACAATAAAACATTTTCGAAAATTATAAATAAAATCAACGCTTGATATCATATTTTATCCACAAATCTCATCAAATGATTGACGGCCCCCACAAAACGAAGAAAAATGAAATCCAGAACAAAAGGAAAACTTTGATTGATAGAATTGTTTTACGATTTGTTTTTCATTACTTTAAAAGTTTTTTGCTATTGTTCTTTTATTATATTTCGTTTCAATAAGCTACTATACTACATCTTAGTTAGCTTCTCATCATAACAAAACATAACTAAAACATACAATAGGGGGAAAAAACTTTTCGTAGAAAATCTAGAAATTCAATTGAAAAACATTATGGAAATCTAAACAAATAATAATAAACCATTTCAATTCGTTGAAATTTCCAGTGTTTTTGGTCAAGTACAATGATTTGTTATAATAAAATTATTTATTTTGATTTGTGCTATGATAACTGTGGACATGTACTTTTTTTTATTAAGTTTAGTATATTTAGATTTTATTAATTAAATATAATTTTACACTATTTATTAATATTTTGTTTGTGTTTATTTTACTATTTTTGAAATTTTAAATTAAAATTTAACATTAATTAAAACTGTTCAAACACAATTTAAATGATAAATTGTTATTTGTACAAGGGATCAATAGGAGGAAGTTTTTTTATTACGACAATACAATACTACCTCAGTGATATTAAGTTCTGGTTTTTATAGCATATGATACATATTTGTCTTGAATAACAAAAAGAATGAGAAAGCCTTTAACAGTATTTAATATTAAAATGCTACCAACCTTGTAACTGATATAATTAAATAAACTGATGTCATTTACCTAAAAATAGAAACATAAATCAATTATTAAAAGATCTGTACATCAAACGAGTATTGTAGAGATGAATTTTAGTGCGTTCAATAACTCACCGAGCAGAAATTTGTCAGGGCGAGCAAAAATTTGTCAAGTAAGATCCTGATCAGGTTTGTCCTAATCCGGATCAGGCATTGGTAGGGCAGCCTGATTGAGCCCTGATCATGAGTGTAATGCTTTTTCCCTATCAGGTCCTGATTGGGATTACCGGAGCAGACCCTGATTGGGATAATCGGATCAGGCCCTGCTTGCGATATCCGGACCAGAGACCCTATTATATATTACTTCGGTTTGTATATAGATAAATTAATCAAATTAAAATAAAAAAAATACAATGGAAAAAAATTAAAACATACATTCCACCTTAATCACTATTATTATAGTCTTTCAGCCGAGAAGCGATAACTAAAACATATGAAGGGATCAGAATACAAGTGAACCAAGTCCATTTTGTGCTACAGAGGTTTAAAGTTAAAGCTTTATAACAAAATTACCTATTAACATTTTTTTAATTAGAAATTAAATGTGTTTAACCATGTGTGGTCCAGCATACGCTGAAACAAATGACAAAATGCCTAAACATATACCTGAACAAAATGCCTGAACTTATGCCTGAACAAAAAACTAAAAATGGACTTGGGTCACTTGCAATCTGAGCCCTCTATATATGAAACGATTTTAACTATATATTTCTAAAATGGAGATAATACTCTAGTGAATTTTAACCAATTGAAATTTCAGCTAGTGGTCAAATACGAAAAACCTGATCAGGGCCGGATATATCCAAATAAGGTTAACCCTAAAAGGGTATTATAAATCAGACCCGGAACAAACACACATCAGATTGCCCTAATAGGGATTGCTCTTGTAGCACTGACAAGGCCCTGATCACGCCCTTTGACTGTATTCGGGTTTTCCCTAACTAATTTCTGCTCGGGTCATTATTGATTTAACACCATTTTCTGAACTTATTTCATTATTTAGCGTATGGTTTTTTTTGTGACACATTAAAAAATTAAACTTAAAAATAGGTAGACTCCTCTATGAAATCTACCTAAAACAATACATGGATACACATTAAATGAACTTACAATCGATTTGATTGCGTGTCTTTTAAGTAAATTAAAAAGTAAAATATTTGAACATTGGGCAGTACATTTGAACATTAGATGTTTACATCGAGCGAGTCTATCCATGCTACTACATCGGGAGTTGCCAAATGGATGTCTGAGATGTTGCCATTGTAACGTCGAATTGGACACACAGTTGCAATGTGTTTTATAGTTTGTTGTGGAGCGCCGCAGTCACACTCAGGGGACTCTGAAATGCCCCACTTGTAGAAAGAATCAGCACAACGTCCATGGTTCGTTCTTATTCGGTTTAATGTAGTCCAGGTATGACGTGGCAAATCGAAACCAGGTTGGGTAGAAGTCGGGTTAGTAATAGAAAGGCCAGTTGTGTTGTAATGTTGCCAGGAGGTGTCCCAGGCATCCAAGATATTAAAATCAGTTGCCAGCAGGTTGCTGGCAGTTTTATGTGGAGGCTTTCTTGACTTCAATCGACAACGAGTGTGGTCACCGTAATATTCGTGCAAGGGTAACGTGGTGTTGTTGGTTACCTTTTTATGTTCACGCATGAGAGCATGCGAGCGTCTGAGTGCAGGTGGAGCGATATTGCTTAACACAGGGAGCCAAGGCAAAGGGGTGGATCTGATAGTACCACTTATAGTACGCATCGTAGCATGCAGCTGACAGTCAACTTTTTGAGTATGTGTGCTATTCAACCAGACTGGTGCGCCATACTCAGCCACTGAGTAAACCAGACTTAGAGCAGTTGTTCGGAGGGTAGCTGGAGTAGCACCCCATGTAGAGCCTGCCAGTTTGTGCAATATATTGTTTCTCGTTTTAAGTTTTTGTGACGTATTTTCTAGGTGGAGTTTAAAAGAAAGAGTTCTATCGAGAGTAATGCCCAGGTACTTTGGCTGTTGATTGTATTTAATGACAGTGCCGTTAAATAACACTGATAGTTCGTGTTTTGCCAGTTTGTTGTTTAAGTGGAAACAGGAGCTCTCGGTTTTACTTAGATTGGGAAATAAACTCCACGTTCGAAAATAGTCATTCATTATAGCTAGGTCAGTTGAGAGCAAATCCTCCAAAACACCCATGTCTTTGTTTTGAGTGGCCAGGGTCCAATCATCCGCGTACCCAAATTTCTTTGATGTTGTGTCAGGAATGTCATGAATGTACAGATTAAAAAGTAATGGCGCCAGGACGGAACCCTGTGGTAAACCATTGTTAAGCATTTTAGACCTACTGCAGGAATTATTTAGATGAACTGTGAATACACGATTACTCAGCATGTTGTTAATTAAACGCGAGATGGTGCTACAAGGTATTGCATTGAACAGCTTATATATAATCCCAATTCGCCAGACCGTGTCATATGCTGCAGTAAGATCGATGAATACTGCGCCTGTTTTTAGTTGTTTTTGATACCCAGCTTCGATATAGGATGTTAGAGCGAGCAGTTGGTCAGTGCAACTGCGATTGGGACGAAAACCAGCTTGTTCGACTGGGATCTGGTCATTCAATATCGGTGCGATACGATTGTATATGAGCCGTTCTAGCAATTTATAGCAGGTGCTCAAAAGGGCAATCGGGCGATAGCTTCCTGGTTCATTGGATGGTTTACCTGGCTTAAGTATCGCTATCACTTTCGTAGTCTTAAAATGTTTTGGTAGGTTGCCGGTTTCTAGGACATTCGAGAAAAATTTAGTTAGCCACTGTTTTACATTTTTTCCAGCATTCTTAAGAAATTCTGGAAAAATGCCATCGTAGCCAGCTGCTTTTCCGTTTTTTGTTTGGGACAGAGCTGATTCTAGTTCTTCGCTACTAAAAGAGTTCGCATACTTCGATGGAGACGAGCAATTGCGCTTCATTTCTCTTAGTTTGCGTTTAATTGTTCTCTTATGAAGGCGATTAATAGAAGCACGAGACATATTTACTATGTGATTTGCGATGTCCTCTGGATTTATTTCGTTGTTAGCACGAGTAATTGAGTTTGAGCCACCCAGTTTCCGAAGGAGACTCCATGCTTCCCTGCTTGAATGGGAAAAATCAATGTTTTCAACAGCCTTAATCCACTTTTGTTTTCTCGCGGCGTCCAGTGAGTATATTAAGTCATCAGCCACGTCTGCCTCACCACTACTAAGGTACTCCTCATATAATATATCGCTCTCTTTACTCCAGCCAGGAATATATTCTTCACGAAAGCCTCTTGGGATGCATTTCTTTGCAGTTGAGATGATGGCTCCAACAAATCTATCGTAATTTTTAGGAATGGGTTGAATCCAGCGAATCACTGCATCCAACTTCATCCTATATTTATCCCAATCAGCTTTGTTAAAATTCCATCTAGGTTGAGGAGTAGAGTTAACGAGTGGAATTTGGATTCCTACCTCAAGAATTACTGGACGATGCTGAGAGCGTGGAAAACCTTGTAAGACAGCCCTAGATATTGGAATAGGGTTACGTTGTTCGTTTTTTGTGGAAAAACAGAGGTCGGGATTGTAATCACGTCGCCATCTTGCAGATCTAAAGGTTTTCAAGTCTTTCGCATCATATACCAGGAACATGTTGTTATCATCCGCCCAGTCGGTCAGTTGCACGCCATTGGTATTATTATTTGAGTAGGACCACTGAGTGTGATGGCTATTGAAGTCACCAGCATATATTGCTGGATGATAAAATAATGGTAGAGTAGCAGCTGGCCATCCTGTATTTGGAGGCTTGTATACGTTTACAATTTTCGTGTCCGATATATCAACAACAATAAGATGTATATCGTTGTCCGTCTGTGTAAGTACGTGCGTGCAGTTCAGGATTTCTGACTTAACATACGTGGCAGATCCATATGATTGATGGTAAATAGCACTAATTAATTTGTAACCAACAATGTTTCCTCTAGAGGTAAGTTGCGCTTCATCTGCTGCATGCGTTTCTTGCAGAATTATAACGTCGATGTCGTAATCTTTTAATAATCTTTGTAAATGTTCAGTTTTTGACTTGCTTATGCCTTCAATGTTCAATTGCAAAATACGGACTGAAGGTCCAATATTTTTTGTCTTATGGTGCTGAAAAGTACCGTTGTTATTGTGATTTTGATTTTGGTTCATATTTATTTTTTTTTTTTTGTATCACAGCCAAGAGTTCGAAATGAAATGTTTGGCTACCAAGTTGAAATAGACTATTTGCGTAATCCAGGGTGCAGCACGAGGAGCTTATCTATTTCACACACCCCAACACCCCAATACTTATTTCATTTGTATAACGTTATAACAATACATATTATTATAATGTAACAAACAGGAGAAAAAATACAAAAAGTCACAACACGATTTATGTAACACGAAATTTCTTAAGTCAAACATTAAAGATAAAACAAAATTAATCTTTCAAGAAAACAAAGTTTAAATAGCGAAAAATTTCAATTTTATTTTAAACCAAAAAACTATTTGTATGTTGAGGTTTAGTTGTTCTTGTTCTCATCGTTAAACAGGAATCTTTTAATTTTCTTATTAAAATTTCATTGTTTATACATATTTTCTTTAGAAATGATTTTTATGTAAAAAGAAAAACAACACAAATTACATTAAAATAATATTTACTTTTAATCCTTAATGATTGCAATTTAACAATTGAAAATTATTCAAGGGAAATAATTGTTTTGAAATGGTGAACAGGAACATTTTTATCGTTCTAGTAACTTTGGGTAAAATTTTATTTAAATTGTTATTTTGAAGAAAAATGTTTTCATTGAAAATGTTATAAAATATAAATACAATATAGTGTAAGTTTGTAGGATGCCGTAAAAAAAAGTAACGCAACTTTCTAGTGATTAGTTTTTTATAAGAAACTGACAATCGTATAGGTTAAAATTTGTTACATAATTCTCTTTAGCTTTGGCTTGCACATTAATAATATTCGGTCGAGAGCGCTTCATATGAAATTTTAATTTTTTAAGAAATACTGCAGTTTTCTATTTAAATTTTATGTCTGTAGATTTTATAACGAAAAAACTTTAACTTCAAAAGTTTAACAAAAAAGTAAGGAGCATCCAAAATCCTAATACCCGGGTAGGAGATGTCAATATTAAACAACGAACCAATCTCGTGCCCGTATTGCCGAGCCATCAGCCAAGCCTTGGCTAGTTAGCTTTGTTTTCAATCTGGGCCAGTTGTAAATGCCTAGACTGAACTAAGATTCAGTTTATTATATCACGCGTTATTAACCAGTCTAATGCACTGTAAACATGTCCCAGGTGGGAGCTGCCAATGTTAAACAACGGACCAATCTCGGGCCAGTATTGGCGAGCCTTGGTTAGTTAGCTTTGGGCCAGGTCTGGGCCACTTGTAAATGCCTAGACTGAACCAAGGTTCAGTTTATTATATTACGCGTTTTAAACCAGTCTAATGCATTGTAAACATGTGCATGCCATATTATGTTTATCTTTATTTTCATATATGTTACTCTTTCCCCAACCTCTTTCCACACATTTTAAGGAGGTCTGGAAAACAATTTGGTAGACTAGGCCCAATTCTTATTAGCCAGACTTGGCCCAAGCCTGGTTGGCCAGACATGGCTCAAGCCTGGTTTTCAAGTCTTGGCCCCAGGACATCAGTCCAATCTTGAGCCGTTTGAAAATTACAAGTCTGGCCCAATCCCCGAAAACTGTGGCGCGGGCTTGGCCTAGGTTTGGCCTCTTAGTTTTTTCTTACCCGGGGTGCAAGTCATATTATGTTTATTTTTGTTTTTATATATGTTACTCTTTCCACAACATCTTTTCACACCTTTATAGGGGTTCTGGAAAAAAAATTGGTCTGGTAGACCTGACCCAAGTCTTATTTTCCAGACTTGGCTCCATTACATCAGTCCAATCTTGGTCCAAGGTTGGGTTGTTTGAAAATGTTAAGCCTGGCATAAACCCCAAAAGCTGTGGCATAGGCTTGGCCCAGGTTTGGCCTCTTGGATTATTCTTACCCGGGTACTTCTAATTGTTTGCATTAAGGAGCTAAAGTTCTCATTTTTATCATTAACAAACACCGAATAAACTTTTTACTACAAATAAACCACTTTATGCTAGTATTATAGATAAGGAAGCTAACAGAAATCTTGGCGAGCGAGTTATGATTACACTTGATCGACTGATTTTTTATTTTGGAGTTTCGGTGGCCAAGTTTTGATCACGGCATATCGGTTAGAAAAAAAAATTTATAGTTTTATTATTATCTCTTTGTAAAGATACTATTTAAAAATTGAAGTTTACAAAATAAAAATTGAAATTTTAAAAAATTTCTTCAATTCAGTAAGTTGCATTAGCTGAGACCACGCTCCGCAAGTCGTGCTCTTAAGATAAAATAAAAGAATTTACGAAAAAACTTTTTGTGAGCAAAATAAAAAATTACAAGAAAAGATTTTGTTGGGAGTTTTACTTAAAATTTGTAAGAAAATAAGTGCGTCAATTCCATAGAGTTGTTACATTTGCATCAGATAATGCAGTTACCTCAGTCAAATCGAAAGCGGCTTAAATTTTTTGACGGTTTTAATAAAAAAAGAAAAACGTGTATTCTCGTGTATAATTTGAAACGTGTATAGATAAAACAAAATATAATAAAAATTAATTAAATGATAAAAATAATTGTTTGAATAATTGTAAATAAAAATAATAATTGTAATTATTGCTATATTTTTATTTTAAAAAGATCCGGTCAATAAATAACTTTCTTAGCTTATAATTAAATTCATTTACAACAAAATAAAAATTGTTCATTAATAAATTATGTGAAAATAATAAATTACAAAAACATGAAATCATTATGTAAAATTATGACTCAATCAATCATAAAATTTCTAAATTCTTTTTTAAAAAAACAACCAAAAAAAAGCAAAACAAATAAAAATATATGCATATAACGGATAGTTAGAAAAAAAATTTATTCCTCTTTTCTTTTGAGCGAAATAAAATAAAACAAAATAAAATCTACCACGCACAAAAATTAATTTTTAAAAAAAATTATGTACAATATCTGAGGGCGAAATATAAGTAACTAAAAGTTAGCTCTTTGATAGGAGTTTTTTATTTTTACGCATTTTATTTTGGAAACAAAAACTTTTTGAGGTAATAATAAAATAAAAATCGGCACACTTACAACAATCAAAGTTGTGCGATTTTAAACATTTACATTTATAAAAAAATCGGCCTCCTCAATAGATGTAAAAAATATTTTACTCCGTAAGTCCTATATTCTTCCCTCGTCCTTAATACTTCTTTGTTATCAGTTTGGGGCCCTGCATCTTTTTGGATTCTGTTCAAAAGCATGCTATGCAAATTGTTGTAGGAAATTTAACATCAAAACTTGATTCCCTACAACATCGTCGCAATGTTGCTAATCTCATTGTTTTTTATAAATATCGTCACCAGCAGTACTCGGATGAAATAGGATTCATCATGCCTCAACCATATTTTTCCCCGTTTTACACGTCAATCGGTTTGTGCAAACCGGCAGCTGTTGAGATCACTCAATGTCATAGTGACAGAATGCAGAGAGATTTCTCTGCTCTGCCCGAATCAATAGTCTCGGGGGTGTTCAATCCACAAAAGTTTAAAAAAGCGTCCATCAACAACTCAGAACGCATGTTGTTGTTAGACATAGATCCTAAAAAGTATCTATATGTTGTTGTGACAAATATGGTAATTTTAATAACACAACACTTTTTAATTAAAAAAAAATTACATATTTGGTTATTTTGTACTGTGAAAAAAGTTTACTAACCTAATTTTACTTCAAACCGCACTCCACTTAAATCTAATTACTCAACCTGCAGTTAAGTTCCTTTGGTTACTATTTTCCAAAGACGTTGCCATATAGAACTTAAGTCCTTTCTAGACAGCTACTCTCTATCAGAAATCACGTCAGTATTGTATAATAAAATCGTTTAATTTTTATACATTATCAAGTTAAATGTAATAGGAATTTTAAAAACTGGAAGATTCAACTAAAACTTAGTATTATCTTTAATTTATCCGGAAGACAATATTTTTTCCAATTATTCTTCCCAATTTTTTATATCTTAATTTTTTCTTATTTTTATTTTTATCTCAGTTTCTATACGATCTACGAAATGAAAAACAAAAATATGTCTATTTAATAAAATAATAATAAAAAGAAAATATCAAGATGCTTATTAAAGAAAAAAACAAAAATATCTTATAAGATTGAATAATAATAATCAAAGATAAAAAAGTAAGAAAAATATAGAAAAAAATTCTATCTTAACAAAATCTCTTAATAATAATTTGATTTTGATGAGACTCATCATGATTATTTTTGTTTAAATATTTATTTTTATTATAAAAGAAACAATCTTGGGAAACTGATAAAATAAAAATTGAGGTTTTGGTTTCACGCTATTCTTCTTCATGGAACTTTAAAACGCAACAAAATATTCGCGATTAGTTTCAAATTACGACATGCTTTCTTCCTATTTCACGTATTGTTTTCCTGAAAATTTGTCCCCATCCAAACATTAAACATAATTGGTATTTTTAGGGATAATTGAAAAAACTTAAACAAATATTATAAATTTACTTTAGGTATATATTAGTTTTTTGGTTTAGGAAAATCCAAAACTTACGAGTCATCGGGGTGTCTTTCTATTTTGAACATATGCTAATGAAAATTGTTTTTTTGCTTATACTAAATAAAAAATATATATTTACCAAATATTTTCTTTTAATTTAATTACATTATATTGTTAGTTGATTGTTTTGATTATTTTTCAAGCGGATATTCTAAGAATTCTAATATTCTAAGGTCTTTCTCGTAAATCACTTTCAAATAGTTTCAAGATAAGGTAGTTTAAATTTTAGAAGCATAACTTTAATAACTTTTAAAATACAAAATTAGAAAATAGTTGTGCGACACGAAGTTCGGTTGCGCGACGCGACTATGCGCGCTGGTACTATACAATAAAATCGTTTTGGAACCAGGTGTTGATAATCTTATTTTTTAGTAAACATTTATAGACTCTTCTGTAACATTTCTTATAACAGCATAACTAATAAGATGTAAGTTAATTTTTTATTTTAAAAAAATTTATCATTATAATTTTAGTACCTAAAACTGGTAATCTTTTTTCTCAAAGCTATATTTACAAAATGTGCTAACATCGCTGACAAAAATCTATGCATCTTGTCGGTCTAAATTTTTCGGAATTTTGTTTCTAAATAAATTAATCATAGACAATTTGACCGTAGAATGCAAAAATTGCTTCGACAGCTTCAATGTCGAAACAGGGCACTTTTCAACTTGGTTTTCATAAAATGCCTCATTTTTACAAATTTCTGGGCCATTAGTTAAATTAGGTTCACTTCCTATATTGAAGTATAATTTAATCTAAATTTTCTTTCTGTTGATATTTTCAACCAGAGCACAACTACAGTGATCGCAAATTGGCGTTTACGAAATGAAAACACGCATATCAACATAGAATTTGTAATTTCAGATGCAATAATTTTTTTCTGATCAAGAAAAGGATTTCTCAAAAATATATAATAAAAAAGCGATTTACGAGGACGACCCATCCATCGCACAAAATGCCACAATAAACATATTTTTTCCGAAATTACTATTCCATGTGAGACACTTTGCTCAACAACTTATCTTTTGTATTTTGTTTGCCTCACATTTTTTTCACACCGTATTTTCTGTAGTATTTGGCATAGCATAACAACCATTTCTTTTAAATTGGAACACCAAACACAATTAAAAAAAAAAATAGTTAATTAAAATAAAATAATTAGATTTTATTTCTCGTTTCTCTTCTCGTCTAATTATTATTTATTTATCTTTATCTTAATATTTCATTCATCTTGGCATTCAATTTACTTAGATTTCAATTTAGTTTTTCTTCAAACGAATACAAACAAAATTAAAATTTTATGCATTTTATCTTGAGAATTGAATATTATTTTTGAACTTGACTGTACATCTCGCTGTTGTAATAGTTGCATTGATAAACAAAAATTGAGTAAATTCTCTTTATTTTTTCTGATTGAGGAACAAATGAAAAAATTAATCGCGGTTTTGTATTTAATCGTGAAATGCAGGTAGTTTTGAAATAACTAGTCCAAGCAACAAAATAAAAATAGGTAGAATCCTTATTACTTCCATATCCCCTTTCCTCACATTTCTCCATATTCCTTTCGTTTCTAGTTGACATTGTCATCCAGGACTTGAATGATGTAACGAGATGGTAGATTTTTCAGTGCAACAGTTTTAAATGGAACGCGATGTAGGTAAAGAAATAAGTGAATTTATAAACAAAAGTTTTAGGATTTTTATGTAGAAATATTGCTAGTTTTATTTATTGAAACTGTATTTTATTGAAAGAGTTGTAGTAGGAATATTCTAGTAAAAGAATATTGATACTGTACTAATTCGTATAGTTGTTGTAAATCAATAAAGTCGTCATAAACTTAACAAAAATTTGATTCTGTTACTCAGGAAAAGAATGAAAAATTACGTTTAATGAAATGAGCTATAGATGAAAAACGTGTTCTAGACCGAATTGTGAAAACTTGACCATTTTTGATTTTCCTGAAACTTGGCATATAAGTAGTATGGATAAAATAAAAAATACAACTTATTTAAAAATTTTTTTAAAGTGCATAGTTTGAGCATAGAGGGCACCCCAACATGCATGAAAAATAAAAATTCTGCCAATCCGATGTAACTTTGAAATTAAATTGCTCAAGAACGGCTTATCCGATTTCATCAAACTTTTTTTTATTTGATAGATGATTAATTAGTTGTTTGAAAAAAAATTAATTTATTGTTTTTGTAATTAATTTTTAAATAAAAATATTAAAAAAACTTTTTTAAAGATGGCGCTAGGGTCAAAGACCAATTGGAATTTAATTATTTTTTTTTCTGAAAATAGTTCTATCCTTACACTAAAATATATCAAATTTACAAAGAGGCTAAAATTTTTGTTCTTGAGATATTTAATTTTAAAGATTTTTAGTACGGCTGAAATTCGAATTTTTCTTCATTTTTTCAAACAACTTCCATTAACAAAAAATTTTAAAATCAATTAAATTTTAACTTTTTTTATTTTTTAAATATAGTTTTAACCTTCCTTTAAAATATATCAAATTTACAAAAAGGCATTAATTCGTGTTCTTAAGATATTTAATTTTAAAGATTTTTAGTCATTCTAATTCAATAATTCTAATTGTTCATTATTTTTTCGAACAATTTTTATCATCAAAAAATTTTAACCACTAAAGTTCGAGAAAATAATGAACAATTAGAATTTTAATCGGACTAAAAATCTTTAAAATTAAATATCTGAAGAACACGAATTAACGCCTCTTTGTAAATATGATATATTTTAAAGGAAGGTTAGAACTATATTTAAAAAATAAAAAAATTAAAATTTAATTGATTTTAAAATTTTTTGTTCATGGAAGTTTTTTGAAAAAAACGAAGAAAAAATCGAATTTCAGCCGTACTAAAAATCTTTAAAATTAAATATCTCAAGAACAAGAATTTTAGCCTCTTTGTAAATTTGATATATTTTAGTGTAAGGATAGAACTATTTTCAGAAAAAAATTAATTAAATTCCAATTGATCTTTGACCCTAGCGCCATCTTTAAAAAAGTATTTTTAATATTTTTATTTAAAAAATAATTATAAAAACAATAAATTAATTTTTTTTCAAACGACTAATTAATCATCTATCAAACAAAAAAAAGTTTGATGAAATCGGATAAGCCGTTCTTGAGCAATTTAATTTCAAAGTTACATCGGATTGGCAGAATTTTCATTATTCATGCATGTTGGGGTGCCCCCTATGCTCAAACTATGCACTTTAAAAAAATTTTTAAATAAATTGTATTTTTTATTTTGTCCATACTACTTATATGCCAAGTTTCAGGAAAATCAAAAATGGTCAAGTTCAAATTTCGACTTTTTCACATGCGTAGATCACGTTTTTCATCTATAAAATATTTCAGAATGATGTTTGTAACAATATTAATTATTTAATCCTCTTAAATTTTATATCTTATTGAATGATTCATTACACATTTATTGTTCTACCAAATTAAATTCCTTTTTTTCTTTCCAACCTAAGCCATACATCACATACAGACGTACGAGAAATCCTGTCAACTAATCAATTCATTGTTATTTGGAAGTGTATATTTCTTTTACTTGTTTTAACCTGCGAATAAATTTTGAAATACTTTCTTACCATTTTCCAACAAAAATACATTTAGTTTCTGTATTAGAAAAAAACAATTTTCTATTCGATGAAGGCAGTATACCATTCTACTTTTTCGTCTAGGTTGTGTTTCCTAACTTTGGAAGTGAATTAATTTAATTTATTTCAAATTGTTTTAATTTAGAAAAAAATTTTGTTTACTAAACATAAATATAGAAATTTGGAGAATTTAGGATGCGTAAAGCACTATTTAAGGCTAAGCATAGCCGAGTGTGTTAAAACATTAAACAATACTTATTCAGGGGTCGACGGTTCGAATCCAGTCAATTTCAATGGATTTTCTGGATTAAAAATTCATATCTAGATATTTTAAGTATTGGTGTTGGGTAGCGTATAATTTAGTAACAAAGAAAAAAGTACTTTTTGTTAACAAGTATCTCTTGTCTGTACATTAGCTTTACAATTCAGTAAATTTTTTGGACGATTTTCAATAAACTGATAAACCAATTCATGAAAGTGAAAAGTTATCGATGATTTAATTAAATTTAAATTAATTCTTCTTTGCAAATGAAAGCTCGAGGTCTTCTTATAAATTTCATGCCAATTTGAGTATTTGAAGTTGAAATTAAGCTTCAACAAGCAAAATAAATATAAAACATCTTCACAACAAATCACAAATAACAAGGAAAATGTTGCAGGAGAACTCTTTTATTTTTGTTTATAATATCATTATAAATAACAAAATATTAACATAAATTAAACTTTACGGTATGTAGGGCGTTTTTATGTTGACATTTCCGCATTCAGACGCCAAAAAAAAATAAGTGAAACGAATATGAATTGTTATGAAGAATAGCATTTGAAAGAATAAGTGTCACTTGTTATGTCACGATTCCTTTAACGAATATTATACTTATACTTTTATTTTTATAAATTGTGATTTATGGATAAATTGAAAAAGAAATATTTATTAAAATTAATGTTACTCGAAAACACACAAATTCTCACAAATATATTTTATTTTCAAGGTTGTTATCTGACAATACAACAGTATATGTATGTACGTACAAACCACCGTTTGTTAACGCAAATAAAACAAACATATAACCTGCGTTTTGCTTCACAGGAGGGATGCTCAACGAGTTCAACGAGATCTCTGGGGTCTAAATTCTAGTAAATTTTTGAAAAATTCGATTCACTATAACTAATCTGGAAAGTCTGTCGTTTTTTTTTTAATATCTTCCGTTTTCGTTGCATTGTTATTTATTATTTACTATTTAATCGAGTTAAATTGTTAAGACTTCAAACTTTTTCAGTAGCACACTATGACTATACCACAACTCCTTCCTTTCACGTTCCGTATACTGGTGTCCATCCAAGATGGACTTTAACTATTAGATAGGAAAGCAGTGACTTATAACAATGATAAGCTTTTACACTAATAAAATATTACAAATTAAACCACTTTTCAGATTGGTGAATGAGTTATAAACCAGAGCCATAATAGTTCAACGAAGATCCGGATATTTGTCTGATCATAATGCTTTTCGGGGACCCATACAGAAAATTTCAGAGATGTAGATTATTGTTTAATATTGTTACGAGTACAGAAAAAATCTAGACGATTACAGAAAGATCTAGACGATTACGGTCACTTCCAGGAAAATAAAATCAACAAAACACAACAGAAAGTGAATGAAATGAATAGTGTTGTTGTTGTTGTACATGTTCTTAGAATTAAGGTCTATTTGTTTTATGATTTTATGAATCAAATCAACGTAACGTAAAATAATCGAATATTCTAATATTTTCTCAAGGTTTCTAAAAAGTGACCTAGAAATTTCTAGAGATTAGGCAGAGTGTATATAAGGAAATTGCTTATTGTAGTTTTGAATTAGTTTATTTTAAACCTGCGATAGTGAAGTTAAAATTATAAAAGTGATCTTTAAATTAGTGAATAAAGTTATAAGTGTTATTGAATAGAAATAATTTGTGTATTATTTTGAACGTTGAGTTACTGGAAATTTCTACAATAAACCGTTGGAGTTTCTGAAGCTGTTAAAAGAATATTCTAGTCAGGAATATTGTTTGGTGTATTGTTTTCCTGTTGTTGTGGAACAATTAAGGTGTTGAATACTTAATAAAACCTGGTGTGTTTGCTAACTAATCAGTGATCGAACTCTGAAGAGATTTGGGAATTGCGTTTATCGAATTGTGAGTAAGGCCAATTCGAAGTAAGGTTAAGAAAAACGTAACAATATCTATGATAATTGATAACACTCTGTTCTGAAGATAATATTTTTAATTCTTTTTTTTAGATCTCCGTTCAACTACTTTCTTGAATCAGTTAATAAAAACATTTGAATAATCCAAATAATACCAAAAATATGTTTTGTTTTATATCGTTCACAAATTATACTCGTAAATGTGTGGTTGACTTATTCTAAAACAAACTGCGTGATCCATTCTCGTTAAGAATTTTATTTCTCTTTATGTTTCTATTAAAAAGCCAAAATATAATATTTATATCTATTTTAACATCAAAAGTACATACACTCACACATAAAACATATAACTATAATATTGTATTTAATAATTATATTATAAATAATATAATTTTTTAATATTTAATAAAAACAATCAAAAGAAATATAATGGAAAACACGCACCAAAACTGTTTGTAAATTTACTGTTATATCCCCAAAATTCTATATTACAGACCTATTTTAGTGTTTTTGTGCTCCCTTATTTTGTTATTTTAGTTTTGGTAACATACACTTGTACACTAGTAGCGTGTAAATTTCAAAAAGCCAAAACATATATTATTTTTAAATTGATATTTAAAATTATTAAAACGTTTTTGGTGAATGAATTTTTCAAGATTGAAGTATTACTTAAAACTTCTATAAAAGTTATTGTTATTGTGTTGTGTAATTGGAAATATATTATGTCACATCACACAAAAGGGATTGCCAATAACCCAGCAAGTGGCATATTCCAGTATTATATGGATAATTATTAAGGTCTTTAAGTCTTATTAAGGTTTTTAATTATAATTAAAGGAATTATATATCAATGCTCCATAACCGTTGACTGAATATATTTCATTTTCCAGCACCCCTGTAAGCTACAACTGCTACAACTTTGGCTGGTGATATCTCACCGGTATTGCTAGTGATATGTCATATCTCACGTTAGTACACGGGGTTGGCAAAATTGTAGATCAAAAATTACAAAGCATCAAAAACCAAAGAAATCCATGCGTAAAATATGGAGGGGCTGAAATCTCACAGCTCTGAGATATCAAGACTTCGGGGGTTAAGGACTTTAATATAGTTTTCGGCAAAAAACTTTTATGAGGACATGGTTTTTAGTTTTGGGCAGCGATGTATATCAAACATAACTCTTTGTTAAAGTACAAGTATGTTTTATCTCTGTTTAAAAATTAATTACAAAACTAACACGAAACATCAATACGTTGCCGAAAAATTATAATCAAAATTCCAAAAACATTGTTAAATTAAAAAAAAATCAAACTTTTTCAAAATTCCAAAAATATTCCAAAAATTAGAATAAAATCAAATATTTAAACTTTTTCTGAATTCCAATAATATATCAAAAATTCTTAAAAATTCAAACTTTTTCCTAAATTCTAAAAATATTGCAAAAATTATTACAAAATCAAAAATTCAAAATTTTTTCAAAATTATAATAAAATTAAAAGTTTTTCAATATTCTAAATATATTCCAAAACTTCTTACAAAATCAAAAATTAAAACTTTTTCCGAAATTCTAAAAATATTGCAAAAATTATTACAAAATCAAAAATACAAACTTTTTCAAAATTCCAAAAATATTTCAAAATTAAATTACATTTACGTCATAAAAACAGCTAAATTTTTTTTTCCAAAAAATTGGCTAAAAAATAAATGAAATCATTTTTTGACACACTTGACATTATTGTTTGACAAACTTATGCCATAATTCTCTATAATAATAATAAAATATCATGTCATACAAACTATTAATTTTATTTTTTTCTAAAAAAAATGGATAAAAAAATAAATAAAAACCTTTCTTTTGACATACTTGACAACATTTTTTGACAAACTTATGATGCCATAATTCTCAATAATAATAATAAAATTTCATTTTAAACAAATAATTTTATTTTTTTCCAAAAAATTGGGTAAAAAACTAAATAAAAATCTTTTGACACACTTGACAACATTTTTTTGACAAACTTATAATGCCATAATTCTCAATAATAATAATCATATACGCCATAAAAACAGCTACATTTTTTTCCAAAAAATTGGCTAAAAATAAATGAAATCATTTTTTGTCACACTTGACATTATTTTTTTGACAAACGTTTAATGCCATAATTCTCTATAATAATAATAAAATTTCATTTCAAACAAATAATTAATTTTATTTTTTGGGTAAAAAAGTAAATAAAAGTCTTTCTTTTGACACAAATGAGAACATTTTTTTGACAAACTTATAATGCCATAATTCTCAATAATAATAATAAAATTTCATTTCAATTAATTTTATTTATTTCCAAAAAATTGGGTAAAAAAATAAATAAAAATTTCTTTTGACACAATTGACAACATTTTTTTTGACAAACTTATAATACCATAATTCTTAATAATAATAATTAAATTTCATTTCAAACATAATTAATTAATTTTATTTTTTTCCAAAAAATTGAGTAAAAAAATAAATAGAAATCTTTCTTTTGACACACTTGACAACATTTTTTTGACAAACTTATAATGCAATAAGCTAGTTTTTGGTCTCACATACCAATCCCTACCATCAAGATTTCTCCAAATTTAATGTTCCTACTCGTAATCACTTAAAATTAACGTTTTTTAAGCAAAACATATGAAAATTTGCTATTTTTGACACACATAATGATTTTTTTGACACACTTCCGGTACAGTTATCGAACACAGCGTCCTTTCGGACCTGTCCCTTGAGTGACCTATTTTTAGAAAAAAGAAATTTTGAAATCCCTCCAGCGGTTTTTCCTGCAGCGTAGGTAATGACGGACGGCCGGCCGACAGACAGACATACATTTTTTTTTTGCTTTTTAAGGATCAGTAGGTCCTAAAACGTCGAGAAATGCCAAAAAAGTGGGGGTAAGAATTTCACTTTTGGCTCATGAATGTAATACTTAGGTCTTTCAGACCGAAGTAATATACACTATTTTTAATCCAAACAAACGGCATATTAACCTTAACCTTAAGGATGACAGCAGTATAGATAGCGGGTATAAACAACAATATGAATTAGATTTTACGGTTTAGGTAGTGAAAAACAAACATATATGTATAACTAAGTAACAATTTCTCCAAAAGTACAAAATCTTTTACTTAAAAACATCATCAAATTATTTATTAAATTTAATTAAGTACCATTGGGAAATATATGTACATAATATAACATGATAAATATCATTTCACAAATTTATTGTAAATAACTAATCTTACAAAATCTAAATTATTAATTCAATATAATACAATATAATTTTAATTGGAATAATTTCAAATTAAATCTATTTATTCTCCAACCGTTCCAAAACTGACAGTTTTCGTTGTGATCGTTTTTACAAAAAATATTTCACTTATGATGTGCATCACAACTATTAATAACCACTTTACTCAGTAACCTTGTACGGTGTGGTCGTGCATCAAATTTCTATCAGTAAAAACATATCGAATAAATAGTTAAATTTATTATAACCTAGTTAAATATATACAATAATTAAACAAAAGTGATATAAAAGTAAATTCATAAAGTATTCCATAAATACAGTTTAGTGAATTTAGTTATGAAGTTACAAACATTCTAGAACATGTTTTTACATGAATATGAAGACGCCATTTTGGTAGCAGTAGAAGCCGCACCCAACTAAATTGATACGTTACAGCTAATATACGATCCAATTGTGGCAACCAGTTAACAAATCACTAATAATTAGAGTATACATAAATAAATAAATGCATAACCACAAAAACTTAACACACTAATTGCCGATTTAAACGGAAATACAATAATATCACCTCATCACAAATTTACAGCACATTTGTGATTTATACTCGATAATAGATTGTTCTGGAACAATACTAACGTGGTATCATCGCAACCATAGATCCAATCAACGCGATCTAAGTTAATGATTATCAGCCATTGTTCATCAAGACAATTTGCAAACATTATTATTAAAATCCCACAAATTATTCTGGAACAAAGCAAACGAGGCAACAACATACTCAAGTTTTATACTCAACGCACATAAAGAACATTTACCACCCTGAAGATAATTTACCAAAATTTATAAAACATTACCATCAGCAACATTCATCTGTTATTTCAAGAAAACTTTAACTTCAACGCAACACCTAATCAAGTCAACACCAATACAACAGATTCAAATTGTTAATATCAATACAGGAACTTTTATCCACCTCAATCCTACTTAATTATCAAACTTCGCAAGACGCCTCACTCATCTCATATACTATGGGGACAGCATTTTATATCTAAGAACACTTAGATATCTTCAGTTTATATCAACATACAATTCAAGAAACTGAATCAACTATAGTCAAGTAAGATAATTAGTACATTTAAACCTAACCAAGTGAAATAATAAAAATAGATTTTTGACTTTGCTCAATTGTAAATTAGTATATTTAACCATTTAAACAAAACGTAATTACAGTATAGACATATACTACTTCGAATTCATTTTGTAAAGTAGTATTCTAGGAAATTGCAATATTACCATGACTTATTCAAGTCAACATATAATTTAATATTAAAGCTTTATCGCGTTAATTTCTGTTCCTCTGAATTTCACTTTGGTTAACCTATAATAAATACAAAAATAATTTAATTAATAGAAAATTGAATAGAAATATTAAATAACATTATGCGAATTCGCTACAAACAGATAAATTAATTACAATTATATTTTATAAAACCATAGATACTCTTAATGTAAAGATACATTTAAAGTATTTGACAGGGTCAAGTACACTGTTCGTAAATCTGTTTTTTTTTTTTTTTTTTTTTTTCCTTTAATTTTATTTTTCTTTTCTGGTTGCTTATTGGAAAGCAATTGGTTTTGACTACGCGCATAATTATTGAAAATATATGCATAATTGACATTTTAGTTTCATGATAAAATTGTAATTAAAATTGATGAACAACTAAACTAAAATGATAATTATTTTGATTGTTTAACGAAAATTAAATATATATATTATAATAATAATAAAATTTTAACAATATTAAACATAATATTCATACAAAAAGGGGATTGGAATTATATTAAATCTTCTGCTGTGTTACAATTTAATAGAATCGAATAAAAACAATAACGATTTGATCGATTGATATAAATCGAATAACTATTACATAACAATAATAAAACTTAATAATATCAAATACAATATCCATATATAAAGGGATTTGGATCTATATTAAATTTATACGGTGACACGGGACAATAATTACGACCACACAAGACTTATAGCGACAGTATCATACGTTTCCTACCGCACCTCGGTCATACAGTTTGGAAGTATAAGATTCAGTAAAATGTCTGAGAATAAAGACGAACTAGAGACAGAAGCTATGGACGTTTCCTCTCTCAGTAAAAGAAAATTAGATCGCAACGTTGGTAAGACAAAGAAAGAAGAAAATATCCTGGAAGACAAAGCATTAAATAAGAGAGGTAGATTAGAGACAAACAAGACAATGGAAGGAGATAAGATGGAAAAAGATAAGGACAGGAATAAACTTAGATACATCCCAGGAGATGAGGGACCTTTTTTAATAATGATAGAAAAAAAAAACATAAAGGATTTAACAGTGACTAAACTACTTAAAGAGAGAAACTTCGGGCATATTGTAAACATCTCACAAGCTGGAAATGACAAGATCAAGATACATACAAGAGAATTAGCAACTGCCAATAAAATCTTAAATGACACAAAATTAAAAGAAATCCATCAATGGGAGGTATTCATACCAACGTACATAATCGAAACCACAGGTCTGGCCTTCAACATACCACTAAACATCGACATGGAATTCATCTACAGAGAAATCCAGGCGAAAAACAAAATAACCAGAATAGAAAGGATGAATAGATGGGATAAGGAAACCCAACAACCAATTCCAATGGAAGCAATAAAGATTACCTTTAGATCAAGTAGACTGCCAGATGACATCACCATAAGCAATGTAAATAGAACAGTTAGACACTACATTGTTAATCCAACCATATGCAGGAGATGCTTAAGATTTGGACACACTTCAACCAAATGTAGGGGAAAGGAAATATGCTTTGTATGTTCAGAAGCAGATCACGTAGGGAAAGATTGTACCTCAAAACCATATTGTTTTCACTGCAAAGACAGTCATATAGTAAACAGTGTAAACTGCGAAGAACTAAAAAAACAAAAAAATATAAAAACTTTAATGATAACTAAAAAACTGTCATTTCAAGATGCCAAAAGAAAACTCTATGAAGACAACTTCAATTCGGGATACGATAACTTTCCCATACCAATATGGAATAAGAATTTACAACCACAAAACGATATCGGAGGCACAAAAAACACAGAATTAGAAATTGAGTTGCAACTACTGAGAACAGCATACGATACTTTAAAATCAGAAAACTCCAAAAAACGCACCGACACAGAAGAAATAAAGATCATCAGGGAAGAATTGGAGGAGATAAAAAAGGAAAATGATATGCTAAGAAAGCAACTGGAAAAAGAAGCCGATAATAAAGAAATCATGAAATACTTAAAGGAACAAATAATAGAATTAAAAAAGTCGAATGAATTAATTAAAAAATGCAATACCAAAGAAAATAAAGACGTAACCTCACTAAAAAGAGAGATGCAGAAATTAAAAAATGAATTCGCTAAGGAGAAAGAAGATAACCTAACTAGAAATAGGAACACCATAGACAAATTCAGAACGGCAAACAACAAGGTACAAAATTTATGTAGAATCATCACTACTACCACCATAAAAGAAAATGATTATGATAAGGCCTTGATAGAGTTAGGAGAACTAACCAGGAACATCGAGGAACATTGTAGGGAAAGTATAAGGGACATTGACATAGGAAGGGGACAATTGGATTTAGAACAAACCAAATCGAAATGAAATATATATATATCTTTAAAATAACAGTCTTTATACTTAATAATGTAATTTATAATTACTACCCTACCTTAATTATAATGAATTCAACTTTAATTTCAAAAAGCCATAGAAAACGAGCTATTTATTTATTATTATACAATATTAACAATACAACCTTAAGAAGAATTCTCAGTTTGAGAATGGATGATCACTGGAAAATTAAAAATAGTAAAATACATAAAAACAAGGTATTAAAAAAGAAAGGAGAATACAAATTAATTAAGAATACCCCGGTTTACAAAGACAAAGTAATGGAAGTATTCTATGATAAAAAAGCACTACTACCCTCATTGAAGAAAAAAGACTATATAATCACTATATGCTATAGAAGAACATGGAGTTCCAGTACACATACCACCAAACAAATAACATATGGGACTCAGGTATGGGTTGCTAAACTTCGCCATATCAAACATAAAGAAGAAAAAGAATTCAAAATTAGAACCTCCAACCTTAAAGAAACGGAAAACAACACTCTCACAATAAAAGCTGAAGACAACTCTAGAAGCCCAGATATGAAAGATAGTAAAAATAATGAACTAAGATCCACACTAAATAATGCGATTATATTTCAAGATAACAACATATATCACAGATTTACATACATAAATATATACTCTAGGATCGCTCGGAAAAAGAATAGATGTCAAGTCAAATATGGATGCAAGAATAACAAAAATAAGATAGAATTTGAAAGTAGAGGAGTATTCAAGGACCCTCCATGAAGATATTACAGTTAAACATAAGAAGCCTAAAGGCGAATAAGGATGAGCTGGAGATTTATATGCACAAAAACAACATAGATATAGGTGTACTAAGTGAAACTTGGACTAAGGATAAAAACAGAATAAAAATAAATAACTATAACTTATATCTGAATAATAGAGAAGATGGCTATGGGGGATTGGGATTTGCAATAAAAAGAAGCTACAAAATACACAAGATTTCAAGAGAGGACAAATACCTACCAATAGAATATATGGATATCACTGTTGAAGATCAATCTAAAAATAAATTGAAATTAGTAGGGATCTATATACCTCCGGCTATAGACATAACAACGATAAAAAACAAGTTATCTAACCTGTTGGATAACCGGAATAATGATAGCAAAACACTGATAATGGGCGACTTCAATGCCAGAAATAAATTATGGGAAACAAATGGTAGTAATAATCATAAAGGTAACATGGTAGCAAAACTAATAACCGAATCGAATTTTGTTATTTTAAATAATGGAGATTATACCAGAAAAGGAGAAAATCATCACTATTCAGCGATTGACATCACTTTGGCATCCATGGAGTTAACTCCTAGCTTGATATGGGAAAGAGACCTTAACTTAATTGGCAACTCAGACCACTTCCCTATAATTATTAGATTGAACAACCACAGGGACGGAAATGTAGGTGGAAAAACAATATTTAAACTTAAAAAATGTATAACTAGCATCAATAAATTTAATCCAATGCTTACCCTTGACATGATAGACTACGAAGAGGAAATTACAAGGTTCATAGAGGATAATACAGAAAAGGTAAATCATAAAAATAACTATGTCCCAAAAGAATGGTGGACCCAAAACATAAGAAGATTATGGGAAATAAAAAGATGCAAACTGAAATTATACAACAACAACAAAAACAATAGTTTCGTCAAAACAGAACTTAATAGAGCTATAGCTAAGCTAAAAAGAGAGATAAAATGGCAAAAGAAATTATCCTTTAAGAAATTCCTAGACAGTATAAATCCTGACCTTAGTCCAAAAGACCTATGGAAAAAAATAAACGCATTTAAAAACAACATAAGGTAAACGTCCATAATGTGGATCGTTGTACCAATTGTGGATCGTCTAACAGAAATTTGTTCAAAATAAGAAAAATGATGGGTGTTCAAATGTTTAGATTATCAAGAAATATAAATTCAAGTCCAATATTGCCTGTGTCAGATTTTGAGCGGAATAAAATACTTACAAACATAAGTTTTATCACTTAGATATTCACTGCGTCGGCAGTACAAAATACAAAAAAGTCAAATTGACATTTTGTTAATTTTTTCTTAAGGAACGTGCCTTACTAAAATAAGCTTTTAAGACTGTAATTAAACTTTGTGTTTTTTATTTTTACGGCTAAGTAGGTATATATATATACAATTTATCCTAAAAAATCATTATTTCCAAAAATAAATTAATTAAGGTATAATTTGAGTAGGTTCACATTATGTACATCGTATTTTCGATCTTGCCCAATTATGGATCGGTGCGATCCAATTTAAGTTCAAATCCTCGCAATTTTTTATTCGTATTTGCTATTACAAAAAAATCAGTAAAATTAAAACTTTAATTACAGTTAATACCAAACTAGACGTATTTTCAACCTGAGCGAATTCGGATCTAGGTTTTTCTAAATATATTTCTTATTTTTTGAAAATGAATTTGTTGAAACGCTTAACTGAATTCACTATTCGATAGGCATGTTTTTTGATAAAATTCGCAATAAACTAAACAAAAAAGTGTAGGTCCAACTAAGGCCAGCTTGTTTCTGATGGTATTTGTAATTAAAAATAATTTATATGCCAGGTTTTTTTAACTAAGCTTTAGAAAGAACTCAATGTTTAAAAATCGCATGGATCCCTCTAATGTGGACCGCGTGATCCGAATTAGTGACTTGTATGAAATACTTTCGTACCGAATGAAGATCTTGGTTAAAATTAATTTTTTGTATTTTGTTGATGAAAGGAAAAATGCGTTCTAGACGTTGTAAAGAATGGAATGACCGTTCATACAGTCAGTAAAGCAGAACCACATTATATAACCACCTAAAAAATCTAAACGCTGATAAAAAGAAGACGCAACAAGTATTTTTTCAAAACTGCAAGAGATTACTCGTTACCTAGAATAACCATATGCCCAAATAATGTTGCATTCAAGTCTCACTTGCACAAGAATTTCTCATTTCATTCAAGTTTCACTTGCATAAGAATTTCTCTTAATAGGTCGCTCCGCGGTACAAAATTAAAAAAAAAAAGAACTAAAAGAGTGACACAATATTTAGTAAATATTCGTGCACAAGTCGCCAAAACTATATTATGAAAATGGTTCTCCGAAGTCAACATACATTTGAAACGAGTTCCCTATTCATGATCATTCTGAACTGAACTAATTTTTAACGCCATGTCATGTTGGTCCTAAAAATCATTTTCATCAATGTGATCGCTATCCTACCGAATTCAACGTCTATGTTACAACCGATGTCCGATGAATGTTGCTTACTTGCATTAAATAAACCAACTGTTTCTGAATTTTTCAATTACTCAATTACGTCTCTAAATTTTCAATTACTTTTCAATAGCTTTCTAGTTGACGAAGTTAAATTAACATGCTGACCATAATATTTTGCACGAAATTTGCGAACTGTGCCGCCAAACTTATTGTATTTTTTAAATATTGTTCAATAATTAAAAAACGCATTGTACTTTCGTGTTATTTTTACTAAACCTTAACTTTCATACGTTAAGTTGTTTTCTGCACTCGAGTACCACAATACGACATATATCGAAACTCGTTTGAGTGTGGAAAAGTGAGTTATTTCCGCACTGATTTTTCATTTCAGCACTGCTTTTTCATTTCCGCACTGCTGCCAATTTAAAAGACGAAACGGTGCGTTTGTGTTGGTAAACATTTTTAATAATAAAGTAGAAATGAATGTAAACATTACTTTTGACCAAAGTAGAAAGGGCAATTGTGCAAGTTATTGAATGAATATCCTCCAGGAATCGGTGGTTGTGGCAAAGGCTCTCCAACCACTTTCAAGTTTGTTCGGCTTGTTTGACTCGAAATTATTGTAACAGTTGTACCGGCTGAAACATTGCCATTTTCAATGATTGATTCACTGGATTGAGCAGTGGTTGATGAGGTCGTTGAAACGTTATCAGCTCTAACAATTTTCGAACCCATGATGCTGTCAGCAATTTTACGTTTATTGTTGAGCGAATGTTGAGTGTATTTTTCTGTAACCTTATCAGACTCCCAACCACCATGTTGGTTAACTGTAGTTAAATTCACACCCGAATCTGTCAACAAGGATGCAGACGATCGACGGAAGCAATGACCAGTGTATTCACCCGGTGACGAAAGATTCAAGAAAATTGCAATTGTCTTCGGATAGCCTCCAATCGTGTTAATGCCGATCGGCTGTTTGATGCATTGGCCTTTACGAAAACCCAAAAAGAATCTGTCGGTGAAAACGCCATGAGGACGTAGTCCTGAATACATCTTGAAAATGTCAACCGAATTTACATCCCGATCACTTCCTTCGTTGATGACAAATTGTCGAATGATTTTGGTTTAAGTTTTCGGTTCGGTAATTTTAATGCCATTGTCCATGTATTCAACATCATTTACGTTCAAATGCAACAATTCGCTTCGTCGAGAAGCACCATAGACACCGACAATAAGGGCCACCTTAAAATTGTGAGGTTAGGAAAATGAAACAAAAAAATTATCAGCAAATTTTACCTTGTTGATCGATCAATACTTCGCGTAGTTTTTTTGTAGTGATCTTTTGTAATTTATTTTTATTTTTTGTCTATTGTGGTACTTAAGTGCAGAAAACGTTGTGTGCAACTCGTTTTGAAATGAATTATTTTCAGCACACGTCCTAATTTTCAATACTTGCTTCGCTCGTATTGAAAACTTAGGACTAGTGCTGAAAAAAATCTTAATTTCAAAACTTGTAGCACAAACTACTATTTTGTAGTTGCAAACACTTAACCGCATAAATGACGGCAAATTCAAATCTTGCGTGTATTTCAGGATATCCTTTAAAAAAATGAACAATTTTTTCCCATAAAATTATTTGTTTTTATGCAACAAATAGAGAATCTCTAATGAGATCCACATTTGGGACAGCAAACGATCCGCTTTAGGGAATACAATTTTTTCAGACGATCCACATTAAGGACATTGCAATTAAATAATGTTTTGCTAAATTCTGAACAATTCGCATATAAATTACGAGTTATTTTTAACTAAATTCAGAAAATATTATATAAACTTAGTAATGGGAAGCAAATTTGTATTTTTATAAATACACATTTTACTGTAGGAACTTTCAAAACCTTAAGACGAAAAAAACGATCCGCAATTCGGACATTTACCTTAATAAGAAAACATAATATTTTTGATATCGAAGAAAACAATAAAACCTTCATGGACAATAATATAATAAGTGATAAAACTCAGGTAGATATTAACACTCAAAAATTCAACATTAATCCAATGGTAGACGAATTTCAATCAGCCGAAGTGCAGGAGATAATAAATAGTAGTAAAAATACTGCCCCAGGGCTAAACAAAATCTCATTCAAACTGTTAAAACAGATAAATGAAAACCATATCAATAGAATAACGGCTCACTACAATAAATTGTGGGAAAAGGGAAGAGTCCCCGAGGAATGGAAGATCACAAGAATGATACCGGTACTAAAAGCGGGAAAAAACCCGGAGCTAACTAGTAGCTATAGACCAATACATTTAGCCAACATATTTCATAAGATATTTAACAAAATGTTGATACCCAGAATTAATGAACATCTAGACAAAAACAATACTCTTCATAATAACTCATATGGTTTTAGAAAGCACAGGTCGACAAAGGATATTATGTTCAAACTAAATAGCATGGCGGAAGAGAATTTAAAAAAAGGAAAAATAACAATTATTATCTCAGCAGATATAAGTCAAGCATTCGATTGCGTGGACACCGAGATCTTGATACAAATGCTAGAGAAAGTTGGTATACAAAATGAAATTATAAACTGGATCTGGCAATCACTCACAAATAGAGCTATTGTTATGGAGGGAGAAGGTTTCAGAATAGTAAAACATTCCAGCATCAGCATTCCACAGGGAGACCCAATAAGTCCGCTACTATTCAATATCTACACACACAAAATCCATGAACTGAATAAAGAAGGGATTAGTATATTACAATACGCTGATGACTTCATTTTAACCATAACAGGAAATGACTTACATGAAGCAGAACAAAAATCCAACATTGTTTTCCAAAAATTCCTAATGAAGTTACAAGAACTAAAAATGAGATTAAATGGAGATAAGACAGCATATCTCAAAATACATAAAGGCTACAAAAACCAGAGGAAATCCATCAAAATTAAATACAATTCAAGTGTGTTGAAGGAAGTGAAGGAAATGAAGATTCTGGGTTTTACCATCGACAAAAAATTAAACTATGAAGCCCACAATAAAATATTATTAGAATCAGGAAATGCTAGCCTAAATATTATAAAGATATTTGCAAAAAAGAAAGGGGGGGCTCACCCCTCAACCATGTTAAATGTGCATAATGCCCTAATACACAGCAAAATAACTTATAGTAACTTCATGATAAAATCAAAGAAACAAATAAATAACATACAAAAACTTGTTAACAAAAGCTATAGATGGATTCTCGGTTTAACAAACAGCACACCACTGACAGCTATAACTGCAGAGGCAGGCGATACACCTATGGATTACAAATTAGAACATGTCACATTTAAATATATAGTTAAGCAAATTTACTTAAATTCAGACATTGCAGAAATGATAAAAATTGGAAAAGGTGGTAAATCAGCAACGGAGGTATACAATATAAATATAGCCCTCTTAGATTCAGTCCCGAGTATAGTTTATATACCCGACATAGGCAAAATAGATAAATACATGAGAGTCAATACGGATCTTGCAAAGTCCATAAAAAAAGATAGTACAAGCGTCATAGAATCCAAAGCCCTAACATTAGAATTTATAAGTAGCCTCAATACCAAGAACGCAATATATACGGACGGCTCGTTGACCAAAGAGGGCAAAGGAATAGGCCTATTCATAGAGAAAAATAATATAAGTATAATGCTTAAACCACAAGAAAATGTAACCATAAAAACACTGGAAATGATTGGAATACTAAAGGCTATAGAACACAATAGTAACACTACCATGGAAAAACTAGACATACTGACCGACTCACTCAGCTCATGTATGGCTCTAAAGAACTTCAAATCGTTAAACACCTCAAAATATTTTGAAAAAATGATCATAAACAGAATACTGAAAGACGGAATTCAAGTGTCCATTAACTGGATCCCCAGCCACATAGGCGTCATAGGAAATGAGAAAGCGGATAAGGCAGCTAGGGAAGCCTCGATATTGGGTCAACCAATAAATACCAAGATACCGATAGAAGAAGCCATAAAGACACACAAGAAAAACTTACACAAAAAATGGAACGAGTCCTTCTTAGAGAAAACCGAAACAAAGGGGAATACTCATAGAAAGAACATAGGAGGGGAAGTGAAAAATAAACCCTGGTTCCACAAATTGGGATGGAAATCGTGTGACATCAAAATCATCACCAGGTTGAGAACAAACCATACTTATGATGATAAGTACCTGAAAATGATAAAGATAATAGAGGATGATAGCTGTGATATATGCTTAGTCAAGAACGACTCGAAGCATCAAATCGAAACGTGCCCTAAATACGAAAATATTAGACAGAAATATAACAGCATTAGCTATAAAACTCTGGAAACGATACTAAAAGAAGGAAACATCGAGGAATACAAAGAGGTAATAGACTTCATTTACGAAGCTAAGATCAGTGTATAGTATACAGTAATAGCACGACAAAACTCAACGCTATGGTAAGCTTACACATTCATATAGTTCATATAGCAAGACATGTCATACCGACAAGACAAATATAAGGAAATAAATTAAACCGGGGTATGAAAAAAAAAAAAAAGACACAACTAATTACGATATGGTTCCACATCCTTAGATTGTTAGATTGTTGCGTCTTTAAAAAAAAAAAAAGGAAATATAAAACAAAAATAATAGTGATTAAAAAAGGGAAAAAGTCTTTTCCTTTTATTAAATTTTAAACCAAATGATACTTAAATACAACAAACAAAAAAAAAAAAAAAACGATATAAGAAATTGAATTAAAATTATTTACTATAATAGATAAAAATTATACAACATTGGAATAAATAGATTTATATAAAAGCACCTTAATTAAGAATATAACTATGTATTAATCGTTCAAAGAAACTTGGACAGAAAATGTTACTTATACATAATTTAAAATAGATTTCAATCCTACAATCAATCTACCTGAAGTAGAAATAACTATGAAACTAATTAAGAAACATAGTAATTGAATGTAGCCTGGCTTTACTAGCTGTAACTTACATTAATAGGTACAAACAATAACAATGTGAACTGGTGGTACCTGGACTCTAATAAACAAATTGAATTATGTAGAATCAAACTACAATTATTACTCTAAATTCCAACAACGGAGGAGAGATGATATCGTCAAGGTTGGCAAGTGTAAGAACAATTGACTTTTACTTTCTGTCAAGCGTTTTAGAGCTTGCTAATATTGAGGAGACACGTCTCTCACTCAGTTGCAGCAATTGTAGAGATTACAATCAAGAAAAATATATGTAACCCTTTGGCTATATGGACTGAAAAAGCCAAATGTCATTAACTGACATGTCCAAGAGCCAAATAAATAAATTAAATAATAAAAAAAAAAAAAAAAAACTATTAATAACAAAAATTATGTTTAAATTAAACAAATAAACTATTAATAAAAAAAATTACATGATGACAAATCAAAATTTTAACACGAAAAATCTAACAAAACTTAAAAACGCATTACTATTATTACTAATATAATTAACGAAATTCCTTTACTATCGAATCTGACCCCTTCTCTAAACTTTTCTTCGTCATCGTTCCATTACGTGCAATTCGCCATTTGTAAAATAAAACAAAAACCTCAAACAAACAAAAATTACCTAAGAAATTCTCCAAAAGTAATCCCATTACAGTGAGGTCAAACGTATAGGTTTGTAAGGGTTGTGGCTGTTCCTTCAAAGGATCAATAAATAAAATATTTGTTATAAGCATAATGAAAAACATAAGTCACAATCTCCCAATTTGACAAATATTTTTCTTTGGTCAGTCGTGCCTTTACTAATGGTGACTTCTTATTCATCCCCCTATACTCTTCTATTCCAATTTTTTTATTTAAAACAGTAAACTTACCACTCTTATTTATTTATTTATGTTTTCACGTAATTACAATTTTTGTGGCAATTTCTTAATAAAAAGAAAATTTATTGAAAAAACTTACAAAAAAACATTCAAAAAAGGTTTTATTGTTTCATCAATACTTTTGTAATAAATTGAAAGAGAAATTGGTCGTAAATAACACGAAATATTAATAAAAATATGAAATAAATATTTAACAATAAATAGATATTTGATGATTATGAGAATTTGGATAAGTATAATTTGTTTGTTTTTCTAAATTTTGCACATATTATTATTAGTCCCTAGGCCAGCGCCGATTTCATGTGATGATTACCACATATTTTATACTTCGTAAGGCGCCTGTCCTTGACGAGCCCTAAAACATTTTTTCTGCGATTTTTCTCAAATCGGCCGCTTTTGCGTTCGTCAAGCTCCGAAAAATTCCGATTGCCCGGGATCTTGTAAATGTTTGTTTTTTTTTAGTCTAGTCCGACAACCCAAACATACAAAATGTCAGTTGTCGGACTGGAGAATAGCAGACACATTTTGGTCGGACAAGCTTACCCTCTTGTTCTAAAACAAATTTCCAACCCGCACAGTTAAAAAAAAATGTGGTAGCAAACTTACAAGAACGCGTGCAATCAGCATTTTTCGCAGCATGCCGAACGCGAAAGCGGCCAATTTGAGAAAAATAGCAAAAATAATGTTTTCGGGCTCGTCAAGGACAGGAGACGTCAAGGACTATATGTATTATTATTTATTTACATATTATGAAAACACAATTATCTCATTCTTACAAACAATCAGCTATCTATTTATCTCGTTCCATCACTTTCCGCATAAAGAGACGTCACCACATCAGCGTGGCCTGAGTTTATCCGCTTTATACGCTTTTTTATCATTCGTTGTGATAAACTGCTTATTAAAGCCATGCCATATAAATCCAATTATATAATGCTGTCGCCATAGAAGCGCGTGATTTCGTGATTCATGAAAAGAATTCGTCTTTAAATGATCTTACAATCGATGGTTTTCGGCGTATGGGATTCAGTTCATGCTTTGTAAAGTGTAAGATTCTTTAACAGCGACAGACATTTGTATCGCAAAAATTTTGATTGTTTTTAGAATACTCTGTATACGTAAACAACACGGGTTTTGATATCTGACCTAGTATCGCTTGACGATTTTACAACAGAACTAAAGTGTTGCAGATTTGTGAACTGTATGCTCCTGGTATTGATGTGCTACTACAACCAAACCATTTAGCAACATATATATCTAATCTTCAACCGAAATACCGTTTATCGCCAAATATTGTTAATAAAGTAAATATAAATGTATAGAACGGATCTTTTTATCTTAAGATATGTATTGTAATACCGAAAGCAAAAAACTAAGAAAAAACATCAAAAAGGTTGTTCAATCTGTTTAACACGGTTTTTGCTAAAAGTTTTTCTTAACACACCATATAAAAGAAAACAGATTAACACTGAATCGAATATAGTTAATATTGACATTAAACATTTATTTGTTAACTGGAAAAAGTTGATTTCTAAACGATGAATGGAAAATTTCAATAGTGATCATTCAAGGACATGATGAACGCTTTTTTTAAACCTCTGCGGGTTGAAGCCACCTGAGACTAAGGGTTCCGGCAAACTATTCCATTTGTATGCAGTTCGGACAAAGAAGTCTTTCTGCGATCTGCCAGTATGACAACGCGGGATCTCGACCGTTTCACTGGTTGCGGTAGCCTATTGCCGAGTGGAACGAATAAGTTTGAGGCATGATGCCGCTGATTTCATTTGAGCACTGTTGATGACGATATTTGTAAAAAATAACGAGGTCAGCAACAGTGCGATGATGTCGTAGGGAATCAAGTTTTTATGTCAAAGCACGATCACCCACAATTCGTATAGACCGCTTTTGAACAGAGTCCAAGAGGGCCAAGATGGAAACAGAAGTAGCACCCCAAACTTGACAGCAGTACTCCATACAGGGACGAATATAGGACTTATAAACATGGAGTAATTGGTATGGAGTGAAAAAATTTTTGCATCTATTTAGGAGGCCGAGTTTTTTAGACGCGCTTTTTGCCATCGCCATTACATGATCGTTCCAGAGTAGGTTATTTGAAACTGTGACACCCAATAAACGAATGTTTTTACATTCACCTATTGGTTCAACATGGGGTTGGGGACAATACTAAGCCTTGAGGTACACCAGCGTTAATTAGTTTAGACTCAAAAGAAAATCAGTCTAAGGAGACCGAAATGTATCGGTTGCATAGAAAATTTTGAATCAGCTTCACAACATTGGGATGAAAACCATACGCAACGAGCTTGTTGATTAAGTTGGCATTAATATTGAAATATTGGCATTAATATTGTAATTTTTTGTATTTATATTTTTCACTTCTTTTGTATTTATTTATAAGGAAAAATATACTAATTTTATTAAAGAAAATCTATTTGTTTTTTATTTTTTACTCAGTATTTCTTTATACGTTATTATTAATTATAAATTCTACTATCAACTGTAACAACCAAAAGAATCTGTTCATTAAACATTTTCTTTTAAAATCTAAAACAGACAGTTCTCACAATAGTCACACATTCTTTTCATACTATCAGATTCATTTCATAAATAATATCTTTCTATTTATGACGTTCCACTGTAATGCAATATTTTTCATTTCAAAACATTTACAAAACTTAAGTCTTTATTTGACTAATATATAAATAAATAAAATAATAACTTTTCTTATATTTAGATTTATAAAGAAATTGTTTTTTTTTGTGACACATATATAGTTTTTTTCTTATTTTAAACTAAAACCAAAATAAAGTAAATTTATCTGCGCAGGTGCGTTGATGTTGTGTGATCTGAATAGGGCGATCCGATTTATTTTTATAACAGAGATATTTTTGCAATATTAATAATTGGTCAAATTGTGAAGGACCCTATGTATAGATTTGATAGTATGAGGCTGTTTATGTGAGTGATTTTTATCTTTCTGTTTCATTTGGTATTTTGTTTGAACACGGCAGATTTTCGTGTACATGTTAATATTTATTTGGAATAGAAAAAACCTAGAATGAAAAAACCTAATCACTGACCGATCCAAAACAAAAGCAGTATTTATTTGGCAATTTTACAACAATAACGCCCTTTATTTTCATTCTGGAATGAACTATTTAATTCTTCTGATTAGTATGTAGCCGAATAAATTTATTCCGCTTAATAAAAATTATGCAATTTTTTTTTAAAATTGTCGTTTATAAAAAAATACGAAAATACGAACTGTTAGTTGTCAAATAAAATTAGTTATTACTTCGGCCTGAAAGACCAAAGTATTGAATTCTGGAGTCAAAAGTGAAATTCTTACCCCCCCCCCCCCCTTTTGGCATTTCGACCGACGTTTAAGGACCTAATAATTCTAAAAAAGCAAAAAAAATGTATGTTTTTGCTTTCTGCCGTCCGTCCGTCATTATCTACGAAATCTAGAAAACCGCTGGAGGGGTTTCAAAAATGTTTTTTTCTAAAAATAGGTATACTCAATGGACAGGTAAGAAAGGACGATGTGTTTGATAACTGTACCGGAAGTGTGTCAAAAAAATCGTCAAGGGTTTGAATATAAAAAAATATATATGCATATTTTTGGCTTAAAAAACGTTCATTTCAAGTGATAATGAGTAGGAACAAAGAATGTGAATCAAAAACTAGATTATTGCATTAGAAGTTTGTCAAAAAAATGTTGTCAAGTGTGTCAAAACTCAAAAGAAAGATTTTTATTTATTTTTTTACCCAATTTTTTGGAAAAAATAAAATTAATTATTTGTATGACATGAAATTTTATTATTATTATAGAGAATTATGGCATTATAATTTTGTCTAAAAAATAATGTCAAGTGTGTCAAAAGAATGATTTTCATTTACTTTTTTAGAAAAAAATAAAATTAGTTATTTGTATGAAATGAAATGTGATGAACATGAAATTATTATTATTGAGAATTTTATTGCATTATAAGTTTGTCAAAAAAATATTGTCAAGTGTGTCAAAGAAATGATTCATTTGTTTTTCAGCCAATTTTTTGGAAAAAAAATTTAGCTGTTTGTATGACGTAAGTGTAAATAAACTGAAATTTTTGAATAGAATTTTGTTTTTTAATTTAGATGTAGAAAATATAGTATATAATTCAGGGGCTTATTTTTTATGGAAAAAGGTATGTGACATGTAACTTCAATGGGTTGTTTAACGATAAAATCATAATCTGAGGTTTACGTTCTTAAAATATTTTGTTTCTTTTTGATAGACGTAAAAGAATATTGAAAAATCTATTTTCTATTTGTTTTATTAGTTCAAAGATTTTAGGTATAGCAACATTAAGGGGTTATATTTTTTCAATCATTAACTTTTAGCGCTCTTACGCACCTTTATTTGAACAATAAATAAAAAGTTTTGTAATTGGATTTTTAATAGGTGTCACAACAACATGTGCTGATGAACAGGTGCTGATGGACGCAGTTAATTTTTAAAAATGTTATATAAATATAAAACAATAACAAAAGAAGCAACGATATATCGCACCCATCCATTTGCTGTAAATTATTTTAATTGAGTGACTAAATTATAAAACTCTGTATCGCCTCAGTTCTTCCTGACGAGTTTGGCTCTCAGAAATGTCAAGAAAATTCATATACTATTATTTATAAAACTTTAAATTTTCTCTATTCCGCTCTAGTTGATTTTTGATTCTGATTCTCTAGTTGATTATGATGTTAATTTATTTTTTTGTCTATGAAGACTCTAAATAAAGAATATTTTATATTGTATTTTGCACATAATAATAATTTGCAATAATAAATTTAAAAGCAAAAACCACCTTATGCACATTGCACAATACTTTTTCGACAAAAACGAAACGATTTCAATTTCGTATAAACCCATTGAAAGTACATGTCACATATCATTTTCCAGAAAAAGTAATCCCATGAATTAAACTATATTTTCTACATCTAAATTTAGTTGAAATAATAGAAGCAAAAGCTTCCGTCAGTTTTACATATTTCGTTTCAGATATTGAAGCAATTTTTAGACTATGACAGCTGTGCTTCTATAAGATCTATTAACAGTTACAACCGAAACAACTACAATCCTAATGACAGCTATAACTTTTATAACGTTTTTTCGGAAGCTCTTTTTAGTGATCTGTAGATAAGTTTCGGTAAAGCTTCTAATATTAAATATAGAAGTATTTTAGAAACTTTCATTTCGGTGGTGGGGAGAACTTCTCTGTGGAAGTTGTATCGAAACTTTATAGAAGTAAAATATAACTAGCTTCCACTTAGAAGCTTTAGCGAAGCTTTATTGAAGCTAAAACTTGTATAATTCAAAATTAAGAAGTAAGTTTGCTAGTTGGGCTCTCAGTGCTTCATGAGCATAACACAGTTCAAGCAAGATATATGGTATTGTTTAGATGAAATCAAATCGGAAAATGAAGCTTGGATTTATAAATATTGATTTAATATTTTTTTACCCGGTATCGGGTAAGGGAAAAAATGCCGGTTCCGGGTAGAAACCGGGTATTTCAAAAATAATCCGGGTACCGGGTAATTGACTCGATGCATCACTAGTATTGACCTCTTACAATGATATATAGAAAATGTCCTTCTCGTCAATGAGTTTAACTTTATTATGTGGATGCAAGGCAACAAGAGTAATAAAGATATCTTATTGATCGGGACGATCTTTATTACGGTGATTCTTTAATATGTGTACACACAATGAATATAGTATCAAATTATCTGCAAAATGGGAATAAGAACTACAGCATAGAAACTGACTGTCCGGATCCTGTTTTTCCATTGACTGACTATCGGAACGAAAATATTCATTCATGAACAACAGTGGCGCGCAGTACAGACCGCGCACTTTTTACGTTTACGACATTAGACCGTTGAACAAACAATCTACGCTGTAACTAAAATTTACCAACTCCACCCCAAATAAAATTTTAAAATACTCCTTTATTGTTCCGTAAAGAACTATTTTAAAATCATTTGTTCAACATGTGGCGTATCTCTATTCTTGTAAAATAAAGTTAACAATATAAATGAAAACCTAAAGAAGAAATTCTTTCATTTAAATTAGAATCAATATAATTAATAGCCGCATTTCTGTTAGTAAACAAACGTGTAACATATCGCCTACATTCAGGCGAAAATATTACTGATTATTATTTGTAGTCAAAACAAAACTGCAAATCCAATCTGAATTTTTATCAAAACCATTTTATTATCACTTCTTACCTTACAAACTCCCAAGAAGTTGAAAGAAGCTGAATGTTATTCGTGGTTTTCTTATCAATTGTATCAGATTTTTTATTATTTGTTGATTCACTACGAAAGATTTTTCGTTTAACGGATGGGGTTGAACTAGAGCTAGTTGTTGTCGTTGTACTATTTATATTTATTGTATTATTTGATGATGGTATATCAGGGAATAACCCCATTTTTAAATAATTTTTTTAATTTAAAACAAAACACAGTATATTAATAAATCACTTCACGTATTTTTTTCTATTCACTTTAAGTTTTTTTTAATTCTTCCTCCCCTAGAGTGTGCGACCGGAAATTCAAAATAGAATAGTAAATACATTCGATAAATTATTTCGTACACAGAAAATCACAAACAAATTTTATAATATATAAATTAAACAACAATATTCTTATCTCATATTCACGGTTTATATAAATTTATTGAACTTTTAATTAATAATAATTGGTTTCTCTTAAGAGAAACCGCTACAATACTTCTTGACAGCCATGTTGTTGTCTAATGTCTACTGTCTGGAGTTTAAAAGAAATACCAGCTGTTAATTTATTTTTATTTGAAATTATAAGGTTCCAAGATATAAAGGGAATAAAAAATAGGGGATAGTCGGTGACATGCGCTTAAAGAATTATTTACGATACTCGAGTACAAAATGAATTCCTTGGTCGTCGTGACATCTACTAGTCAGTACTTTAGTTTTGTTGTGTCTAGGATAGTTATCGAATTAAAAAAATAATGCCGAAAATGTTTTAAGAAATACTGAGCACTTCACAAATCACAACGTCATCGAACAACGAGAGAAGCAGAAAAACTCATTTTAAGTTATCAATTTTATTATTATTTACATAATAAAGGAACATAAGATATAATAAAATTTCGAATGATTTAATTTACAGATTCAATTTAATGAATAAAAATCGAAGAAAATACCATGGAATAAAAGCGAGATTTATTTTTGAATTTTTGGCATTGAAAAATGAATCATTGCTTGTCTCTCGTTTGAGATGGGCTTAAAGTAACGGAAAAATAATGAATTTCCTCGTTTCAAAGAATTTGTTGAACTCAAATGAGACCAACAATCCAACAAGCCGTCATATGTGGGCATATTTGGTGGCTTACCAGCTGCTAATCCTGATCTTGATATAATCATGCAAGTTGAAACAACATGAAGCGGATACAAAATACTCGAAAACACCAATTGTGAAATACTTGTAAAATATTGCCGACTTTCAATATCTTTGACAACATATTTATGGAAGTAATATGAAGAAGTTGATACCAATACTAATACAGAGACATCACACAACAAACGAGGAACCAAACCACAAAAAAATCCATTGATCCCTTCATGTTTCACAATTTCTCGAACTGATGAAAATACTCCTCTAAAACAAAAAAAATGTTTAAATTTCAATTTATTTCGCAAATATTAATTAAGACTTACAAGTATTTTCCTTCGTGGCCGATAAATTCTCCCATCATTCTTAAGGAAATCACATGGAATGGATGACTTATAATTACGCCAGATATATGTAGAACTACATCTTTTTTAAGTTGTTTTTTAAATCTGTTGGATAACTCTTCATCAGATAAATCTGATTCATCTTTGAGATCTTCACAAATAGAACCAAAACCCAATCTTTCTGCCACTTTTTCACTGCCATATGAGCTGGTTATATTTCCTAGTAATTTTGGAGTAACCCCACGAAAGCAACCGATAAAACCGTCTGTTCTTTTAATAAACCCAACTGTAACGAGAAAGTGTAGTTAAATTTTAATTGATAAGATAACGCTACTAATAAATCTAATTAGAATTACATAATTGTTAAGTTACCGTTGACTTACCATATGTAAACACATTCGGTAAAACCAGAGTTGGATATCCTAGTAATGATTTGCCCGGTTTTGGAGCTATAGGTTCGTATCCCATCTAAACATAAATAAACACACTGTAAGAAGAATCCTTGTAAGAATAAACAACATCACAAACCTGGATCAACGATTTGGCATATTCAAAGGGATGTAACGCAACATTTACCCCTAGCCGCATACCATACCGTACCCATTCATTAACTACAGTTTCTTCATCTTCGTTAGTTGATGGTATTTCGACTACTGGCATTTTTATTGTGTAAATTTACAAAGTTTTAATAAAATCTATGACTTTTGCCAACTTTAATTGAATTTTCGGCGAATTTTCTTTAATGTCAAAATTTATGAAATAGTCAAAAATCATTAATATAAACAAGCAAAGGTTACACAGTAACTATTTTTATTGATTTTAAATTGTAGCTAGCTTAATACTGATTATTTTTTGCATTTGACATTTTGACGTTACAAACGTCAACTTCTATTTACATACCCATTTAAAAATTGCAGATCTAAAAATAATTGCATATATTATGATACATTTAACAACGCATAGTTTCACACCAAAAGAAATTATACAAAATGTGTTTTCTCCATTGGTTGCTGCAATAACGAGTCCTTTAGCTGATGATGTTTGCCAAAAAAACAATTTAACGTTTGTAGAGTTATTACAACCATTTAGTCGATTATCATCAGATGGTTAGTTGATGAACGTAGATGATTACTATTGTTGTCAAATTTGTATATTATTCTAGGTCATTTTCGAGATGTGTCCGGGACATCAGTTTCGATTAAAGGACTACGTTTAAATATAAGTGATGTTGCTTGGAGACCACCTCAACCAAATTTAGCACGCAAAATGCTAAATGAATCTGTTGCATCCGCTCAATGTGAAAAAACAATTAAAATGAATATTTATGAGAATATCAAACTTGAAAAACCATTATCAGAATTATGGTTTGAGCAATGGCGTGAAACATTTTTAACCGTACAATTTCCTTCCGACCATGAATTTACGCGACATTTTTTGAGCTGTATGATTGTTATATCTAGCGCTGAAGCAAATGCACTTGATACGGCAAATCAACTAACCAAAAAAGTACAAATAATGCAAAATGTAACGCCGCCAAAATTACCGAAATGGTTTAGTACCGATGTATTGATTTGTTACGTTATGTTACACGACGCTGCAACAGGAGATATTTCAAAGTAATCTGAATTTTTTATTTTCTTTCCATTATACCATTTTTTTTACTTTTCAGGGCACAAAGTGGATTTGAATCCATTAAAATGGCATTTGGAGAGCATAGATGTTTTTTGATTCAGTTGAATTCATCTCCGGAATATATCACGGACGCTACCGATGTTTGGGTTCGTTATTTAAAACGTCATCACAGAACAGTTGATTCAACTGCAGATCAAGACAGTGCTCCAAAAACACCACAAGATATAAGTAGTGTGACGTCTATGCCAACATCTGTACAAATGAGCTCACTAGAAACACCACCGTCAGAAACAACTGCTCCTTTTGTTGCAACGTCGATAGGTGGAGAGATTATGCACCCGTTGAGTCCTGTTCAGGAAACTGGAAGTGATGCCCTGGTATGTTCTCGAAACTCTTAGTTTAATCCTTTATCGAACACAATTTTATTTTGTTTTAGAATTCGAATATGTCAACTAGTACCGATAGTTTAACAATTCATCCAATGAATCCAAATGTGTGGAATACAGAAATGTTAGAACTTGATATGCCACATGGTATGTGGTTGACTTCAAACGATATTGAAAATATAAAACATTTTGTTCAAGATTTCACCGTACGCGCATTAATACCTTTTGCTGAAAAACTAGTAGGACAACTAACTGAGTCAATAACAAATAAAAAGGGAGTTTCGCGTTCTCTATTTTCTGCAACAAAGCGATGGTTTGTTACAAACAAACCCGGTATGAATACACAACAAAATGCTGTTGTGTACACAAATGAATCTACGGAATTGCAAATAAGAAAATTAGGTGATTTATATTTTATGTTTGGAAATTATAATTTAGCATTTCAATCGTATCACCAAGCTAAGCGTGATTTTAATGCTGATTCAGCATGGCAATACTATGCTGGTGCATTAGAAATGGCAGCACTTTCTGCTTTTATGTTAGGTACATCCAGCAAAAAAACTTACGATTATATGGAAGAAGCAATTGTTACCTATCTCCAAAGTTGCAAGTAAATATAACTAATTATATTATAGCAACAAATAAAATTGAATAATATTTCTAGACTACCGCAGTTTGCAACCCGGGCTACACTTTTGAGTGTAGAGTGTTTAAAATACGCTAAACAATATGGAGAAGCTGCAAAACAACTTATACGAATGACAAGTGAAGATTCTGATCTACGGTCAGCAATACTTCTTGAACAAGCTTCGTATTGCTTCTTATATTCAGAACCTCCACTATTTCGCAAATATTCTTTTCATTCAGTTTTAGCTGGACATCGATATTCTAAATCAGGACAACGAAAGCATGCTTTCCGTTGTTACAAACAAGCTTATCAAATTTTCGAAGGTCGTAGTTGGAGTTTAGCTGAAGATCATATTCAATATACAATTGGAAAACAAGCAGTTACATTGAAGAAACTAGATGAAGCCAGTCAATCCCTGGCACATTTACTACGGCCATCAAGTTTGCAGGATTCAAAACAACAATACGCATTCCTACGAGAATATATTGCGACACAAAAAGCGATCCATCAAAATGATAGTACAGATATTCCAAACATTGCTCTACCTACAGTTGATCAAAATTTAACAAAAGTGTTGGTCACATCTCGTTCACCGGTTGTTGATCCAAATTACGTTTCAGCTACTAATATTAGTATAAATGTAAGAGATTTATTTATCGTATTTAATGTCTACAAATTTAATGAGTTTCTTTGTATTGCAGACAAATTGTGATGATAAATTAAAATGGGATAAACTGGAAGAAATGGTAGTTAACATAGCATCAACCAAACCAATAATGATGTTTAAACCATCCAGATCATTGTTCACAAATGATTATGCTCACAATGAACCGCAACCGATTTCAATTTATGGTGAACCAATCAAAATAAGTTTAACAATAGAAAATACTATTAAACCTCAAATTGTGTTTGAAGATATAAATTTACTATGGACGTTTTTGACTGATGACGGCAATTCAATGACAAATCGAGATTTATATAAAAAGTCGGTTTTGAAATTTGAAGATATTGAATATTATGACAGTATCGTTTCATCTACTTCAATTAATTCCGTTCAAATAAATGGTCAGGAACAGAAAACAATTGTTTTCGAATTGACACCAAAATTAACCGGGGTTCTTAAAGTTATCGGATTAATTGGAAAGATATCAGCAATGAACGATACAATATCTTTATTAGGGCAGATTTTATTTGAGAAAGTTACAATAAAAATTAAAGAAAATACGTCTTTCACAAATTTATTGCAGATGGAGAAGAAACAGGACTATGACAAAAAGTTAGAAATTTTAGTTTTACCACCGGCGCCGTCTTTGCAGATCCAATTTTCAGTTACTCCACGTGAAGTATTAGCTGGTGAAATCATTCCCGTAAATATGTTTTTAATGAACAATGGTGCAGACGTGCTAGGAGATATTTATATAGCAACTGATGAACCACGATGGGTTTTAATCAATCCAGAAGATAATGAGCTACCATTGTCGATTCTGAAAGGTGAGTTGGTTTGGGAACCATTTTATTATTTGATTATCGTTGTCCTTCAGATTTCAGAAACCTTACAAATGAAACATTTAGTAGGGATAAAGAAGCTAGACGTCAGCATGTAATGAAATTATTCAGTGATAATTGCAAACTAAATCCAAATGATGTAAAAAGTACTACAATTTGGCTTCAAGCTCCAAACAAAAAAGGTCCAGCGGAGATAAATATTTTAATTTATTATAGTATGTCAAACAACTATCCTAAACTAACGTAAGTAATAATTTTCGCTTATAAAGCTTTAAAGTTTGCTTTATAATTACAATCATTTTAGTCATCGATTAATCCGACACGTTTGGAATTTCAATATTAACGAGTCCATTAGCTTAGAAGCAAATTGTAATATTAGCAATCTTGAAATAAATGAGCTTGGAATCGATTTAAACATAAAAAATTCAAATCAAGCTCACCATGCATATACTACAGAAATTATGTTAAATGATATACAGTTGTACTGTAGTGAATTTAGTGTTAACTCAAATAAAAAAGCTGTTTGTAAGTATATATTATTTTATGAATATTAAGAATTTTAATTGTTCTTTTGTTTTTAGATATGAATAGCCCGGGATATTTTTGTATCTTTTCTGAAAATTCTGGTTTAAAATCAAATGAATCATTAAGTTTACGTTTTCCGATCATCGATAAGGAAGAAACGGCAGCACAAAATGCGTCAGAGTTTATAAAAAACCGTCTTTCAAACTTTCAAATTCAAACATGCGAGAACAAAGAACAATATTTACCGCCATTTTCTTATTTAGGAAATTTCCTACTCAAAAATGAAACTAAATTCGTAAATGTTTTTGGACAAATAGTAAATAGCGAAGAATTCAATAATATAATAACAAATGTTGATAAACATATGACAATATGTGTAACATGGAAAGGATTTTTATATGAAAATGGAGCCTTTTTACGTTTTACGTATGGGCAACATTTTATTCAATTAAGGCATTTATATGAAACGATTTATTCAACATTAACAAATGAACGTATTACACAACAAATATCATTTGGTCATAATGAAGAATTATTAAGCATTTATGATTATAAAACAAAGCTACCAAAAGATGATAAAGATATTGATAATGATTGGGCTGTTAATAACGTATCAGTTGCACGTAGATGTTTCTTAGAAGATGATGGTCTTATAAACGAATTTCAAGAAATTCAACTAAAAGGATGTTAAGCAAAAAATTTAAAGTATGTATCTCAGTATATGAATGAAGAATATGTATAATATACAATAAAAAAAGTAACGATTTACGTATGTAATTTTAAAAGTTTTACTGAGTTTTTTAGTTCAAAAATAAATAATACAAATTCAGAAATTCTATCGAAATTTATATTGGGTAGAAATTTATTCAACTGAAAATTAATCGATCTTCCAATTTGAAAATATTTAGAGGTTGAAACTTGTATTTTAGTAGATGTCACTTGTGCTAGGTAGGATAAATAAGCGAATGTCAAAATAAAAAAAAATCTTTTCGTATTTTATCAATAACTTAAAAAAATAGTCTTATAGTAATTAATTGATATAGTTAATCTTTTAATAACATAACCATAATTTCTATTAGGTGAGTTAAAAAAATTGATACATCCAATTTAAATTTGATTAATAATAGTATGGCCTTTATGTATATTGTTAATAAATAAAATAAATAAATAAATAAATAATTTGTTTACGCAATTTTTTGAGGTTAGGCATTTATTATTCATCTCGAAATGATATTTGAAAAGTAATTTTTTAAATTTTCAAAATTAACCGCTCGGAGTGTAACGTTATAGGCATTTTAATAGAACAAACGTTTATATGGAGTAATTGAACTTTTTCACTTTTATGGTGTTTTTCCTCCATGAAGGCATGTATGCTTTGCCAAGATATCTACACCCCGATTACCGAAGGCAAGTCATGTCACTTTAAATGACTGAAGTCACATCGCATCAATTTTCGTATTGTTGAAGTCGTTTTTTACGCCTTAAGTCATTTTATACGACAGATGACACTTTAAATGACATTTTAGTCACCTCGGTTTTTCATGTGACAATTATTTTGTCAAACGTCTTTGTTTTTGTGAAATTGAAAAACGTAAGATGTAATTTTTTTTTAGTTTTGGAGTTTTTTCGTTCCAGAATTTTTGGTTTAAGTCGTGACCGGTTTTATCGACTTCAATAATACCAATTTTTAAGCGACGTGACATGATTATAGTCATGTCACCTGATGTGACACTACTTCAGTAATCGGTGTGCTACCCTAGAATATTTACCATAGTCATCCGCAAGAGCGCTATGAATAACAATAATAGCAACCGATTTGTGTAACTCTCATTACAGCGTCACTTTGGCCGTGGATGACATCATCAGAGCAGAGTACAAGATTATCTGTGCTGAGTTTATTGATAGTTGTTGTAAGTCAGTTCTATCTTTTAACCACACACATTGCTAGGCTAGTAGATTTTGCATGCAAGTAGTAGAAGAAATCTAATACCAGAGTCGACTTTAAAAAACTTTGATATCTCGATCTCCACTCGGACAAAGCATTGAGAGACATGTATTGTCATTTTGCATAGTGACATTAGTAAATAAGGATTTCCATTGACAGCCTACAGTCGATAGACAGGTATACTGTAAACTGCAGTTTTCCAAAAACAAATCTTATCGAAAAACGTCCACCATTAGTACTTCTAACTTGCGTTATAATGCCTGGGTTTGGCAAATTTAAACTTATTGCCAGCCAGGACGGTCCATAAGAAACTTGATGTTACAAACACGTGATCAATTTGATTTTGAGTGTTTCCTCTGATGAAACCCAAATATACCTCGATCGATCCAGAGAAATATACATACTGACGATTCGCAAATTATTTCATAATGCAACCTCAGTCGATCATATTCTTTATTAATCCAACCTCTCGCCGTACTTATTGGAAATCAAATGGGTCCCACGGCAAATTCCATAAGAACAAAATTTCGACCATCATGCTCATTAAGTCGCGAAGAACCATAATAAAGTCTGTTTTTGTGCTAGTAATTGTCCTTGTCGACGGTCTTACTTTTTAGGGTATTTAAAGAAATATTGTGCATGTTCCGCGTAGCCGTAGATAGAAGATCCTTTCATCTGTGCACACACAAGAAAACCAGTACCAAATTCTCTTCGAGCAGAATGATCACTACAGTATAGAGAGTGAATATCTAGATCTTGTTTCCGATTATTGGCTGTCTAATTTCTTTCAGGTCAATTATATCCATTCTATTCCGTTTCTAAACTCTGGAGAGCAACAGGAACGGTCAAGGTAAATTTTGGTTTTGGTTTGCTGGGTTTCATATTCTTTTTCTGATTTCTATTTGTGAAGATTTTCTCCGGGATGTTAAGATGAAGCCCGACCTATTCGGGATTTTCCCCTCAATACTTACAACATTATGTATATAGCACTTGTTACTTTACGCAGAATAACTTAATTAAGAAAAAACACAAGGTTGATTTTTAGATACTCTATATATATATATATTTCGGTTTGTTAGACCATCTTCAGGAGTGTCTCCTCCTGAACTACTCCTGAAGATGGTCTAACGAACCGAAATATAAATAGAGTATCTAAAAATCAACCTTGTGTTTTTTTATCAATTAATTTTTAAGTTATTCTGCGTAAAGTAACAAGTATACATAATGTTATTTGAATACTTACGCCAACTGCCAACAGCAAGCAGTGTAAATTATACTCAATACTTACCCTGAAATAAATTTCAATTATAATTATAAATCAACCATTACCAACCCGATCGCTCTAATAATTCTTAAAAATTCATTCATTTCGCATGACTCACAATGAAGATTAGGTATCGTCCCCTTCGTCGGGTTTTCAACTTTTCTTTTTATTCAAATTGCCAAGTCGTTTGGCCTATTGACATTTTGGGTGTTGATGATTCTTTTAAATTTTGTTTTTTATTGACAATAAGAGAGAGCGTTAGATTTAAATGGATTTTATGAAAAAAACTGACAAAATTGTATACTTTTTTTGTTAATTTTTCAGAAATTTTAGCTATCTTTGTCAAAACAAACGCGCCTCATATCCTCGTAGACTTTATTTAACATTAATTTAAAACCCGTAATAACCTAAAATGATATTGAAACTGGGTATAAAAACATTTCGAAAGATTTCCTGTTGCTCTCTGCATCCCAACTTCCAGTTTGCGGAAAAATGTTCTTGCTAATTTTTAAATAACAAATATAGTGGTAAAACTATTTTATTTTTATTTATGTTTTATTAATAAAATTTTTATTAATAATAACAACCGTCATGTAAAGTAAAATAATTGTTGAAAATTATTTATTTAAACATGTTTCGATAATATCTTGATTATCATCATCAGTATTTAATCAAAATTTGAAAACGACTTATGTTAAATTACTATATTTAATATAAAGTGCAAAAACAATATCAATAGAATGACATACAAATTACAATGATACAATGATAATAAAAAAAACGAAAAGTAAAAATAAAATAAAGTAATTTCTAAATAGCTTGTGTATTTTGTGTATTAAGCTGACTCTCCATTAGTCTTTTTCATCTTTTTTTCTAGCCAAAATAGAATGGGAAACCATGATTAATTTTCTAAAGAGAGAGTAAGACGAATATCACACTTTTTCATGGAAAAAATATTTTATAGGATTGGAATTGCGACATTTCACCATTATTTTTAATAAACATCTAATTTTATTATATATTTTTATAATTTTAAATATATTTTTACAGTGCAAAAGTCGTCTTTTTCCAAAAAAAGTCTTGCTCTATAGACTTTTTTTTATAGTAGAACACTTTTTTATAGTATATTACTTTTTTTTTTAAAAAAGTCATGGAAAGTAAAAAAAGACATGGAATAAATAAAAAGTCTTCATCGTTTTTCCTTTCGCACTTATATGATTTTCATATCTTCTATTTCACAAAATAAAAAAGACGAGAAAAAAAGACTAATGGAGAATGACCTTTAGGATTTTAAACTTTGTATTGCTGTATGGTATAGTATGTTTTCCTTAATTGTTAATTTGTTATTTAATAATGATTCATTATTGCCTTTGTATCCTTTGTATATTTCAAATTCTTCGTATACGTCCATAAGTTTTCCTTTGGATCATTTGTGCAATAAATGGATATCATTTTCGAAGTGTGAAAATTCATGATTTTCATCAACTAAATGTCGTGCGTAATTAGAAATTCCAGTATCATATTGTAGATGGTAAATGTTCCTTGTACCTTTTAATGAGGGGCCTTCCGGTCTGGCCTATGTAAAACTTTTTGCATGTTTTGCAAGACAATTTGATTTTTTTTTGTTTTGCAATGACAAATTAACAATTAAGGAAAACATACTATACCATATAGCAATACAAAGTTTAAAATCCTAATACACAAAATACACAAACTATTTAGAAAGGAACTTATTTCATGGATTTATTTTTATTTTTGCTTTTCGTTATTTTTATTATCATTGTATCATTGTAATTTGTATGTCATTCTATTTTCAAATTTGGTACAATCCTAGTTTATCCCCCCAAATAGATTTGCGTTTTTTTTCAGATAAATATAAAGATTAGGTCCTCTGCATCCTAATTATGAAAAAAAAAATTTGCGGAAATGAGGTGGTCAAAAGTTATAAAGGATCAAACTTTCAATTTTACCTTGGTCCCCCCTTTGGTTTTTTTTCTTTTTTTTTTTATTTTTATTTATCAAAAGTTATAAAGGATCAAACTTTCAATTTTACCTTGGTCCCCCCTTTGGTTTTTTAGACTTTGAATTCAATTTTTAGATTTTTTTTGACTCAATTCTGCAATCTTGCACAATTTCGATCAGAGATAGCACCGACCCTCCCCCCCTCGCGCGTCGCGCCCCCGCGTCCTCCCCCCGCGTTTTCCGCGTCCCCTGCGCCGCGGACGCGTGAGGGTGGGGCGCGTGGGGTGGGTCGCGTTGGGGGGGGGGGGTCGGTGCTATCTTTGATCGAAATTGTGCAAGATCGCAGAATTGAGTCAAAAAAAAATTTTAAAAATTGAATTCAAATTCTAAAAAACCAAAGGGGGGACCAAGGTAAAATTGAAAGTTTGATCCTTTATAACTTTTGACCCCCTCATTTCCGCAAATTTTTTTTTTCATAATTAGGATGCAGAGGACCTAATCTTTCTATTTATCTGAAAAAAAAACGCAAATCTATTTGGGGGGATAAACTAGGATAATGCCTCAAATTTTGATAAAATACTGATGATGATAATCAAGATATTATCGAAACATGCTTAAATAAATAATTTTCAACAATTATTTTACTTCACATGACGGTTGTTATTATTAATAAAAGTTTTATTAATAAAACATAAATAAAAATAAAATAGTTTTACCACTATATTTGTTATTTAATTATTGTGAAGTGGGTGAATTTATTCACAAATTAAGAAAGATATTAATAATATCATTCAACATGAATGCTAATTTTTATTTGCAGCAGTTAAAATGCATCACGTTTGTCAGTGTCACTTTTCAATATTTTTGAGATATGTGATAATGATTGTAATAATGATATGTGTACGTAATCAAATAAACTCGAACATTTTTCTAGAACGTGTTTTTTGTTTTATCGAGATTAAATAAAAAAACAAAAGAAATCCCCAAATGCTCTAAAAAAATCATTAAATTTCTTTGAAGTTTCTTCGGCTTCAAATAGGTTTGCTAATATCTAGAGGTGTAGGGCTATGTAAACTTTCCCCATTCCTTGTCAACAACGTGTACAATTTTTTGTACAAGCAATAATATTATATTACATACCTAGCGCTGTAAATAGACTTTTACATGCGAGGGAAAATATTGCGCACGACAGGCGTAGCGGCGAGTGCAGTACCTTCACGAGCATGGAAAATAGTTTTGCAGCTCGAGGTTTGTTATATACTTTTTCCACGACTTGTTTTAATGCCCAAACGCGAATAATTACTTGAAAAAATGAACTACTAATTATAAGTTAAATGCAAATAGTTTACAAATTGTGGTAGGCTTTGCATTATTTTGTGTCAAAATGAATTGAAATATTTAATTTTTAAAAATCAAATTTTTCTTTAATTAAAAATTTTTCTTTTTATTAAAAGTGTTAGGTAATAATAATAATAATAATGTTTATTGAATACCATTGTTGATTACAATTTTTTGTTTCTGCTAAATTATAAGTTTTAACGTTAATATAATTCTATTTAATATTTCAAAGCAGTTAGTAACAAAACATCTATAGGACTATGACAACTAAGCCGTCCGTCCGGATTTCCACTGTTTAATTTAATATCATTTGATTAAATTAAAAGAGTGCATTTTGTAGTATGATCTAGGAAATAAAGCTAAAGACAATATAAAGAAAACTTAAATATACAAGTATTATTATTCTCGGAGATTCTCATAATGCTATGGCACAGTATATCAAAACCCCGAGGTACATTACACAGTTTGATAATGAATATATTTTAAGGAGAGAATAAGAGAAGTAACAAAGGAGAGAATAGGAAAAAAAATTAAAAAAAAAAAAACAAACATTTGAAATCTTCTTTAGATCCATTTCAATCTGAATTCGTTCACACATTAAATTCGTTTATCAATCTGGATCGATATTTGGTGGCAATGTTATCATAGTTAAACAAACTTATGTAATCCTTTGCGTTTAAATACTGCCAAAGCTCCTCAACTGATAATTCACGTTTTTTGAAGAATTTTTTCCTAAATTCTGTAAGTGCCGGCCATTCTGCAACAAAGTGAAATATGTTTTCAGCTGCAAAAAGGTTACACAGAGAGCAAATCCCAGATGTGTGTCTTTGAAAAGCTCTTGCATTATTGTCAATTAAACCTCCTCTAGTTTTGAAGATAATCATAATTTGATACATTTCATACTTATCGCAAAAATATTCTGGAACATTCTCATAATCCAATTTACTGTATTCATCGTACAGAGTCCCACGTCGGGCTTTACTTACATACTCATTCTTATGAATCAATCCCAGCTCTGCCACTATACCCTGAAATTTATGGTCTAAAATTTTAATATTGTCTGCATGCTCGAGATTATTTAAATCGACAATTATATCGCATTGATGTGCCGGATCTCTTAACACAGGCACCCAGAAACAATTATTTTTAATCATTTCGTATGTGAGAAACTTGGGTAGTCTATAATTTGGGTATTTCAGGGTTCTTATTATATAGTCTAAATGTAACCGCAGTGTATGCGTGTATCACCAACAGTGAAACAGTTGGTCACGTCTTGTTTCCAGACTAATCATATAATTAGGTATGCTTTGTGGTATGCAAAAAAGTTTTTTTATGAAAAATCTTTGTAGTTGTTTCATTCACAAAATCCCCATACCTGTGCAGCGTAGCACATTATTGCTCTTGAAGCCACCTCAAAAATTTTATATTCGCTTGAGCAATTAACGAGTTTTTTATAAATTATCTTGTCCCAGATACTATTTAATGCCATTTTAGAGCACCTTAGTTTTTCCTTGAGATGTGCGACAAAAGACAATTTCGGTGTTAATATAACGCCAAGGTATTTATAAGAGGATACTATTTCAATGATATTTTTACCATATTTCCATGCCTCCGCTGCTCTTCTTCTGCCTCCTGATCCGAATACCATTATTTTTTACTTCTCCAGGTTAACCAATAGATTCCACTTGTTGCAGTATAAAAAGAGCTGATCTATCATTATTTGCAAAGTATTGGGATCATCTGCTAAAAGGACTAGATCATCTGCATATTTCAGCAGTTATATTGTCCATGTACCAATTTTTATTCCGCCTGTTAAGACATCATATATATCATTTATGAATAACGCAAATAAGAGTGGGCTGAGCAGACACCCTTGCCTTACGCCTGTTTCCGTTGCAAACTCTTCCGATAGGTTCACCCCATTCCATACACTTGCCTTCGTATTGCTATACAGTTGCTTTAGAATACGGAGATTTATTTGACATCCCTAAACTATGCAGTTTATAAAGAAGCGCAGCACGAACGATGCTATCAAAAGCTGCCTTAAAATCTACGTAGAATGCATAAACCCTACCTTTTTTGGTTAATAACTTTAAACGAATTGTACACGCTAATGAGTATATGCAATCTACTGTCGAGTAACCACGCCTGAAACCTGTCTGAAATTCATCTAAAATCGTATTATCCTGAACCCATTTTTCCAGTGGAGCTAAAAGTATTCCTGTGAATAACTTTCCACATGTATACATAAACGATATACCCCTATAATTTACTGCATCATTTGTATTACTTTTTTTGTAGATGGGGGATATTATCGATTTTTTGAATGATTCTGAAATTTTAGAGTTCTCGAAAATAATGTTAAAACATTTTGTAAGTTTCTCTATGTATGACGCTGAACATTTTTTGTAGAATTCATACGGAATTATGTCAAGACTTATTGTCCTTAGAACGCTCCAACACTCATTCGACTTCATATTTTTAAATTTCTCGGTCAAGTTCTTCGACAATAATTTCTGACTCTGCATACATGATCTGACTTGCTGTTATTTGCTGGTTTAATAATTTGTAAAAATACTTTGAGAAATCTTCAACCGACAAGTGTGCCCCACATATAAATTTTTTTGACCTAATTTCTTTTAAAACTGATCCCCAATCTTTTTGGTTTTGGATTTTGCAGAGTCTTTCTACCAGCTCATATCATAATTTCTTTTCTTATTACAGCAGAGTTTCTTAAAAATTTCATTCGCCTGACAATACAACTCTCTTACCGTATTCGAGCCCGATTTTTTTGTATAATTTTAGAAGCCTAAATGATTTAGCTCTTGCTGTTAGACATTCATAGTCAAACCATTTCTGTTTCAATACTTTGTTTTTGGTGTGAACCGGTTTGTAGTTGCAGTCATATTTTACAGCTGTATAAGTTATATTAGTGAGTAAAGGGATGCCAAAATTTGTTTCCGGATTTCTTGTTGATGTGTTATTGTTTAATACTTGTTCTATTGCATAACGAAAGATTATTGGGTTCTGTTTGCTCCAATTTAGCTTTGGCAAAAGATTTAGTGCATTTTCTGGGGCTGCTTTGTTACACACATCTATTAATAGTGTGAGTGGCATATGATCGGAGAAATTTTTACTTTCCACATAAAATTTGAACTTTATATTTAAAAAGTCAATCGGCACCACACAAAGGTCGTTCACCGACGAGCCCATTGTCCCAATGAAGGTCAGTTCTCCATTAAGATCATCCCTCGTTCGACCATTTAAAATTACCCCTCCAATGTTCTCTACCATTTCTAAGGAACGTTTACCTCTATTATTTAATACCTTATCTTTAGATAATCTAACTTCCGCGATATCTGCGTTTATTCCCATAACTTCTTGATCTAATATTTGACCTTCCCCTATCCTCACATTAGCATCTCCTAATATAATAATGTTTTTAATACGGTTTGATTCTGAAAAAAAAAATTAATTAAACTTTCAAATTCACTATTCCACTTATTGCAGTTTAAGTATATAGGTAAAATTCTGTAATGTATGTTATTTGTTAAAAAAGAGATGTAAACCATATCACCTTGACTCTGAAATTTCAGTTGATTCGCTTCAACAGTATTTAATTTAAGCCCATACACACATCCACCCTGTGCTCGACCAGACCTATTTTGTCTGGTTGCCGGTATCCAGTGCAACCTGAAACCACTAAGAACATTTTTATAACGATCCGTATTACATGCCTCTACCCACGATTCAAATAGCAAGAAAATTTCAAAATGTTTTAAATATTCGAAAAAACTAGGAAATAGTAACTTATTAGCTAAACCATTAATATTATATGACAGAATTTTAATTTGTTTGTTTATGACACTTATTTTATTTTCTATCCGGCGGACCGGTTTTGATTGCAATTCCCTAAGATCTTTAGAGATCTGTTTTGAGATTTTGAGTGTTAGGTAATATATATATGAAAATACATTACGTAACACTTTTTTTCTCATTACGTTACACTTTTTGTAATAATCAATTTACATGTCATGGATAGTGTGATGTAATTGATATTTTACTGTGATAGGAGTAGAAAAACAAATTTTTTGTATATATACAAGAATGGTTTTCATTTTATTTGTTGGTAACCTTCATAAGTTGTATACCAATCGGCAAAACTTCTAGATACAAAACTTTAGGACATGGACACCAATAAATTTTATAAAAATACGTCTTAAGCTCGTCTAGTTTCTATGTCCATCATCAATTCCTATTAATTTATTTTGCGACCGTGCGCCTAAATAGCACGAGGCCATTTCAGTTTCAAATCAAAGACATAAACCATTTAAAAAGAAAAATATTAATAATTTAACAATTATTATTTTTATAAATAAAACTGTAGAATTAATCTTAAACAAATTGTATTATTATTTCTTTTAGGTGGTCAACCAAAACATAGAGTGTTTCATTTAAATATGCCATTTTTGTTTTCATACAGTAACATTCAACAATCTAATAAAATTGTTAAGCTACAATGTTGTACAATAATCTCATCAATTATACCGGTTTTATTATCATTTCTAGTCCTTGGTGTCGAAAATAACTTAAACAATATCGGCTATGTTAGTTCACCTGTGCTATGGTTTCTAACGATATTTGAAGTATTGAAATATTTTGCAATCAAATATTTCTTTAAATTCGAAGATATTTCAGCCATGACTAATCTAAATCGCAATCAACGTGATAAAAAGAAAAATAAAGAATTCAAAATATTTAATATAAAATTTATGGAAATTATAAAAACTATAGCTATCGTTTTAATAACAATATTACTTTATAGTTTTATATGTGTAGTTTTGGGGGCTCCATTTTTAACCAATCATGAGCAAACAATTTCTTTATCAATGTTATTAACAATTACAACAATACTTCCTTTAATATTATTCCTCGGAACAACTGGAACTATCAAAATTTTATTCTCAGAAGAAATAAATTTCAATTCAAATATTTATAAAGAATATTTAGATTTATTAAAAGTTAATATAATTGGTGTTATATTAGGAGGATGGGCCGCATCTGTTGTTGCACCATTAGATTGGGATCGTGCTTGGCAGAAATATCCTATTCCAAATATGATTGGAGTGCTACTTGGATATTTATTTGCTAATATCTATTCGGCAGTTTATATATTATTAAAACCATGGATCACGATGTTGAAGACAAGTCCTTTCTTTTAAATTTAGGAACACAGTAATTGTAAGTTATAATTGATGTGCATGAAAAAGTTTTAAATATTTTTCGACAAAAGTGCAGTTAGTGTGGCAAAAAATTTATTTTTTAAACCAAAAATTATAGTATCAACTATAGCTTTACGGTATATTCAATTCCGTACAAGTTTTTTTAGTTATTACATTAACTGCACTTTCGTCTATTGTTCCTTTAATTATTTATTATATTATTATTAAATTTAAAATGCATATATCACTTTTGACTAATTATATTTTATCTCAATTGACGCGAGGGATATGGTAAAACATATTTTAGAATTGTATTAATTTTTATAAAATATATTAATGAATAGTAATTAGTTTAACTATAATATATTGGAAAATAATACAGTATTTGAACGAACAAAAAAATTATACAAAATTATGTTTTGATAATTGAATGAACATTTGATAGGTTGTGGTTATTTAAGATACAGTACCAAGTATGTTGAAAAATGAATTATATCCCCAAACTTTGTATCAACTTAAGTGTGAAATAATACAATTATTCAGAAAAAATTTCGAAATTTTGAAATTTCGATGAAAATTTGTTAATGATTTGGATACATACCAAAAGGAAATTATTATTTTGTAGGTTTTATTGAACAAAGTGTCGTGGTCTCCGAAACACTCATTAGTTTTCAATCTTTTAACTTTTCGATGTGGGAAGTTCTTGTTGTGTATGTATTTACACTACATTGTTATAGAGCGATTGTATCTATAATTGTATATCCATGTCAAGTTCTTAACTGAGCCAGTTAATAAACGTTAATTAAAACAATTCATTATAAGGTTGTTACTTATTCAAACATAAAAAATATATTTATAACTCATATTTATAACTCATAATATTTATATTTATAACCATTAGGAAATCTTGTTTCGATAAGTTAATAAGTGGAACTGTAAATTATTAATATAATAATCATTAAGATCACTTTCAATTTCTATTCAAATTAACACTATTTGCTTCAACTTTTATTTTCATTCATAAATACATACGTTTTGTTAACCCAACTAATAACTTGATTAAATTTTTAAGGTAAACAAAAAGAAATTGTAGTGAAATCTTAAAAAGTTTTATTTAATTTTTCAATTTATAATAATATTTCGATTTCATTTTCCTTGCCTATATTGTACGTTGTTAAATTTAGTTTGGGCAAATAGATTACGTAAAAGAGTTTGATTATCTAGTTACGTTGAGAGATAATCGCGCTACAATTTGTAAGTTGTTAAAAGTGTTTGGTTCATGTTTATGTATCTTACAAAAGCTTTGAAAACTTAGAAATGATCTTAAGCAATTCATAACATTTAACAATTTTTTAAAATTTCATTACCACTTTTTCCGTTAAGTTTTTACTCATTACAAATAACTAAAAGTTTCACGGTTTGAACTTCAATATATCTGATATCTCAAATTAAAGAGTAGCAGCTTTACTACTGATCCTATCAAAAATATACGTGCTATAGATAAAAACACACACACATTTGAAAATGTTTTAAGATAATCATCTAATATATGATAGCCAATACGGTTTTTGAAGATCAAATCAACAATCGATTTATTCATCGATTCATTTGGTCAAGATTTTAAATTTTTCCCGCCATCACAGTCATTGATTGTGTTTACATCGATTGCCACTTCCTTAACCATATATCAATTAGTTTGTGTGGCAATCAATTAGGCGAATGTTAAAATATTGGTTTATTAGGCGTCGTAAAGATCCAAAAAAATTACTCTCCATATAAATTACTCCACATTTATAAGACATACATTCGTCCCTTTATAGAGTATTGTTGTAAAGTTCTAGCCTCTGCTTTTGTTTCAATCTATTCCCTTTTGAACTATGTACTTAACTCTAAGGTCTCAGAGCACATATTAATGTGGGATGCCTGTCCAAAAGCGTAGTTATGTGTAGTTGTGACAGGTGAGGTTGTAGTTGTTAGTGCTAGGAATTGCAGAATTTTTATTTTTTTTTAAAAATTAAATTTTGTTTCTAGAATCGTCTTCACCATGATTTTCGTTATACAAGGCAACCAAACCAATAAAAGAAATACAAATATTTTTGTGAAATTGCATTTTTTTACTAAGAACAGAATATAGTAAACAAAATGTATTTAAACGACCATAAAATACAGATAATAATTTGTCTGGAAATATTTCATTTTTCAGATGCAAAAGTTTATTTTTATTATATTTAACAAACATTTTTTAAGATGACACGTTAGTGTAAAACTTCAATCTATATATTAGAAATATGTACTTAATTTGTGACAAGATTAACAATAAAAATTTGTGTTAAGTTGCGATATAGGGAGTCAGTTCGATATTACAAAATTCTTTTCCAACGACTTACCTTACGATTTAATCAAAATAAAACGCAAATATGTACTCCAGTTACTCCAAAATAACTAGATATGGAGATCTATTAGTGAATACAAGAGCAGGAGTCAAAAAATAATATATCTACTATTAATTTTAGATATATGTGCATTAATTAAGATTTTTCTATATTAGAAACCTCCCCTCGCATTACAGTAATTATGAATTTCCCATTAAGGTCACAATGTAAAATGCTGCAATTAGACAAATAGACTGATAGACAATAGACAAATACAAAATTAATATTGAATACATGGTACTAACAATAATTAATATTTTTGCTTTGTTTAAAATTTTACGTGTACCTTAAGTCATTAGCCTTCAATAAAACTATTATAATAAATATGCTATCATATATTATTAATGTTAAAATACATACTGACTAAAGAATTGGATTTCTATATAAATTCGAAGACTCGGAGATCCTTGGCTATTAAACCCAATGAAATCTGTTACCTGTTTTTACCATTTATGGAGATCTAACCTAGACTCTTTACAGACTTATATTTGTACCAGAGAGAAAATTCTCTGTCTTATTCAACAAAGTGTTTATAATTGTTAACATAAACGAAATACTAAAAACGGTAATTGTATCATATTATTATATTCGTAATTTTTTTCTGTAGTAATTTTTGTTATGTAACGACAAGTAAATAAATGGAAAGCAGATAAAGTTGTTTATTCATATGTAAAACGTGATACGATTTTTTCATTCTTAAAAAAATTAACAATAAATTGATTGATGATGTTCGTAATGAATGTTGTTAATATTTTTCGTTTTAACCGGTTAAAAGCAGGGTTGTGCCGTAGACAAAATAGATTACTTTACATGTATAGATTACGTGTAAATTACACGAGATATTTTCGTGTAAACTATTATGTAATCTATTTAATTGATATGTGCATTCTAAACTTTTTTAGCAATTAAATAAACTTTTTTCAAGATCGCAAGATCTTGTTTTTGACAATATTATTGATTATGTCTTTTGCGAAAAAATCGAAAAAATTTTCAGTAGGGATAATACAATATTTCCACATATTTCTTCTTAAATCAAAATTAATAGATTACACCAAATTTACATAGATGACATAGATTACATTACATAGAATTCATGTAATGTAATCTATTTTAGATTACGCGTAAAGGAACAACCCTGGTTAAAAGATTAAATGAAAAGAAGTTTCGTAAAATTTTATTTCTTTCAAAAATTTTTGTAGGCTTGCATTTATGCCAAATGCAAATCACAAAATATCAAAATACAAATTGTGAATATGATGATTTATTTGTTATTTACAATTTATAATTATACTTTACTAATCTATTCACGATTTGTATTTTAAAATTATTTTAGTAAAACTATCACACATTCGAAAAGTATAACAAGCACGTATTAATTGAGCAAAAGAAATTAAAATTTAAAATACTTAAACATAAAATTTTTTTTGTAACAGTTTCGTTTCGTAATTTTGAGTTAATGAATTCATCGGTTTTATCCAGGGTTGTTCCTTTACGCGTAATCTAAAATAGATTACATTACATGTAATCTATGTAATGTAATCTATGTCATCTATGTAAATTTGGCGTAATCTATTAGTTTTGATTAAAGAAGAAATATGTGGAAATATTGTATTAACCCTATGAAAATTTTTTCTTAAAAGACATGAATAATATTGTAAAAAGCAGGATCTTGCGATCTTGAAAAAAGTTAATTTATTGCTAAAAAAATTTAGAATTCACATATCAATTAAATAGATTACATTTATAGTTTAAATTATAGATTACACGAAAATATCTCGCGTAATTTACACGTAATCTATACATGTAAAGTAATCTATTTTGTCTACGGCACAACCCTGGTTTTATCTGATACCGTGAACTGTCTATTACTATTTATTTTTATAGTATAACTTGACTGTGCTTTTTGGTTATAAAGTTATATCCTTATTATAATTCGAAATCCTGCAATGTTCAATAACAACTACACCTTAAAACAATAATTACTAATCTAGAAAAATGTTTCTTTAAACTATGCGAACAGGACCAACAGTTTTGTGGAATGTTTGGTGGAATGGAATTACATATTTTTTATTTTTACAAAGACAAACCATTACCCATAAAAACATTTCATTAAAGTTATGTTTACAGTCCAAGAACTAAAAAATGCGAAGGTTGTTTATCCATCAGTAATAGTTTTGAGTTTGAATCACAATATATTTAAAAAATTATCGAAATTTTTTTTCCAATCAGAGGTACTAATTTACAACAATAGCAAATCAAGATAATAACAAGTCCCTTGATCTATTAAACAATTTAAATAAATAAAACATTAAAAATTAATATTATTTTTTAAATAAAAACTATTGATAATGAATGTATGAATAATATTGAAATTGCAAAACAGTATCTATTAATTACAAATGACAAAGCCAAACATGTATAATATACAAATGTTTTATTTAAGGTTTTAAAAGTGTTAAAAATATGTATATGAATGTGATACACGATTGAGTAAAACATCAGTTATTGTTAAGAAAATTATGTGTTAAAAAAAGTAAAGTACAAACATTACATATAACACTATTTTATTGTTTCAGTAGTAAAAAACTAACTGTCCTTGTTTAGTTATGCCTTCTTTTAGTTTTACTAATCATAATTAATTATAATTAGTATAATTATTTTTTATGTATAGTCATATAAAATTCAACTAATAAATAATTCATTATTATACATAATTTTTAAAGAAACAAACCATTATATTAAAATAAATGAAATATCAATTTAATTTTATTGAATAGCTAACCAATTTATTTTATATTTATAAATGCAGTGTATAAAATGTTAACAATAATGATATACCGTCATGATAATAAATAGACCAGTTGATCGTATTAATAACATTTTGAAATGTGTTGGTATCATCTGAAGGTATCGTAAAAAAATAAAAATTCTTTAATTTGTTTTTTTTAATAAAAAGTGTTGTGTAGTAGGAATTACATTATGTGTCACAACAACACATATACTTTTAAAAATCTGGTTGGTAGGACCAACGGACACGCAAAATAAGTGTTTTTTTGTTTACTTAAAAAAATGGATGGATGGTTGAGGAATTGTCAATAATTTAGCTTGTGACACACTCCTTGATCACACGACGCACCATCCTAAGCAGAAATTAGTTAGGAGAACATGAATGAAAACAGTCAGGGTGTGATCAGGGCCTGGTCAGTCCTGCAATCCCTATTAGGGCGATCTGATGTGGGTCTGTTCCGGGCCTGATTTCGTATTTGACACCCCTAGCTGAAATTTCAGTGAGCTAAAATTCACTAGAGTATTATCCATTTTAGAAATATATATATAGTTAAAATCGTTTCATGTGTGTTTTAGTTATCGCTTCTCGGCTGAAAGACTATAATAATACTGCTTAAGGTGGTATGTATATTTTAATTTTTTCCATTGTTATTTTTTTATTTTAATTTGATTAATTTATGTATATAATATATAAATATATATCAGGATCTGGTCCGGATATCCTAATCAGGGCCTAATCCGATTATTCCAATCAGGGTCTGATGACTGATCCGGTAATCCCAATCAGGATGCCCTACCAATGCCTGATCCGAATTAGGGCAAACCTGATCAGGACCTTACTTGAGCCCTGACAAATTTCTGCTCGGGATCTTCCTCAATGATTAAAACCCACATATAGAGTTATATGGAAAAACATTTCTTCGATGCAAGCAATAGCGCAGCATCATCAAGAAATACTCGATAACTAAGACTGAACGTGCTTGACCGTTAAATGAATATAGTTCATCTTCCCGCAACCTTAATACATCACCTTGTCTGGTGATATTTTACTACTATTGCCAGCGGTATGTGATATCACACATTCGTATGGCTACATCAGCTTAACGTTTTCGCCGAGGGTTCGTTAATAGTTTATTAACAACACAACAACAACATTTTTAATAACAACAATCGCATAATTTAGTTCATTTGTAGTAAGAACATAGTTGTTTTTCTTAAATGTAAAGCTTATTTTCGATGGTAAGTCAAAAACTAGAAACTGAAAACTAAATGTCGAAAACCACTAATCTGGACAGACAATTTACTGTCAAAATGTTAGCCAGGGGAAGTATTGAGAGCTACTAACGATCACTACTATCTAATTCCAGCGTCTGGTATACGGATGGCTTCCGAACCAACGAAGGCACTGGTGCAGGGGTGTTTGGTCCAGGACTATACGGTCATTTCCAGTGGACAACTCTACAACAGTATTTCAAACCGAAACCTTTGCCATAAACTACTGTGCTATGCTGAAATAGACTCCAGCAACACAATACAATACAATATCTCTGAGTCAGACGGAGTTATTGGTTTTAAATTCGACGCGCTTCAATTCTAAGCTAGAATGGGAATGCTACCAAAATCAACAAAAGATCGCAAAAACCAACCGTGTCACACTTGTGTGGGTACCGGGTCAAACAGGAACACATGGGAACGCAGTAGCATGCTCGCTAGCAAAGAAAGGCGCCAGTACAAAATTCGTTGGTCCACAGCAATGTTTTGACCGTCGATCGAACAAGAGTTCGCTCAAATGATTTATACGCTAGTTTACTTACACTAGTATACTTTTTATTGTAGGTATCTATTAGAACTCCTTAGAATTCTTGTACTTGATTGAATTGAATAAAAATTTTTGGAGTGAGTTAAATGAAAAAAAATTATAAGGTGAACTCGTGGACTTAAAAAAGCAAAAATCAAAAGATTTGAGAAATAATCTGCAAACTTAATAACTCCTCATAGAAATATTTTTGATTACAAGTCATTTCAAATTTTATTTTTTTCATATTATAATTTCGATATAAAATTGATTGAAGGAGAGCAACTCGGCGCCCGAGTTTTTTTTTAGGTTGCTGAATTCAAATATGGCATCGGCGAACACCCTAAAGACACCTGGTGTGCCGGAACCTCGACGTGGACTTCATCCCTGAGAGTTTTCCTGACAAGATCGCAAAAAACAAATCGAAATTCGTTGTGTGGCCGTTTTTTAAGGCGCTGAATCTAAATTTCACATCGAAAACGTCCCCCTGAACACTTGGTGCACTGGAACCTAGGCCTGAACGTCATCTCCAGGTGTCACATTTGCAAAAAAATGAAATGAAATTCACATCAAGGGGGTTTTTAGCTGCCCTCCTCGAATCAACCATCCGCGAGCAATGACCATACTTCAACTATCTAGTGCACCGGAACCTTTATCTTGACATCAATTCCCATGAATGTCAATCAAACTTGATGTTTTAATGGGTTAGAGACTGACGTCTGTAATGAAGCGCTACCTCGTTGAAACTCAACGAAGTAGCCTAGCAGGTCGCGTACCTAGCGATATTATGTTTTTGTCCCTGACCAGCGGCAACCTATGAGAACGAGTAAGAAATCCTGCTACTCCAGCACAAATAAACAATATAGTACGCGAAAAAGCATGATATATACGGAAATGAGGAAAAAGCAAGTGAAAGAATGTGACTCTGGCGACACTCTAGGCGAAAGAACCGCGATCAACCCGTCCAACCCCACATATACTCACATACTCTCACACCTCATACACTCTCGCACCCTCCCCCCACACGCACTCTCACACACATGCTCACTATCACCCATATCCACATCCATGCTCATAAGTTTAATATCTTAAAATGTTAATCCTTCACTTGCATTTTAACATCCAACCACATAGAGCTTTCATTGTGGTGCATTTTATGTTTGAACCATAAAAAAACCATGGCGGTACTTGAGGGTAAAATTGTTAAACCACCATAACGGTGAAGTAATTTTAAATTGATTTGAAGTTAAGGTCAAAAGTTCCCGTCAGAGATTGAATCATTTAGTCGATTATTGTTGCAATGAGTTGACTTCATGCATCATTTCCTAAAAATAAATGTTAGCAAATAATGCACGTTGTCTAAAAGTAATAAAACCTAAATCCCGCACAGTTACAATTTGGAATGCATGAATAGAGCTAGTAAGAAATATCATTTGTTGGTTTCACTGGAAATTGTTATCAGCTATCGGTTTCTCAGCAGGAAGTGATATAATTGTATAATACATCCATTTGCTTGTTGGTATAATAGCAATAATATAGAATTCCGATTCATCCTATAACACAAGTTCCAGGCGGTATGGTGGAACAGCCGGTCACGGTAGAAGATCCCATACCCAATATAGACGCTTCCATACTAAAATGATTAATATGTCCAAACCAATACCTAGATCATCATTACCACATACTATTACCATCAATCAATTATTTACGCAAAGTCCACCGTCTCAACATCGCTTATTATTAACCACCTTTTTTTAAATTAAATTAAATTTATAATACCAGAATCTACAAATAACGGTAGGTCTGGTTTGAGGTGATGGAAATAATCGAATGATGCGTGTAAAGAAACTTATTTAATCTAGCACATTCGCTTCTGACTCATGCACATGCTTATCCACATTCATATATTAATATACACACACTCATACGCATACATACACAACCATACTCATTCATGCATATTAAAAATAAAGTCTAAATATAACTCACCCCATGTGGTGGTGGACCCCACTCCTTCGATCCTGCTCTGCCTTAGCCGGTCATCGTTTTAGGAATTGTAGAACTTCAGAGAAACGTATATCATCGATGGATCACGATGATGGAACTTAAATATCTACAACTTTCAGCCAACCATATATTTTCAATCTATCAGGTTGGCGTAAAAATATTTATATCCTTAATGAGTCTCGTTGCCGTGATTCAAAAACAAACACCACACAAGTAAACCAATCAAATACTCGCTGGCTCCTGGTGCCGCAATTCTCATCCAACTTCGGCTCGTTGGGAATTTTATTAACAATAAATAGATTTACGTATTTGAGTTAAATGCTTGACAATCGAAATATAAAACTGAACTCAAAAATTCTTCGGCAAGTTTCACTTTCTCCTCAGTAATAATAACAGTTCACAAAACAATGTTTTGGTATCAACATTTTTATTTATAAACATAAAAAAAGTTCCCGATACAATTATCACACAGTTCTATTGGTTTAGAATCAACAAAAAATTATTTTTTTTTATTTTTATTACTTATTTTCGGAATCGTATCACTTTAAAACTAATCATATCTAGATTATATAAATCAATAACTATCGAAACTTTTATACATTGATGTACAAACAAAAATTCACATGGAACAAGACAAAACATTGTCCTAATTAATTTAATTCTAGTGACTAAATTTACGTGGCACGAATTAAAATAAATTTGTTGATTATTAGAATTATTTTCACACAGCCGAAAGAAATCTAAGTTGACTAGCCATTGATTAATTCACATTACCGATAACATGAGCTGATTCAATTAATGATACTAATTTCTTTTTTATAATCACTTCAATACATGATACGTGACCGAAGACATGCAATTCGTTAACACACTCACTAATAATTTTTGTTTTTAGCACGGGCTTATTAATTGTTATTCTTCTTACCATCCCAAAAAACATCGATATCCAAAAGGAAAAAATCCTTTTTTCTAGCTCCACATGTAAACGTCAAAAGCAATCAACAGCTGTGAGTTTTCTTCACAAAAATAGTCGACTAAGAGACTTTATATGTAATTATGTTCTAGAATACACGTCACCAAACATATATCAATTTTTTTATATAAATTTGTAGGTACTAAATTTTTCTATTTCAATTGCATTTATATGTGTTTTAATAATATATGTTATTATGTTATATGTTTTAATAATACACGTCACAAACAGATAGAATTTTTTTGTTTTTTTTTAACTGCATTGAAACATGTAATTTTTTTTTAAATGTGAACTAATGGAACTTCTACACTTAAAAAAATTGAACTAATTGCAAAACCCCCGATATATCATAGCCCTACACACTCACGCCATTTGCAATAAACAATGAACATTGCCATATGCAAAAAAGTGGATTAGTGTTTTTGATTAAATATTTTTGAATTTTTTTATATGGAGTTTTATTTTTCCAGATGGCGTTATGAGCGTTATGGCGATTTTTTGAATTTTTTTTATATTGAGTTTTAATTTCAAAATGGCGCTACAAGTTCACGATTTTTACTGTGCTAAAAAATGAAAAAGGCTTCTATATCGGGGGTTTTGCTAATTGAACTAAAGTAAATTGACTACGTTAAAAATTTTACTACTTAATTTATTGGAAAAAAACGTGAATTCCAAAATAACTTACACAGTTTGGATATTCACGAGAATTTTCGAAATGCAACAAGAGACCGAAGCTATCAATCGCGTTCTATTTATAGTCTGAAAAAATAGTAGCATGGACTGGTAGCTCGTTTTAATAATTTAAAGAACCCACAAAGAAAATATATTTACCAATATCTTGTACTAAAATTGGAGAATAATTATAAACAGAAACATGGTTTATGAAACGATTGTAGGACATCTACATGGGAATAGCGCAAGTTATCGTACACTTGTTCTATGCTAATTTTATAGCAACCAACGACCACAACTTGAATAAAGGAAATTACACTGGAAAATATTACACAACTGTTTTCGAACAATCTTTTCTTTGTTTTGATGCAATTACGGTTTGAGTTTAAGAAAAAAATTAATTATGAAAGTCCCAGCTAATACAAATTTGATGTATATGAGAAAATAGGGAATCTATAAATCAGGGAATTACACAACTTTTCGTTGATCACCAGACTACGCCATAACACGTCAATACTTCAATAGCTGTTTGGAATTGTTGATTCTAGTTAAATTATGTGAGGAGGAAAGAAATCGAATGAATAGAAAGTCACTATTTATGTAATTGGCTTTTAAAAACTTTTTGTTGAACTCAAATCAAATACAATCCAACTCTAACTTTACCTTACCTCATTAATTAATAACTTTAATTTTTAAATATGTTACTAAATATCAAATTCTTCATCAAGTGACACATCGCTAGTCTGTTCATTTTCTTCATCATCAACTGACATATTTGTAAGTAGATCATCTTCCATATCTAAGGCCCCTCTCTGCCGCAATAACGTTTTCAACTGAATATCTTTCAGTAGTGTTGCAAGTTAAGCCTTCACAAATTTTACAGGCTAGTTTGCAAGAGAGGTCGTGCTTCCTGCAACTACAGGTCAACAGATTACAATCTGCTGCGCATTCACAGAATATTAGTTCCATAATATTCTTGGGCACTGGCCGCAGGTTTTTGTGTTATTTCCACAAGGACGAGTGTGTTGTCTTCCCTTCTCCCCGCGTGAATTTTGGGAGTCGCACGGAGATGACGTTCATCAGCGATCCTGAGCTCCAGGTCGGCTGTGGGTTAATTTGAACATCATAATCGTGATCAGCGACATCGAAAACCCCCTGAGTCTTATTAACAAAATTATTTAATTTTTTTAAAGCGACTTCAAAAAAATCCATTTTTGGCTGCAGCCATACAATTTCCGGTTTGTATAAAATACAAAGTACATACATTTTTTATAAATAATTTTTGGAAGCGAGTGCAAAAATTCCGAGATTTTGGCTGTTTTAGTGCTTCATTGCCTCGACTACTTGTGTTTTGCAGAAATCGTTTTTCTTTAAGATGCACTTAGTCTCCCAAAAAAGAGTATAGGATGTTGAATATGCTTAACTTATATTCTTGTTCACCATTTTCTTACTTGCTTATCAAATAATTTTTAATTTTAAGATTCTAACATTCTGACCACCTTATAATCTAATTTTAATTTCAAATTGAATGTGTATTAATAAGATAATTGTTTTAAATTTTAACGTATTTTATTCTTCGAAATTCATTTCGATTAAAAATAGTATATTTCGCTAAAAGTTATGAAAACCCCATTTTTCGTACGTGAACTTGCTCACAAAAAAGCGCTAGCGGTGAGTGGAGCAAGTTCACGAACGAAAAATGGTTTCATATCTCACATAGAAAATACTATTTTTTCTATGCGAAAAGTAAACTCACTAGTGTAAAAAAATAACAAATTATAGTTGCTATGGTTTTTCATATAATTTTACAAAGTATTTTAAACAACGTAGCCATGAAAAAATAGAATATAAATTTTGAATGTTTTGTTGTCGATTTATAACTTTATAATTTATAGTAAATATCGATTATATATTAGTATCATAGAAAAAATTGCATTTCCTACGCGAGATAAAACCGTTGTTCGTTCGTAAACATGTCTCACTCGACGCTAGCGCGTCTCGTGAACAAATGTTTACTCACGAAGAAAACAATGTTTTCATCTCTTGTAGGAAAATATACTATTTTTACTATGGTAAGTAAAAATTACATACAACTATTAAATTAGAAAACCACAACATGTTGAATTCGATTTAGTTACAGTTGAAGACTTTGAAACTACATGAAAATAAATATCATAGTAACTACAATTTATTATTTAGTAAAAATTTGTTTATTTGTAAACTAATGACTTTCTAGATTCAACAGTTAATCCCATCCATAGTTTTGCTGATGATAGCATTCTTCATGCGTCACATGAAATGCCCAATTTTTATGCACTATCAAATCTTAATGTCGCTAGATCAAACTTGATAGAGTCATTACATATTGATTTAAAACAATTTTAGATTGGGGAGTTGCTAACAGTGTTGAATTCAACACAAGCAAAACTCAAGTTTGCCATTTTTCTAGGTTATCAACAGTCAACACCTACTCCGTTTTCATTGAAGTTTGATTCAAATGATCTTCAAGAGAAAGAATTTGTTAGACTTCTGGGAGCTGAGATTGAAAATAATATGAAATGGAATTCTCATATTTTTAGCCTAGCTAATAACGCTGTTCAAAAATTAAGATTTTTGGATCGTTGTCGTGATAGTCCAAGAGCTAGTGAACCCTTTGGGTAACGGTCGTTCTGTAAGGCTAGGACCACCTGGCAGGCATCAACCCTGCACGTCATCATCCCCTATATTTTTGAAAGTGTAAAAAAAATTAAAAAAAAACTTCTTCCTGTAAGCTTGAAATTTTTATATTGTAACGTTTCTTAGCCGAGTTACAATTATTTAGTTCGATCACTAAATCAGGAAATTTAAAACACAATGGATTTTCTAAACGTTATAATTTTATTCTTTCAAGATTTTACAATAAAAATATTTCTCCTATTACTATTCCCCTTTTAGTTCTTCTTGTACTAACAATATTTCAACACTTATAATTCTTTTATACTTGTTCACAATATCACTTTTAACTTTCTACTTATAACACTGTTAATTTTACTTCGCCTTTATCACTGCTAAATCTTTATACTTTTTGTATCACTAACAATTTTATACTGGTTGTATCCTCGAACAACACCTTTTATATATACTACATGAAATAGCCTCGAAACTGCTGTAATGTTCTAGATAGAACACACCCTTTTTTTTCCTTTATCAACAATAAGACGATCTTCAAATATTGACACCTAGGTGTGAAATCTATTCTTTTCAATTGTTTTATTTACCAATTTTTATTTCGTTAACCAATCCTTATTCGATAAAACAAATACTTCCTATTAAATGTTTACTTTGGTTGCATTACCTTTTGTATCTTTTGATTTTTATATTTGTAGAACTAACGAGAATTTTCTTGAAAGTTCTATTGTTGTTGTATTCTATCATCTTCCATAATCGTCACATTCTCCCCCACTTATTTCTGTTCGTCCCGAATAGAATCTAAATCTCCCCCTCTGTAGGGTGCTAATCTTTCTAGATGAACGACTTTTGGTTTCGCTCGTTGACCTTTCTTTATTCGATAAACGACATCGTTTAATTTTGTTATGATGGTATAAGGTCCTTCCCAAGATGTTTGTAGTTTTGGAGATAGTCCTTTTCTCCGCTGTGGATTGTGTAGCCACACTAGTTGTCCTTCCTCAAATCCTTTGTTGTTTGCGCGAATGTCATACCGAGCCTTCATTCGATCACTGGATATCTGTGCTTTCTGTCTGACAAACGTGTGTACCTCCTCAAGTTCTTTTTGAAGTTTATTAACATAATCTTGTACACATAATGTTGACGATGGAATAATCCCAAACTTCAGATCACCAGGTAGCCGTAAATCATTTCCAAAAATGGTTGTAGCAGGCGTCGTTTTGGTTGTATCATGCACTGCTGATCTATAAGCCATCAAGAATAACGGAATATGACGATCCCAATCACGTTGATTCTTGTTCACTACTTTTGCTAGATATTTCTCAAGAGTAGCATTAAATCTTTCAACCATGCCATCTGATTGGGGATGTGAAGCAGTTGTTCTAGTTTTATTAATTCCAAGCATCTGACAGATTTCTTGAAATATGGTAGATTCAAAATTTCTTCCTTGATCTGTGTGAATTTCCATCGGTACTCCGTAGCGACTTATCCAATTGCTAACTACTGCTTCAGCGATCGTTGTTGCTTCTTGGTTTGGTATTGCACACACTTCTGGCCACTTGCTAAAATAATCCATTATGACTAGCACATATTTGTTGTTGTTATCAGAAGTCGGAAATGGTCCAGCTACATCCATCGCAATTCTCTCGAATGGTGCTCCTACATTATACTGCCTCATGTTACCACGGCTTCTTCTTGCAGGTCCCTTTGCAGCCGCACATTGATCGCATGCTTGACACCATTCCACTACCGATTGACGTGCTCCTGACCAATAAAATCTACGCCGTACTTTAGCAAGGGTTTTGTTAATACCCAGGTGACCGCCACTGGTTCCTTCATGATATTCCTTTAATACTTGAGGTATTCTTATTTTGGGAACTACTATCATTGATTCTTTAACTGATCCGTCAGGACTTTCCCAAATTCTTTTCAAGCATCCATCTTCAATACAGAGGCTGTCCCATTGTGCCCAATATGCCTTTAATGTTTGACTTTTATCGGCAATCTCACTCCATGTAGGTTTTTCTCCCGTTTCCTTGCACTTTATTATTGGTGCCAAGCTCGGATCTTCCAGTTGCTCCTTCCTTACCACTTCATGCGTCCAGTCTTCACTAGGAAGCACTTGCAGAAGCCTGACATCAATAATGTTTTCCTTACTTTCCGCCCGATTACAGTGCTTGCATTCCACCTGGCATGGCCTTCTTGATAATGCATCAGCATTTCCATGTGCACTTCCCCTTCGATGTTCAATGTCGAAATCATAAGCTTGTAAGCGTTCAATCCATCGTGCTACTTGTCCTTCCGGGTTCTTAAATTGCAGTAGCCACCTCAATGCTCCATGATCAGTTCTCAAATGGAATTTTTGGCCGTACAAATACTTGTGAAAATGTTTTACACATTCCACTATAGCCAGCAATTCTTTACGGGTTACACAATAATTCCTTTCTGGCTTGGACAGTATTTTTGAGTAATAAGCTATTACTTTTTCTTGTCCATCAATTTCTTGAGATAACACTCCTCCTATACCATCATTGCTGGCATCAGTGTCTAATATGAATTTAAAATTTGGTATAGGGTAAGCCAGAACTGGTGCTGTGCACAATCTTTTCCGAAGCTCCACAAAAGCATCTTCTTGCTTTTCGGTCCATTCAAAAGCTTTATCCTTCCTCGTGAGCTCATGTAGACTCTTAGCAACATTCGCAAATCCTGGTACAAAACGTCGGTAGTAAGTGCACAATCCCAGAAAACTGCGAAGTTCATGTAAATTCTTAGGTCTTGGCCATTCTTTTACTGCTGTGATCTTATCAGCATCTGTGTGTATTCCATTCGTTGTTACTTTGTGCCCCAAGTATTTTACTTCTTCTCTGAATAGTGTACATTTCTTTGGACTCAATTTTAGTCCTGCTGCTTGGATTCTCCCGAAGACTTCTTCTAAATTCTTCAAATGATCGTCAAAATCCTTGCCCATTACAATGATGTCGTCCAAGTACACAAGGCACGTTCTCCAATGTAATCCTTTCAGCACACGTTCCATTAAACGTTCAAATGTTGCGGGAGCATTACATAGTCCGAATGGCATAACGTTAAACTGCCATAGCCCACTACCCACACTAAACGCTGTCTTTTCTCGATCCTCTTCTTGGACTTCTACCTGCCAATAACCACTTTGCAGATCTAATGTTGAGAATAATTTGGCACCTGATAATGTGTCCAAGGTATCATCAATTCGAGGTAATGGGTAGCTATCTTTCTTTGTTACTGCATTCAGTTTTCTATAGTCGACGCAGAATCTCATAGTTCCATCCTTCTTTCCAACTAAAACCACAGGTGAACTCCATGGACTATCTGATTGCCCGATAACACCAGCCATTTTCATATCCTTTACCATTCTATCAGCTTCTTCCCGTTTTGCTAATGGTAATCTTCTTGGTGCTTGGCGAATCGGCATCTCTGCTCCCGTGTCAATTTTATGTTTAACCAGATTAGTTCTTCCGTTGTCTGCTGATGTGCTGCAGAAGATGGACGAATAACGTTCCAGCAACTGCTCTGCTTCTTTCTTTTGTTCTTTTGTAAGCTCTGTTGTCCACTTCTGTAGTAGATTTTGTATTTCTTTCTTCTGCGTTTGATTTTCGACTTTCCTTTCTGTGTGCTGTTGTTCACATTTCACAATGGTAGTTACTTCTTCACATTTACCGACGATTGTTCCTTTCTTGAGGGTTTTTATTTTGTCTGACAGATTTAGTGTTCTTATCGGTATTCTTAAGTTTTCATCTGGTACAACTAATGTTTTCCCTATAATGATCTCTTGATGTTGAAGACCATTTTCATTGGCTTCCACAACCCACAACCTTGGTGACCCAGAATCTCTCTCCAATCTTCCCCAGACGATTGTTTCGGTATTAGGTGGCAGCTTTTCGCGATGTTCCAATATTATTCGCCTCATACTTGATTCTGCACCATTCATCTGAAGAACCAACTCTACGTTACCATACTTGAGTACTCCATTTCCAGCGTCTATTACAAATCCATTCGGCCTCATGAAGTCCATTCCCAAAATTACTTCATCAACGATGTCTGCCACTAGAACTTCATGCTGAAAGTGCGTATTTCCAATTTTTATATCGGCAATTTTGCTTCCCCTGATAGTTGCACTTTCCCCTGTTGCTGTTTGTATTCGATATTTTTCTGCTGGTTGTAATTCCCCTTTTAGTAAATCTGTACGGACTATTGTGCGAGTTGCTCCAGTATCTAGCGTAATGATACAGTTGTTGTCATCAATTTTAGCTCCAATCGTTAAACTGTCACCATTCCTTGCGATTCTTGAAATAGGGATGGAGATTATGGGGCATTCGGTTGTGGGAGCCAGCTTACGCTGTTCAGAACCTTGAAGGGATGAAGAAAGTAACAACAACAATAGAAAATACGTTCACTATTTATTAAAACGAATTATTGTAGACGGGTTAGATTTATTGATTTATGTATATATTAATTTACAATACTTTAAACACTTTATTTATGTAAAATACTTACACACATACAATCAATTACGAATTTACAACGGCATTTATTTACATAATCAATCTAATGAAAAACCATTTAAATATATATAAAAATTTAGTGTTGTATCAGACTTCAATTAAGAATCAATAAACAATTAAAATTGTCAGTTCATTGTTTCATATACCTATATTACAAAATATTAGTTTGGGTTACTCGGAATAATCCTAGTGAAAGTGAAGGTTTCCAGAATCATCATCCTAACATCATAACATGGTCCTTCGAGCTGGGATAGCAAGGAAATTTTGGAGTTCAAGAAGGATTTTCCGAAGACTGTACAAATAAATAGGAAAGCCACGCTATTTCAATAAGCCCGCCATCCACATTTCGTACTACGATAAACCGATAAGTATAACATTTATTTTGTTTAAACTATATACTAAACTATATAAATTCGATCGATAAGGAACAATAATTAAACTTATAAGTTTTTAAAGATAAATAATGTTTCTAAACCTGTGAAATCGAAAATTCTTGAAAAAAAAAGTAGCGGGACAAAGGTAGTCAAAACTGTTAGCTCTGTTATTTTCAATACATTAATGAACATTTAGATGATTTCAATTTATAATATTTAAAATAAATATTATTGTGATTTATACGTTAATTAAAAAAGAAGTTCTGTGGTGTTTTAAATGTTGTAAATATATGTGATAGTAATACATTTAATTGTGTAAAACTTTATATATTATATATTTTTTGTTTGTTTGCAATAACGTGTCGTTTTTTAAATAATGAATGGGTTAAAGAAAAGACGTAGTGTGCTGAAGGGTCAAATGACTAGATTGACGGATTTTGTGAATAATAAAATCAATGAAGCTACGTTGGAAGAATTAGAGTTGCGTGCGGAACGCTGTGAGATGTATATGGGAGATTTCGTGAAAATAGAAGATGCCATTTTTGCTATTGATGACAAGGAAGAATCTGGTGTGCCAGAATTCGAAGAATATTATTATCATGCACATTCGAAAATCAAGGCGAAAATTCGGGATATCCAAATGCAAAATCAACAACCAAATCTCGTTGCAAATGATACATTAAACAATACGCTAGCTTCAACATCTGCCATAGAAAAGCTACCGCGACTTAAGATTCCGACCTTTGATGGAAGCTATGCTGATTGGCAATCATTCTACGACCTTTATACACAAGCTGTTCATAACAATTCTTCGGTATCAGCAGCTCAAAAGTTTCAGATTCTAAAAGGTGTGTTGCAAGGGGATGCTTTACGTACAATTAAGCATTTTTCGGTAACCGATGCAAACTATATCCAGGCATTTCAGATGTTGAAGGAGACGTTTGACAAGCCAATTATGATTATCCAATCATACATATCTACATTCGTTGATCAACAACACATTAAAGAAGCAAATGAATCAAATTTTGAACGACTAGTTCAAACATATGAGGAAGTTACTCGAGGACTTAAGGCTCTAGGTTCATATGCTGAATCAAGAGATCATTGGATTATAAATATTGGATTGAGCAAATTAGATGTCGAGTCACAAAAGTTATGGAGTTCCATAGTAGTTGAGAAATCCGAGCCAACGCTCACTGACTTCTACACATTCTTAAAAAAAAGAAGAGATAGTCTTAAAGCATTTAGTTGCACCATAAAATCGCGGTCTAGAAATCAACGACCATCAGAACGTGTTAGTTCAATGCATGCTGAGAGTCAAGACTCATGCGAAGCTTGTGAGGGCCCATCGCATCATCTAAGTAGTTGCAATGCCTTTAAGGAAATGTCAGTAGAAGATCGGCGAAAATTGGTTGGGAAAATGCAGAGGTGTTTCAATTGTCTATCGAAAGGTCATCGGGTATACAGATGCAAATCGCGGTCTGCCTGTCACGATTGCGAACGAAGACACCATCATCTTCTTCATCTAGCTGAACCACAAACACCTGATCCCATAAAACCCCAACAACAATCAACGTCACAAGAAGATGGGGAAAGTAGTGTTTCATTAAATATTTCTGAAAATGGTCATATTTCTCATAAATGCATTGCTGTGTTACCCACCGCACTGGTGAATATCAAGGATAGTTTGGGAAGTCAACAACTTTGTCGTGCCTTATTGGACTCAGGATCCCAGAGATCCTTTATTTCAGAGTCCTGCGCTCAGAGACTAAGGTTGCGCCGTAGGAACGCACGAATTGTTGTGACAGGTCTAGGATCCAATGCAGCAGCGACAACAAGAGGCATTGTCGATCTTGAAATCAGCTCTCGTCTCCAATCAACTCAGAAGATCAACCTGCAAGCACTTGTCATATCAAAGGTAACTTCAAAGCTACCTTCGCGGAGAGTTGATGTAACAAATTGGAGCCAAATTAACGAGTTGCCGCTGGCAGATCCTGAATTCAACGTACCGGGAGAAATTGACGTGTTGATAGGCATTGATCAATTCTTCAATGTTTTGAAATCTGAACAATTAAAATTTGAAGACTTGGCAATTGCTCATAACTCCATATTTGGGTGGATATTGGCGGGATCTGTTCAACAAGAGGCATTAACCAGATCCGTCATTAATTTACATATTGGAGACGATGTGGACAAGTTATTGAAGCAGTTCTGGGAAATTGAAGAAGTTTCTAGTATTGATGCACAAACTAGTGCAGAAGAGTTCTGTGAAGAACATTTTAAACAAAATTATTCTAGGGCTGCTGATGGAAGGTTTATTGTTCGTCTTCCATTTACAACTGATGCTATAAATCTAGATGCATCTAAAGATAGAGCTGTAAAGAGGATGACATCAGTGGAAAGACGTTTTCAGAAGGATCCGAACTTTCATTCACAGTATTTGGAGTTTATGCGCGATTACGAAAGGCTCGGGCACATGGAGAAAATTCCTGAACATGAAGCAGATGGAAACAATCGCCATCGCTTTTATCTACCACATCATGGAATCATCCAAAATTCGGGAATGAAGAAAAAGCTTCGCGTAGTTTTCGATGCGTCAGCCAAGAGCCTTCATGGGACTTCTTTAAACGACCGGTTATCAGTCGGGCCAACGATTCAACAGGGGCTTATTCCTGTTTTACTCCGATTTCGATTTCATCGCTTTGTTTTTACCTGTGATATTGAGAAAATGTATCGGCAGATATTAATTCACAAGAACGATACTGATTACCAACCCATAGTATGGCGCGAAGATCAATCAACACCAATGATGACTTATCGACTCTTAACTGTCACTTATGGTACATCATGTGCTCCATTTCTCGCAGTTCGTGTTTTACAACAAGTTGCTGAGGACAATGAAGATATTTATCCAGAAGCCGCTGAAGTTATACGACGAGACTTCTACGTAGACGATCTGATGACTGGCGCTGCTGATATAGAAGAAGCAACAAAACTTCAAGAAGCCGTCATTCAATGTCTTAAAACTGCAGGTCTCAGCCTAAGAAAATGGTCTTCGAACTCTTCAAGGGTTTTGGAAAATATCACAGAAGAGGATCGTGAATTAAAGACCATTAGTCTATTAGATGATCACAGTGTAAAGGTTTTGGGAATCCAATGGGATCCATCTGCTGATCAGTTTAAATTTCAATGTTCAATGGATGAAACACCAATTCTTACAAAGCGAGGATTTTTATCAGAAGCGTCTAGGTTGTTTGACCCATTAGGTTGGCTCGCACCATGCACCATCATTATTAAAACAATGTTCCAAAAACTTTGGTTACATGATCTGAATTGGGATGATGGTCTGCCAACTGACTTTGTTAACAGTTGGTGCAACCTTCGAAATGAAATGTTGAATGTAGACCAGATAGAAATACCAAGATGGTTACCAACCTCAACGTCCAGAATAGAGCTGCATGGGTTCTCTGATGCCTCTGAAATGGCATATGCTGCAGTGATTTATGCCAGAACCTATCATAACGGAGCCTGGATCACGAATTTGTTGATGTCTAAAACTAAGGTTGCCCCCATTCAGCAACTTTCAATCCCACGTCTGGAGTTGTGTGGAGCCAATCTTTTGATTAAATTGATGCTTTATGTACAAAAGTATCTTACTACGAATGATGTTACGATAACCTATTGGACCGACTCTACTATTGTGCTGCATTGGATTTCATCATTACCACGACGTTGGAAAACTTATGTGGCAAATCGAGTGTCGAACATCCTCCAGCACTCTAAGGGTAACCAATGGCATCATGTTAAATCTAGTGATAATCCCGCCGATTTAGCGTCGCGCGGTGTTGTTCCTTCGAGTTTATCGCGATCGCGTTTGTGGTGGCATGGGCCTGTGTGGATGCAGTATGATGAATCTCAATGGCCAGCTGAAGCTGTTATAAAGATCAAAGACGATGTTGAGCGAGCTGAGGAGAGAAAACTAGTCGTGCATGTTTTCCAAACTACCACCGAAGATTCTGTCGTAGCACTACTCGTGAATGCGGTGTCTTCATATCCAAAGATTATACGAGTCTGGGCATATGTACGGCGATTTATTATGATCTGCCAAAAACGGTTCAAACGGGATGTCTCAATGCTTCTTACTGTTGAAGAAATCGTGAAAGCTGAAAAGGATCTAATACGACAATATCAATGCATGGATTTTGCAGAAGAAATACAATGTCTGAAAAACAAGAAGATCGTCCGCTCAGCCAGCAAAATTAAATCACTCTCGCCTTATCTTGATGATGACCTCATTATTTGTGTTGGAGGGCGTATTCAGAATGCTGAGGTTTCTATGGCTACGAAACATCCCATAATTCTCTCTGGTAAAAGCAAATTAGCTGAACGAATTGCTACAAATGAACATTTAAGGAATTTGCATGCTGGACAAACTTTGCTGGTCTGCACATTGCGGCAACGGTTTTGGATCATAGGGTGTAAGGATTTGGCGAGAAGAACAGTACGAAGCTGCATGAGATGTTTCAGGTTTAGCCAAAACTTATGTCACCAACGAATGGGTAACCTTCCTAGCGCACGAGTTACATACTCTCGTCCATTTCTAAGGGTTGGTGTTGATTATGCCGGCCCAATTCTTGTTAAACCAGCAAAGGGACGACATAAGGCACATAAAGGTTATATATCTATTTTTGTGTGCCTTAGTACCAAAGCCGTACACATAGAGTTGGTTAATGATGCATCAACCGATTCCTTTCTTGCTGCAGTGCATCGATTTTGTGCAAGAAGAGGGGTGTGCAGCGCGTTCTATAGCGACAATGGGAGCAATTTTATCGGAGCTAATAACAAAATGAAAGAATGGTTCCTAATGTTAAATAAAAACACTAATCATATTTATTCATCTCTTTTAAGGGAGCAAATACAATGGTTTTTTAATCCTCCAGCAGCGCCGCACTTTGGAGGGTTATGGGAAGCAGCCGTCAAGTCGACTAAGTTTCACTTAAGACGTGTTCTTGGCGAGTCTATTCTTACTTACGAAGAGATGAGCACATTACTTGCACAGATTGAAGCTATCTTAAATTCACGTCCCATCTGCGGTACGAGCTCGTCCGATGAAGAATTTCTCACCCCAGCGCATTTCCTGATTGGTCAACCACTCACAATGATCCCTCAGCCAAGTTTGGTCGATGTCAAGATGTCGCATTTAACGAGATGGCAAATGACACAGAAGCTAATCCAGCACTTCTGGTCGAGATGGCACATTGAGTACCTAACAAGCCTTCAAAGCTGCAACAAGTGGTTGAAAGAAGAGAAAAATTTGATGATCGGAGATTTAGTTTTGGTCAAGGATGAAAACTCACCTCCAGCAAAATGGCATATTGGCAGGATTGAGAAGACTTACCCTGGAAAGGATGGACTAGTCCGTGTGGTGTCAGTGAAAATAGCCGGAGGGTCATTTGAACGCCCTATACATAAGTTGTCGAAATTACCAATAGCTGTTGAAGCCGAGGGTTCAAGGCGGGCGGAATGTTCAGAACCTTGAAGGGATGAAGAAAGTAACAACAACAATAGAAAATACGTTCACTATTTATTAAAACGAATTATTGTAGACGGGTTAGATTTATTGATTTATGTATATATTAATTTACAATACTTTAAACACTTTATTTATGTAAAATACTTACACACATACAATCAATTACGAATTTACAACGGCATTTATTTACATAATCAATCTAATGAAAAACCATTTAAATATATATAAAAATTTAGTGTTGTATCAGACTTCAATTAAGAATCAATAAACAATTAAAATTGTCAGTTCATTGTTTCATATACCTATTTTTTTTTTTTTTTTTTTTTTTTTTAATAAAATGTGTTGTGTAATAGGGTTTAGAATATGTGTCACAACAACACATAAATACCTTTTAAGACCTAGGTCTAGACCTGGGTCCCACAACAACTGGCGTTCTGAGGTGTAGATTAACGCTTTTTTTAAACATCTGTGGGTTGAAGCCACCTGAGACTAAGTGTTCCGGCAAACTATTCCATTTGTACGCAGTTCGGACAAAGAAGTCTCTCTGCGATCTGCCAGTATGACAGCGCGGGATCTTTACCGTTTCACTGGTTGCGGCAGCCGATTGCCGAGTGGAACGGGGGTAAGAATAAGTTTGAGGCATGATGCCGCTGATTTCATCTGAGCACTGCTGATGACGATATTTGTAAAAAACAACGAGGTCAGCAACAGTGCGACGATGTTGTAGGGAATCAAGTTGTGATGTCAAAGTTCGATCACCTACAATTCGTATAGCTCGCTTTTGAACAGAGTCCAAGAGGGCCAAGATGGAAACAGAGGCAGCACCCCAAACTTGACAGCAGTACTCCATACAGGGACGAATATAGGACTTATAAACATGGAGCAATTGGTATGGAGTGAAAAATTTTTTGCATCTATTTAGGAGGCCGAGTTTTTTAGACGCGCTTTTTGCCATCGCCATTACATGATCGTTCCAGAGTAGGTCATTTGAAACTGTGACACCCAATAAACGAATGTTTTTACATTCACCTATTGGTTCATCACACATACTAAATAAAATATCTTTGGGGAACTCGGTCTTTAATCTGGAAACAATCAACAGCTGTGTTTTGGTGGAGTTGAAATTGACAAGGTTTTGGTCACCCCAGTCGGCGACTTTATTCAGGTCTTTGTTCACGTTTATGGCAGCGTCTCTCCGGGCAGGATTAATTCGTTCGTGCATTTTACCTTTTGAAGGAAGGGGCTCGAACGACTTGTGCAGAGTACTATCATCTGCAAAACTATTTATTGGGTTGCTGGTGATTTTCAACAATTCGTTGATATAAATCAAAAATAGGGTTGGGGACAATACTGAGCCTTGGGGTACACCAGCGTTAATTAGTTTAGACTCAGAAGAATATCCGTCTAAGGTTACCGAAATGTATCGGCCGGATAGAAAATTTTGAATCAGCTTCACAACATTGGGATGAAAACCGTACGCAACGAGCTTGTTGATTAAGTTGGCATGCCAGACTCGATCGAATGCCTTGGAGATGTCTAAAGCGATAACGTATGTTTCACCACCTTTATCAAGTATGCTGTTCCAACAATGCGCTACATAGTTTAATAGATCGGTAGTTGATCTTTTGTTTCGAAAACCGTATTGGCTGTCGGATATTAAATGATTTTCTTCCAGAAATTTTGAAATATGTGTATTAATATAATGCTCATAGACTTTGGATAGGACCGATAGTAAAGCTATTGGCCTATAATTTGAGATATCGGATTTTGGTCCCTTTTTGGGGACGGGCTGGACATTTGCCAACTTCCAGCACGAGGGAAATATACCAGATTTGTAGGATTGGTAGAATATTTTAGTTAAAGTTGGTGCAAGTTCTTTGGAAAAGGTTTTTAAAATAATGGGTGGAATATTGTCCATTCCTGATGCTTTGTTGATGTTTAACCCCTTTAAAAGTTTAGCGACTATTTTGGGTTTGAAGTGAAGTTCATTCATATTAACTCCTGAAGACTGGATTTGGGGTATTTCTTTAGGAGTTTCCAAAACAGTGGAGTTCAGAGCAAAGCGTTCAGCGAACAAGTTAGCTTTTCTTGCGGGATCATTGACGATTAAATCACCATCAATAATAGGGGGAATAGAAAATTTTGTACCAGAATTTAAAGAATTAATGGCACTGTAGAAACTCTTGTCAGAAACAGACATAGACGTAAGTTTTGAGGCTTTCGCTCTGTCAATTTCGGACTTTTCGTTTGAGATAATCTGATTAGATATTTTGTTGGCCTTTAGATATTGGGATCGATTAGTGGGAGTTTTGTTATGAATCCAAATATTAAATGATCTACGTTTGTTTCTAAGTGCCGTTTTGGCAGCTTTCGAATACAAGTATTTTTGTTTGGGTTTTACTATGGAGAAAGGGACAAATTTATTTATAGCAAATTGGATGGTTTCTGTAAAGTTTTGAGCAGAAACATTTACATTGTCAGTGTAAAAACAATGACGGTCGAAAGGGAAACCATGGAAAAAATTTTGAAGACCACTCTTATCCATTTTTGAGTAGTGAAATATTTTACGGGGTTTGGGAGCTGTAGTTTTAAGTAAATCAGTTTTGATAACTGATGAGATTAAATAATGATCAGAATTTCCAATACTACCTTTCGCAACATCGACACTCGTAATATCTGGCATTGTGGTAAGATAGAGATCTAGTAGAAAACTATTATCACCGCCATTACGGGGAGTGAAAGTCGGGCTTTTTACAATTTGGAATAGGCCCTGAGACGCGGCAAAAATTTCTGCCAGTTTTCCACTATTGTCAACATCGTCGGTCGATTTGGAGAATTCCAACCATGATTTGTTGTGGACGTTGAAGTCACCGGTAACGATAACTTCACAATTAGGGGACTTTGCTCTAATCTCGTCCATAATTTTTGTCAGTATATTAAAAAAGTTTGGGTTACGTTTGTTGGGGGACCGGTATAAAGCTATTGTAAAAAAAGTCATTTCTGGAAGACAAATCTTTAAAACCATTGTATTGAAGCCGTCACCGTGTAGTTCAAAATTTGGAAAGCGCGTGTACGCAACACTCTCATGAATGAATGCGCATACGCCCTGATGGAGTTTGAAAGCTGATTCGAGCCTATATTTGGAATTAAGCGATTCTATAAAGAGAAAATTTTCAGAAACTTGTGTTTCTGTAAGGAATAGAATGTTCGGTTTGTCGTGCTCAAGATGATGTTGCACGTGGTCATGGTTAGCGTTCAATCCGCAGATGTTTTGAACATGGATTTTAAAATTGTTTATTGATTCATATATGTTTTGTCCCTGCAAATTCCGTGGACATGCCGCTTTATGGGCGGGTGGATTGCGCAAATTTGCTTTACCACTTGCCAATATTACAAAATATTAGTTTGGGTTACTCGGAATAATCCTAGTGAAAGTGAAGGTTTCCAGAATCATCATCCTAACATCATAACATACGCCCCTTAAAGCTGACTCGTTTTAGTTTAACCCTTTCGCTGCTATTTGACCATCCTCTCCCGCTTGAGCCTTTTCTTCAGATGATCTCCGTCTGATTGGTGATGTTGATCTGCCCCGTTTTCGTCTAGCCTCTCTGCATTCTCGAGATATGTGACCAAGTTTGTCACATACCCAACATCTTATTCTACTGTTAAATTCTCCAGATCTTCTTTGGGGCCTAAAACTATCCTCTTCTTCCATTTCTACACGGCGTACTTTGATTGTTGGTTTGACAATTGCTTGTGCCGTCTCACTAGTCAATGCACAAGCTATTGTTTCAGCAAATGTAGCTTTAGGTGTCATCACAGCTGACTTTCGCGTCTCTGGATCTCTTATGCCGTCGATGAACGCATCTATCTTCATTCTTTCCATATAGTCTGGTGATGTATTTCCATGTGCCATATGTACCAGACGTTCGATCGCAGACGAAAACTCTTGCAGACTTTCTCCTATTCGCTGGTAGCGACCCTTCAACTCAAGTCTGTATATCTCCCGTTTGTGGTCACTACCATATTTGCGATCTAAAGCCTTCATGATCTCATTGTAGCTCCTTCGATCTTGTTCTGGAACTGATTGTATTGTTTCTGCTGCTTCAGTGCCACTATTAAAGCTGCCACACGATGTGGTTCGTTCCAACTGTTCTGATCAGCTGCTGTTTCAAATTGGAATTTGAAAATTCCAAACGATGATGTACCATCGTATGTGGGCGGTTTTAACTTCATGCTTTGTGTTTGTTGAACCGTGTGAATTGTTTTACCTTTAATTTCAACATCTTGAAGCCTTCTTTCTACTTCTACTTTAAAGTCATCTACTTTCGATTGTACTTTCTGTTCCAGAACTTCAACTTCTTTTTGCACTTTCTCGACTTTTTCATCCACAATTTTCTCTACTTCGATGCGTAGATTCGCTGCCATATGTAGAAGTTTCTCGTCGATGTGTGTTTTAACCAAGCTAATTTCTTCTCGACTTGAAGCGATGTTTGCATCTAACTTTTTCATTTCATTACTCATGCTGTTACTTTGCAAATCTAACTTTTTGTTCATAACCTCCATGTTTGCCTTTACATCTGCTCTCATGTTGAAACTCATTTGCTCCATCATAACCATTAACTGTGCAAAGTCGTTGTTTGCTGGTACGACTTGCCTCGTTGGTTCAACAGCACCATCTTTAGCTTCACTATTTCCTGCATCTGGATTTTCATCTGCTTCTTCTTGCCCAAAACGATATTTTTCTGGATCCAATCCAGCTGCTTCCATAGCTTTTATTAATCGCTCTTTCAACTCATTCTTAGTTCCCGTTGTTGAAAGATTCCTTTTCTCCAATTCGCTCTTCAGATCTTGAACTTTTAATCCATTCAAATCCATCTTATTTCCCAATTTCACTTCTGACACCAGTTGTAACGTTTCTTAGCCGAGTTACAATTATTTAGTTCGATCACTAAATCAGGAAATTTAAAACACAATGGATTTTCTAAACGTTATAATTTTATTCTTTCAAGATTTTACAATAAAAATATTTCTCCTATTACTATTCCCCTTTTAGTTCTTCTTGTACTAACAATATTTCACCACTTATAATTCTTTTATACTTGTTCACAATATCACTTTTAACTTTCTACTTATAACACTGTTAATTTTACTTCGCCTTTATCACTGCTAAATCTTTATACTTTTTGTATCACTAACAATTTTATACTGGTTGTATCCTCGAACAACACCTTTTATATATACTACATGAAATAGCCTCGAAACTGCTGTAATGTTCTAGATAGAACACACCCTTTTTTTTCCTTTATCAACAATAAGACGATCTTCAAATATTGACACCTAGGTGTGAAATCTATTCTTTTCAATTGTTTTATTTACCAATTTTTATTTCGTTAACCAATCCTTATTCGATAAAACAAATACTTCCTATTAAATGTTTACTTTGGTTGCATTGTTACCTTTTGTATCTTTTGATTTTTATATTTGTAGAACTAACGAGAATTTTCTTGAAAGTTCTATTGTTGTTGTGTTCTATCATCTTCCATAATCGTCACAATATGATATGGCTCATTTATTGTAAAGTACAAAAAAAATTGACAGGCGATTTTGATGAGCACAAGTATCTGCCAGGCGAAACGAAAGGTGTGTAGTATGCAAGTTACAACCTGCCGCCCGGCCGTCACAACCGACGACATCTAGAAAACCGCTGAACGGATTTCAAAAATTTTTTTTCTAAAAATAGGTTTACTCAATGGGAAGAGCCGAAAGGACGATGTGTTCGATAACTGTACCGAAAGTGTGTCAAAACAAGGAAATTTTTATATTTTTTGCTTAAAAAACGTTCATTTTAAGTGATTACGGATAGAAACATTGAATTTGAAGAAACCTTGATGGTCGGGATTGGTATGTGAGAACAAAAACTAGATTATTGCATTATAAGTTTGTCAAAAAAGTGTTGTCAAGTATGTCAAAAGAAAGATTTTTATTTATTATTTTACCCAATTTTTTGGAAAAAAGTAAAATTAATTATTTATATGGCATGAAATTTTATTATTATTATTGAGAATAAAACAGAACCGCCTGTCATTGTACCCACTTTCTTTAAATCGCTTACTCAAACATATATATATATATATATATATATATATATATATATATATATATATATATATATATATATATATATATATATATATATATATATACAGTCGATTCCGCTTAATTGGGACACCGGTTAATCGGGACAGCCGCTTAATTGACAAAACCTAAAGAACGGAAACAAAACCAAGCAAATAACACAAATTTACTTCGCTTTTTCGGGACAATATTCCGTTTAATCGGGACAGAACAGATCAACCATTTTAACAATTTTGTTTGTTCAAACTTAACAGATCATACAAAAAAATTTACTAATCATAGTAAATATAGAAAAAAATTAAAACCTAAAACAAAATAATAAAAAATAAAAAAGAAGAGAAGAAAAAGAATGATTTTTTTCGTCGGTTCGCTCATATTTTTAGTTATAGATTTATGTTATTCCCAGACAAACGTTTGAAATAAATTCAGTGTAAAATTAAGTATAAAATGAGAATTATAAAATAATAATAATATAACCGTATAGGCCAGGAAAAATAGTATTTTAACAACAAAAAAATTCGTTACAGCAAACTGACAGCGGGATGTTGTAGAACACGATATTGTAAAAGAGGGAAACATAAATCGAACCAGCAGCTGCTATCCGGGGGAGAATGGGGAGGGTTTTTAGGGGCTGAAAAGGGTTTTTCGTGATTTCTGGCTAAACCGTGCATCCTATCAAAAAGAGTTATATGTAAAAGTTGTAGGGAATAAAAAGATCTACACTTTTTGTACGGACCATTTTTACCCTCACCTCAACATTTTTCGAAAAAAATGCGAAAAACCGATTTTTTTCTTTTTTCTTGTTTTCTTTTACAAAAAAAATTTTATGCAGTTCAAATTTTGGAAAATGATACCTCCATTTATTGGAAAACGGCAGCAATTTTTTCGGAGGGAAATATTTAGACGTTGTTGTTAAAATTAATTTTTTTGAAAAAAAAAAACCAAATTTTTAACTGCGATTCCTCTTAAAACTACGCCTCCTAATGAGTTCAGTTTTGACTCATTTACTCGTTCTTACGTCTATTTTTGATAAGTGGTAAAAAAAGTATAAATCTATGGACAAAAAGGCGGGAAAATTGAAAAAAACGAAAAAATTGCTTTTTTCGTGGTAATTTGCATATTTATCGTTGAATAATTGTTACTAATTAATAAAATCATATTATTTTTTTTATTATTACGTAAACAACGATCATTCGGAAATACATTTATGAATAATTAGATGCTTTCGTTTTCGAACTTGATAAAAATTGTTCGAAGAAATAATCAACAATTAGAATTTCAGTCGTACTAAAAATCTTAAAAATTAAATATCTCAAGAACACGAATATTAGCCTCTTTGTAAATTTGTAATATTTTAGAGTAAGGATAGAACTGTTTTTACAAAAAAAAATAAATTAAATTTCAATTGATCTTCAACCCAAGCGCCAACTTTAAAAAAGTTTTTTAATATTTTAATTTAAAAATTAATTACAAAAACAATTAATTTTTTTTTTCAAACGATTAACTAATCACCTACAAATAAAAAAAGTTTGGTAAAATTGGTAAAGCCGTTCTTGAGCAATTTGATTTCGAAAGTACTAGGTCATTCAATAAGTCCGTAGGATGACACATAGATGGCGTTACTAGAATTTTTTCCATATGATTTTTATTTAGTACTAACCTTCAAACGATACGTGTATAAATTTGACAGCAATCTGACTATTGATTCGTGAGTTATAGCATTTTGTGTGAAGCAACTTTTGTCTTTGAAAAAAAATGGAAAAAAGTGAATTTCGAATTTTAATAAAGCATTGCTTTTTGATGAAAAAAAATACAGTGGAAACCAAACAATGGCTTGATAAACATTATACCCATCTCTGCTCCATCGAGACAAATGGTAGAGAAGTGGATGGCTGAATTTAAATGTGGTCGTACCAGCACAAAAGATGCAGAGCGCAGTGGACACCCAAATAAGGCTGTTATTCCAGAAAACATCAAAAAAATCCACAAATTGGTTATGAACGATCGCAAATTGAAGGTGCATGAGCTAGCTGACATTGTAAAGGTAGCAAATGGTAGTGTTTTTACCATTTTACACGAATATTTGGGTATGCGAAGGCTCTGTGCAAATTGGCTGCCGCGTGAGCTCACAGTCGCCAAAAAACAACAACGAATCGATGCTTCAGAGGAGTCTTTGGCGCTATTAAACCGCAATAAAAGGGAATTCTATCGTAGATATGTGACAATGGATGAGACATGGCTTCACAATTACACACCAGAATCCAAAAGACAGTCAGCTGAGTGGACAGCAGTCGACGAACCGAATCCAAAGCGAGCAAAGACGCAACAGTCGGCCGGTAAGGTGATGGCGTCTGTATTTTGGAATACGAACGGAATAATATTCATCGACTATCTCCAAAAAGGAACCACCATCAACAGCGAGTATTACTGTGAACTTTTGGATCGATTGAAAGTTGAAATCGCAAAGAAACGGCCACATTTGCAAAAGAAAAAAGTGTTGTTTCACCAAGATAATGCACCGTGTCACAGATCGATGAAAACGATGGCAAAATTGAATGAATTGGGCTTTGAATTGCTTACCCACCCACCATATTCTCCAGATTTAGCCCCCAGCGACTTTTTCCTGTTTTCAGATCTCAAGAGAATGCTTGCTGGAAAGAAATTTAAGTCCAATGATGAAGTAATCGCTGAAACTGAGGCCTATTTTGACGAGAAAGAGAAATCGTACTATAAAAGTGGTATAGAAAATTGATTGATTGATTGATTGATTGATTGGACTGTAGGACCAAGCACTAAGCGAGACTCCCGGATTACGGCCGCGCCACTTCCTACAGTCGTTTTACATATAACAATAGGTAAGGATAGGTAGGTAATTGTTAGTTAGGAGTGAACGACCCGGTTACAGACACCTGGCAAATCGTATCTAGCTACTACTGTTAGGAGACAATCACAAGGACAATCACTTATACATATAATCTGCAATCGCCAATCAGCAATCCCGTATCTAAAATTTCTCGCCTGCAATCTCCAGTTGGAAACCTGTTATTCATGTAATTTATTAGTATAATAGGATGATGACTAAATTGTAGTCCTCTGCACTCTCCAATCTGAATTCATGTTATTATATTTATGGTTAAAATTATTTATGATTATTTATGGTTAAAAACATTTATATTATGTACATATATATAAAAACAAAAAACCCCTTTGAAAATTGAGTGAATTTCATTTAAAAAAGTATTGGGATTGAATTGGATAAAAATATTATCTTTCACTTGATGTTTTTATTTGAAATGTATTTATTTAAATTTTATAAAACATTATTTTATATAATATAATTAACGCAAGAATGTTTTGAATTTTTCTTGAAACACAAGAATTAATTTAACAAAAACAATTAACCCTGCTCGTTGATATCGTTCAAAAATCTTATTGGATTTTATGGATAATGTTTGGATAAATAGAAAGAGATAAATCTATCACATAAAATTATGTCAACAAATGAAATTTTAAACTGAATTTGAAATAATAACTAAATTTCGCTAGTTAAAGCTCTAAGTAGGTTTAAATTTTACACAAAATCGAATAGCACAATAACCCCTTTATTTAGTTTTCTAGTAAAAATCAGTTAATAAATTTTACATTTAGGGAAGATTACATCTTGGTCGCCCACATCTTTCCATTTTTGAAAGCAATCTTACCTTAGAGTTTAATTATTAAAGACAACACTTTAGAACTATTATATTAGATATAAAACTGATTATTACAATTAATGTTTTCACTACATTTAGTTATACTTATATATTTATCATTTAAGAGATTAATTTAGTTTAAAATTCACACTGTCACTTATAACAAGTGTTGATAAGACGACCATTCACCATTGTCATATATATATATACACATATATACACATCCACATACATACACATACACACATATATACACGTACATACACACATATATACACATGTACTCACATATATATACATATATACATACATATACACATACATGTACACATACATACATACATATGTACACACATACACACATATACACAAACATACATATACATATACATGCATATACATACATACATACATATACACACTTACATACATATATATACACACACACATACATATATACATATATATATATATATATATATATATATATATATATATATATATATATATATATATATATATATATATATATATATATATATATATATATATATATATATATATATATATATATATATATATATATATATATATATATATATATATATATATATATATATATATATATATATATATATATATATCTATATATGTATATATATTAGACTGGTCGTTAAAAACTAAATTTTGCGAGACGCCCCCTAGAAAAATTCTTTGTGGTCAAAAAACCACAACGGCATTATTTTTTTTTTTTTAAGTCAAAAGAACACGTGCCGCAAAATCATCGAAGTTTATTTTTTGATAAAATTGTTAATATCTCATAAAATATGCAGATGTCAAAAAAAATCACATAACCATTTTTGTAGGAAATTTAATTCCCTACAAAAAAGGTCCAAGTCATTTTTTCCCTAAAACCTATATTTCTGATGATATTTTGAAATAAAGTTTGAAATTCTTCGAAACTCGTAAAACCAAATGATGAAAATTTCGACGAAAAAGTACTAATTTTGATTTTTTTTGTCACGCTTATTTTTTTTTACATTTCATTCTATAGCACAAGAAGAAAATTAGGACTTTTTCGTCATCTTTATTTTTTATGTTTTTTAAAAATTACGAAAACTTACAAGTTTATTTTCAAAATATTATGAGAACTATACGTTTTCGGGAAAAAATGACTTGGACCTTTTTTGTAGAGAATTAAATTTCCTACAAAAATGGTTATGTAATTTTTTTTGACATCTGCATATTTTATGAGATATTTGAAAAAATCTATGAATTTTTCAAAAAATCAACTTCGACGATTTTGCGGCACGTGTTCTTTTGATTTAAAAAAAAAAAAAATAATGCCGTTGTGGTTTTTTGACCACAAAGAATTTTTCTAGGGGGCGTCTCGGAAAATTTAGTTTTTAACGACCAGTCTAATATATATATATATATATATATATATATATATATATATATATATATATATATATATATATATATATATATATATATATATATACTATATACACACATATACATAATACATACCATACACATACATGTACTACTATATACATACACACATATACACACATACACACATGTATACATACATATACATATACCTATATACATACACATACACATACACATACACATACACATACACATACACATACACATACACATACACATACATACACATACATACACATACATACTCATACATACACATACATACACATACATACTCATGTATACACATACATACATATACACGCATACATACACATATACATACATATATACCTATATATATATTACATATATTTATTAACAGCAAACATACATATTAAGAAGTTTTCACCTTATGTCCAACATACTAATTTATGTGGTATTGTTATATAAACATACATACATACATATATATACATACATATATACATATATATACATATATATACATATATACATACACACACATACATACATACACACGCACACATACATATATACATACATATCCATACACATATATATACACACACATATACACATATATACATACGTATATATACATACACATACACACATACACATACATATACATACACACATCATACATACATGCATACATACACACATACATACACATATATACATATATTGATAATTCATATAAATATGTTATATATATTTTGATAATTCAAATATGGAATATATGTATAAAATTTGTTTGAACGATATCTTTAATACTTTAGACGTATTTTTAGACTTCCTTTCATTTATTCCAAATTACATAAAATTGATAGAAATACGAAAGATGTTTTAAGAAAGTTATATATAAACATTAAAACTAGTTTCAATGTTTATATATACCTTTTGTATTATATTCTGTAGCTGTAAATCAAAGAAAGTTAATTAATTCGAAGTTCTATTTTCATTAAATTTATTGAAACTAAATTAAATTAATGCCAAATCTCAGCTAATCTCATATATATATATATATATATATATATATATATATATATATATATATATATATATATATATATATATATATATATATATATATATATATATATATATATATATATATATATATATATATATATATATATATATATATATATATATATATATATATATATATATATGTATATATATATATATATATATATATATATATATATATATATATATATATATATATTATATATATATATATATATATATATATATATATATATATATATATATATTATATATATATATATATATATATATATATATATATATATATATATATATATATATATATGAAAATTCAATTATTTCGAATAGCGAACCTAAGATATCAAACCATCAGTTTTTTTAAGAAACAAAAATGTTATCAATGTTTTTTAAGAATAATATTTCACACGCCATGACACCTTTTCAAGTTGACGAAATTTGTATCTTTATTTCTAATAAATCTGCATTTTCATTAATTATATTATGAAATTTAAACTAAAATACTCCATTTTATTTACATTCATTTATTCCTGGTAATGGCATTTTGATAATTTTTTTATTTTCTCTAAATCAACAAACAAAATTTTTTTTTTAATCAAAACAAGAAACACGAAATCCTCTTACATAATTATACCCAACTATAGGTGCGTTCGATTTGACTGAAACAACTGAAAAAACAACAACAATTGCATTTAATTTTTCAGTTGCTTCAGTTGTTTCAGTCAAATCGAACACGGCTTATTTACCACGACTTGTTGATTAGTTCGTTTCTTAATTTAACACTACAAAAATCAGATAAATTCTATAACCTTTTTTAAAAATGTTAATAATTTTCATCGACTAAAATCACTACGGTTTAATTTCATTTTAATTTTAATGAAAAAAATGTAATAAAAATAAACAACGACACAACAATGTTGTATCGAATTGAAAACCATAAATTACGAGAATTTCAAGAGAAAAAAAAGAGAAAAAAAATTATTTTCCTGATTTTTCAATCTTTTAATTAGAAAAATTAAATTATTTTTAAAATACCACCATTATTATATATTATTATATATCATATATTATATATTATTGAAGCACTTGTTTGAAACACATTTTAGACACTTTAAATATGGTGTAATAAGACACTTTAAATATGGTAAATTATTAAAGTAAAAAATATATATGTATTTATCACGACGGAGAGTTTTATCCACGTCCATCTTCTTTAAATGCGCTCGGCAAACTCCGTACTATAAAAGTGGTATAGAAAAGTTGGAAAATCGCTATACTCGTTGTATCGCCCTCGAAGGCAACTATGTTGAATAAAAAAATCGAGTTTTGTCAAAATGTTGTTTTTTTCTTACTTATCCTACGGACTTATTGAACGACCTGTTACATGGGATTGGCAGAATTTTCATTTTTCTAAAATATTTAATGCTTATTTTAGTTTATAATATATGATAATTAATATATGATATATTTTAATTTAATATGAATTTTTTATTGTAATTGAAAGGAAAATTCACTATCTATTTGATAAATTTCAGCAAAATCTGCAACTGGCATATTTTTGCTAACAAATATTCGAATTGGTTTTTATCGTCGAACAAAACGTCTGTCTGTAATTTGAGTATGTTTTGGGTAAAATATTAATCCTTCAGAAAACCCAAAAAAAGCTTATTTAGTACCTTCTTTAAACCTCATTTAGTACCTTCTAAACCCAAAATAAGTTTAATAGAATCAGTAAACTTGGGTTTAGTGTATGGCACAAAGTACAAAAAAAATCAACCTATATTCAAATGTGTTTTTCTCAAAAACAAAAAATAACAATTGTCCTTATAGGTTTAGTATGTTTTAAGTAAATAACAAATCTATAAAATATAAAAAACATGAAAGAAAACTAAAAGGTACTTTTTGAGATCGCCATGTTTGAAGAATAAAATTTACTTTTTTGTTACCTAAATAAACTAAAAGTAACGAAAGCATATAGTTATTCATTAATTTATTTCCAAATGATCGTCGTTTACGTTTATCATTAAAAATTTAAATGATTTTATTAATTAATAACGATTATTCAACAATAAATATGCAAATTACCACGAAAAAAAGCGATTTTCTCGGTTTTTTCAATTTTCCCGCCTTTTTTTCCATAACAGTGTACCATTTTTTTACCACTTATCGACAATAGACGTAAGAACGAGTAAATGTGTCAAAACTGAACTCATTAGGAGGCGTAGTTTTAAGAGGAATCGCAGTTAAAAATTTGTTTTTTTTTTCGAAAAAATTAATTTTAACAACAACGTCTAAATATTTCCCTCCGAAAAAATTGCTGCCTTTTTCCAATAAATGGAGGTATCTTTTTCCAAAATTTGAACTGCATAAAATTTTTTTTGTAAAAGAAAACAAGAAAAAAGAAAAAAATCGGTTTTTCGCATTTTTTTCGAAAAATGTTGAGGTGAGGGTAAAAATGGTCCGTACAAAAAGTGTAGATCTTTTTATTCCCTACAACTTTTACATAAAACTCTTTTTGATAGGATGCACGGTTTAGCCAGAAATCACGAAAAACCCCTTTCAACACCTAAAAACCCTCCCCACTCTCCCCGGATAGCAGCTGCTGGTTCGATTTATGTTTCCCTCTTTTACAATATCGTGTTCTACAATATCCCACTGTCAGTTTGCTGTAACGAATTATTTTTTTGTTTTCTAATTTTTTCTCCTATTATTACTGGCCTAGTAACCAAGATGCCAAGATAGGATTTGACACTAAAAAATAAAATGGGCTATCCTCGATAAAATGAAAAGCCAGCCAAGAAACACTAGCTTACGTCAGTTTGCTGAGGTAATAAATGTGCCAAAAACAACAATTTCACGGCTTTTAAAAAACGAAAAACTACTGCGCGACGAATGGATGATACATAAAGAAAAACCAGGAACGTCTAAAAGAAAACGGGAGGGCAAGGATCCAGATGTAGATGCGGCTCTCGACGAATGGTTTTCTGTAGTTACTCAGCGAGGTGTGAGTATCAGCGGTCCAATATTAAAAGCGAAAGCAGAAGAATTAGCTCACAGGATTGAATTGAATCACAGTGATTTTTTGGCAACTGATGGTTGGTTGTCTCGTTGGAAAATGAGATACAATATCAAATTCAAAAAAAATACATGGTGAAAAGAGCAGTGCCGATAATATAAGCGCTGAAGAGTGGAAAAAAACTAAAGTTCCTATTTATCTAAGCACATATAGTCCAGATGACATTTACAATGCCGATGAAACTGGCCTATATTATCGTGCCATGGTTCTTTATGTTACAAACACACTGCATTGTCGGGCTTTAAAAAGCAATGGACCGAATTACTGTCTTATGTTGTTCAAATATGACAGGAAGTGATAAGCAAAAGCTACTCATCATAGGAAAAAGTAGTAAGCCTCGCTGCCGTAAGGGACTAAGAATCGACAGTTTACCAGTGGAGTACCATGCTAACAAAAATGCGTGGATAACGTCTGCAATTTTTCGGAGTTGGCTTACGCCTTGGGATGTGAAATTACAACTTCAACGAAGAAACATTTTCGACAACTGTGCGGCACACCCCCATTTGGACAACTTAAAAAATATACAGCTAGAATTTTTACCCCCTAACACCACATCATTATTGCAGCCAATGGACATGGGAGTAATAAAGAATTTGAAGACAATGTACCGAGGAAAATTGATTAATTACATATTGGAATCCATCCATGAAAATGTACTTACATGTACATCAACAGCGAGGGAAATCAGTCGCAAAATATCTCTTTTACAGGCAATACAGTTTGTAGCTGATAGTTGGCGAGCAATAAAAACCAGCACAATACAAAATTGTTTTGGTTATTGCGGCTTAAAATCTATGGAGATTGCAGAGCACAGCGACGACTTACATGAAATTTCACCAGGCATTGATATTGAATGTTCATCAATTGATAGCGACGAATTAAATGAAATTTCACCAGGTATTGGTATTGAATTTCCGTCAATTGACGACAATTTACAGTGTTATGATGAGAATGAGGATTGTGAGGACATAATTGTAGCAACAATCAAATCAAAGTATCAAACATTGGTGGATTCCGATGACAGTGATGATGAAGAACCTGTGCTCGTAACTACCCGTGAGGCAAAACAATGTGTTGACAGATTACAGCGTTATTTTATGCAATATGGAAATGCCGGGAGTCCCATTTCAGCATTAAATTTGTGTTCTGATTTTGTTCAGCCTCAATCCAGCAAAAACAAGAGGCAAACCACTTTGGACGAATTTCTTCAAAAAATTTAATTAAAGCTTAAACCTTATTTTTCTAACAGAATGTATTACATATATGTACATACATTTTACATATTTATTATTTATTACATATATTAATATTATTATTAATAAATAATATTAGTGTACATGGTACAAACATCCATTTTAAATAATTTTTTAGTACATATGTA